>CP135545.1:3932630-3951801 GCA_032402905.1 Khaya senegalensis | reverse complement strand
AAAAAAAACTCTTTATTAGAATGGGCAATTTCTATACCTAGAAAATACTATAGGTGCCCAAGGTCTTTAATATCAAAAGTAGACTTTAAATAATTTTTAGTGCTTTTTATTCCCAAAGTATCACCCCCGGTTATAATTATATCGTCTACATAGATTATTACAATCGTAATACCGTTATTAAAGTATTTTATGAACAAGGAATTATTAGCACTACTAATCTTAAAGTATTGAGAAGTTAAAGCATATTGCAACTTAAGAGTACCAAGCCCTAGGTGATTGTTTTAAGCCATAAATGGCTTTTCTTGATACTTTGATGTTATATCCTTGTGGGATATTCATGTAAACCTCTTCTTATAATTCTCGTTAGAGAAAAGCATTTTGAACATCCACTTGATGCATTTCTTATTCATAATTAGTGGCTAAGGACAAGATGACTTTAATAGTGTTCATTTTAGCTACTAGTGCAAATGTCTCAGTGTAATCTAAACCATAGGTTTGAGTGAATCCTTTAACTACCAATCTAGTTTTATATTTTTTAACAAAATCATCACTTTTCAACTTAGTTTTGTGTACTCACTTATACCCAACTATTTTCTTACCTTGAGGGAGAGGAGCAATTTTTCGTGTTTTATTCCTAATTAAAGTTTCCAACTCCTCATCCATGACATTTCTCCAAATAGGAATGTCCTTAGCCTCATTGTAGTAAGATGACGCTTTAAAACTATCCAATTTGGTTAGAAAAACTCTATAACTTTCTTTAACATTATCTAAGGTATAATGATTTTCTATAAGATGTGCTGTGATTTGTTCCTGTAAAAGAATACCTTATTTTTCTTCCATTCAAATGGACGTTTCCTAATTCTTTGAAATCTCCTAAGTGGACAATTTAGATCATGTGATGGAGAAGTGGACTCTCTCTCATTTTGATCAACTTACGAAGAACTAAATGGGATTTCATTTTCAAAAACTAATTGATCATTATCTGCTCATCATTAGATGTTTCCTTACTTTGACTTTTGCTAACTATGTTTTGTTCTTCATTTAATTCTAATGGTTCACCAATATCATCATTTTGTGGTGTTGAATCTTCATAGTTAGAATCCTCAATTTCACTTTCATTCAAACAGACTCTATTATTGGTTTTATCATTATTTTTTAATGAACTCAATTAGTTACGCATGATAGATAAAAGAAGAGGATTCTCCTTGGTTTCTCCCTCATTTCTCATTTTGTCAAAGCTTATCACTTTTTAAAAAAGTAACATTTTTTGAGAAAAATTTCTCATTTGTATAAAGATCTAAACATTTATAACTCTTTTTATCATTCCAATTCCTTAAAAATATGCACTTTACACTCCTATAACTCAATTTATCTCTAGCATGATCAGGGATATGAATATTACAAGTACAACTAAATACCTTAAGATAAGATAAGTTTGGTTGTCTATTATAAAAAAAAAAAAACTTAAAAGGAGATTTTTCATTCAATAACTTAGATTTCGGTTAATCAAATGTATGGCAGTGAGAATGACTTCATTCCAATATCTTTTTGGGATATTGTGACGAAACATCAATGACCTTCCTACATCTAAGATGTGTCAAATTTTTTACTTGGCTAGACTATTTTGTTCAAATGTGTGGGGATAAGTCGTTTGGTGAACTATCCTTAAGGTGCTCAAGTAATTCTCAAAGGCATTACTAGTGTGTTCTTCTCCATTGTCGCTTCTAAATATCTTAATTCTTTTGCCAAGTTAATTTTTAATTAAGGATACAAACTCTTTAAAATATGATAAGGTCTCTGATTTATTTTTAATCAAGTATATCCAAGTGTATTATGGTTAATGAATGCCACAAAATACTTAAAGCCATTTTGAGATTCTAAAGGGAAGTCCATAGATCAGAGTGTATAAGATCAAACATTTCATTATAACAGGTTGCTGAATGCATAAAAGGAAGTTTAGTTTGTTTTCTTAGATTACAAGCTCTACATTGTTTAAATTTACTAAACTTCATATTCAAAATTATTTTACATAGAATGTTACTAAAAGGATGTCTTAATCTTGCATGCCAAAGTTTTTGAAGTCTACAGTCTTCCCCAACTTTAAAAGCTTGATTTGTGTTATCCAAAAAATATAAATTGTCTTGTAGTTTGCCCTCACTAATCTTCTTCTCGGTTAGTATGTCTTGAGATATTACTTTATTGGGTTCAAAAATGACACAACAATTTAAGTCTTTTGTTAACTTACTAACTGATAACAAATTTAATAAAAAAAAATTGGCATATAAAGGCCTTTCATTTTCTTGGATTGAACTTTAATATCACATTTCCAAAGTTTCTTAGGGTTTCTATTCTAAATGCTTTATTTTTATTTCTAAACATATGATTAGTAGCACTTAAATATCAATAACTCAAGGGTCAAATTTAAAATGTGAGTTGGAAATCATACCTCGAGAGGAGCTTAAGAGATAGTTTTGAAATAGTTTTGCCTAATCTTCAAGGAGTTTTGAGTTGCCTTTTTCAGTCGCATATTAAGCACCTTGTGGTGGTGCCTTTTCCTTGTAGTTAATTGACCTAAGATGTGGATTAACGACCCAACATTTTTCTTTAGTATGACCTAGCATCTTGTAATGGCTACACTTTTAATATTTGTCTTTAGGGTTGTGCATCTATCCATATTTATTGTGCTTTGCCTTGACTTTTGCTCCTTGAACCATCATGCCTTCTTTCTTGCTATCTACCAAACTACCTCTTTTGGCCTTGCTTGAATTCCCACTCAAAATTTTTCTTTGCATGTACTATTTATTCACTTTGTTTACAACATCATCATAATGAGGCAAAGGCTCTATTCTTATAATATTGTTCCTAAAATCATTGTAATTAGAACCCAAACCCATCAAATATGATATCACAAGATCCTCATTGGCTCTTTCTTCCACTTATTTAATATTGGTGGTATTTGGACTTAAAGATTGAAATTCATCCCATGCCTTCTTAATTTTGATGTTGTACTCTATCGGATCACCTCCACCAGCTGATACTGTTGATGAAATGCTTCAACTCATATATTTTCATCAAGTTTCCTTGATGACCAAAATGTCTCTTGATAGACTCCCAAAGTGGTTTAGAAGTTTCAGCCTTTGAGAATCTATGTATACACCATGTTGTCATTATAACATTAATCTTCATATTCTTTGCTTAATGTGTTAGTGGGCTTTGTGATTCTTCCATTGACAAAACCCAATGCTCATTTTCCACTTAATGCTTTTTGAGCAGGATTGAGCCAAATTGAATAATTTTTTTCATTCCAGGGAAATGTGGTAAGTTTCAAGATGGTGTTACCATCATTATCAACTCCCTTGAAGGAACTTTTGTTCTTGATGGTGCATGATGAAAGGGAATGTCTTGATGCGCTAAGAACTAATAAGTAACAAAAGATGAAAGGTGAATTTAGGATGAAACTTGCTTTGATACCATGTTAAAAAATGATATGTTTATATACATTAGTTTGTAATAGCTAGTTTTTTAAAATTTTTGACATTTACTATTTACAACGGCTACTGTTAATAATAGTTACTGTTTAAATGACTAGTTTATTTATCTTCTTGTGTCTAGTTTTTCTAATTGCTTGTAATGGGCCTTGTGGATTGTGTGAATGATCTTGGGCCTTCTAAATTGATTTGTAGAAATGCTGATGAATCAACCAAGATCCATATTAGTTGCAATGACTATCATTTTCAATAGAGATTGCTCTAAAACAATCCAAATTTAGTCTTAAATGCAGTTTTCCATTCATCTCCCTCTCTCATCCTAATTTGATGATAACCACATTTCAAATTAATTTTAGAGAATATAGATGCACCATGCAACTCATCTAACATATCATCTAACTTAGGAATAGGGCAATGATACTTAACTATGATGTTCTTGATGGCACGACAATCTGAATCTACGCACATCCTCCATGATCCATCCTTTTTAGGTACAAGAAGAACAAGAACAGCACATGGACTTATGCTCTCTTGCACGTACCCTTTTAACATGAAGTCTTCCACTTGTCTTTGTATCTCTTTTATTTTCTTTGAATTACACCTATAAGCAGGTCGATTAGGAGTAGAAGCACCAGAAATGAAGTCAATCTGATGCTCGATGTCTCAAATGGGTGGCAATCCATTTGGAGTCTCTTCTGAAAAGATGTCATCAAATTCCTGCAAAAGAGAAGTAATCAAAGAAGGAAAAGAAGGATCAAGCTCATTAGTGCTCAAACATACTTCCTTCTACAAGAACACAAGGATTGATTGGTGAGAATGAATAGCACTCCTCACATCACTCATGCTTGCATAAAGACTCTTTTTTCTTTGTTTTACTTCCCTCTGATTTTGCCCTACCTTTCTTTTCACTCATGCTCTCAAATTCAACTTTTCTTTCACACTCTCATTTTATTTTTCTTTTGTTACTTCTTGGCTCACTCTTTCTTTTTCACTCAACTCTATGTCTCTTTTAATTCTTAATTGATCCTCATGCATAAAATGCGACAATAGGGGAATGAGAGTGTACTTTTTATGATTCATGACAAAAGAGTAATGGTTCTTATACCCATCATGTATCAACTTGCTTCTCCTTTGCTCTTTGCTGGTATCATTTTTCAATGATCAAACGAACTTTCTCATGGAGTTTCTTCACGTAATTTGCCTTCTGTTCACCATCAAGACTCTTTGACACTTTTAAAGGCAAAGGTAATAAATCCAAAGAAGTTAGTGGGTTAAAATCATAAATAACCTCAAATGGTGAATGAGAAGTAGAAGAATGAATAGATGGATTATAAACAAATTCAGTATGAGGTAAGAGATCTTCCCAATTTTTAAGATTCTTTTGAATAAGTGAATGTAAAAGCTGTGATAAAATGCGATTCACCACTTCAGTTTGTCCATCTATTTGTGGATGGCAAGTCATTGAAAATAGCAATTTTGTTCCCAACTTTGCCCACAATGTCTTCCAAAAATAACTAAGGAACTTAACATCATAATCAGATACTATGCTTTTCGGAACACCATGTAAACGTACTATCTCTTTAAAAAAAATATCAGCCACATGAGTAGCATCATCTGATTTGCGATATGGAATGAAGTGTGCCATCTTTGAAAATCTGTCAAGCACAACAAAAATAGAATCCCTACCCCCTCTAGACCTAGGCAAACCTAAAACGAAATCTATGAAAATATCTACCCATGGTTCACTAGGTATAGGCAAAGGGGTATACAAACCATGTGGCAAGACTCTAGACTTAGCTTGCTTATAAATGATACATCTCTCACAAATCCTCTTAACATCTCTACGTATATAAGGCTAAAAGAAATGCTCACTAAGTATGTCTAAAGTCTTTTGAATACCAAAATGCCCTATCAAATCCCCATCATGTGACTCTCTAACAAGCAACTCCCTAAGTGAGCTATGTGGAATGCACACATGTTTCTCCCTAAAAAGATAACCATAATGTCTAAAAAACTAATCAAATGCAGCATGCTTACATGCATCATACACAATGGTAAAATCATGATCTGTAGGATACAATTCCTTTATAAACTCAAAACCAAGCAATTTAAAGTTTAAGGAAATAAGAAACGCGTACCTCTTCGAAAGTGCATCAGCAACTACATTTTCCTTGCCTTACTTGTATCGAATTACATAGGAAAATGTCTCAAGGAAATTAGCCCATTTGGCATGTCTTCGATTCAGCTTGTTTTGTCCTTTCAAATATTTTAGAGATTCATGATCTGTATGAATTATGAACTCTTTAGGCCATAGATAGTGCTGCCACGTCTCTAAGGCTCTGATAAGTGCATACATCTCCTTGTCATATGTTGGATACTTCAGGGTGGCTCCGTTCAGCTTTTCAGAGAAGTATGCTATAGGTTTCTTCTCTTGCATTAAAACAGCTCCAATTCCTACACCAGAAGCATCACATTCGATTTCAAATGTCTTAGAAAAATTTGGAAGTGATAGTACACGTGCAGTAATTAACTTATCTTTAAGACAAAGAAATGACTTATCTTGTGCTTCTCCCCATATGAATGCCATGTTTTTCTTGATAAGCTCAATGAGAGGTGCTGCAATGGTGCTGAAGTTTTTAATGAAATGACGATAGAAACTTGCCAAACCATGGATGGAAATTCCTAACTTCAGTTACGCTTTCGGGAGTAGGCTAATCTCGTATTGCTTTTATTTTTTCCTCATCAACTTGCAGTCCTTTTGAGCTCACACCAAAACTAAGAAAAACAATGCTATTTGTGCAAAATGTGCACTTTTTAAAATTAGCATAAAGCTTCTCTTTGCACAAAGTATCTAAAATGCAATGCAAATGTTGAATATCATCATTTAGACACTTGCTGTAAATCAAAATATCATCGAAGTAAACAACAACAAATTTAGCAATGAAAGCTCGTAATACATGATTCATTAAGCGCGTGAATGTACTCGATGTATTCGTAAGACCAAAAGGCATAACTAACCACTCAAACAATCCAAATTTAGTCTTAAATGCAGTTTTCCATTCATCTCCCTCTCTCATTCTAATTTGATGATAACCACTTTTCAAATCAATTTTAGAGAATATAAATGCACCATGCAATTTGTCTAACATACCATCTAACCTAGGAATAGGGTGACGATACTTAACTGTGATGTTGTTAATGGTAAGACAATCTACGCACATTCTCCATGATCTATCTTTTTTGGGTACAAGAAGAACAGGAACAGCACATGGACTCGTGCTCTCTCGCACATACCCTTTTGACATTAAGTCTTCCACTTGTCTTTGTATCTCTTTCGTTTCCTCTGGATTACACCTATAAGCAGGTTGATTACGAATAGAAGCTCCAAGAATGAAGTCAATCTGATGATTAATGCCTCAAATGGGTGGCAATCCATTTAGAGTCTCCTCTAGAAAGATATCCTCAAATTCCTACAAAAGAGAAGTAATCGGAGAAGGAAGAGAAGGATCAAGCTCATTAGTGCTCAAACATACTTCTTTGTACAAGAGCACAAAGATTGATCGGTGAGAATGAATAGCACTCCTTACATCACTCATCCTTGCATAAAGACTCTTTTTCTTTTTTGTTTTACTTCCCTCTGATTTTTTTTCCCACTTTTCTTTTCACTCATACTCTCAAATTTCACTTTTTTTTTTCTACACCCTCATTTTGTTTTTCTTTTGCTGCTTCTTGGCTCACTCTTTCTTTTTATATTCAGCTCTATATCTCTTTTAATTCTTGATTGATCCTCATGCACAAGATGTGATGATAGGGGAATGAGAGTGTACTTCTTATGATTCATGACAAAAGAGTAATGGTTCTTATACCCATCATGCGTCACTCGCCTATCATACTACCAAGGACGTCCTAACAGCATATGACTAACTTGCATAGGGACTACGTCACATAAAACTTCATCACGATACTTTCCTATAGCAAAGGACATTAAAACTTGCTTATCAACTCTAAGCTCGCCACAATCGTTCAACCACTGTAACTTGTAAAGCCTAGGATGATCTAACAAGGGAAGGCCAAGTTTCTTTACCATAAGTGTGCTAGCCACATTAGTACAATTGCCACCATCAATAATAACATTACATAACTTGTTATTAATGAGACACCTAGTATGAAAGATGTTCTCACGTTGCTCAGTCTCATCATCTTTGATTTGTGCATTCAATGCCCTATGCGTCACTAGACATTCTCCTTTAAATTCATGTGGATCTTCAAGCTTTCATCACTTGTATCTTCAAGAGTTAACATTTCTGCATTCACGGCTTCTATTTGGGCATTAAGAAGCGACATGCCCGACACCAGAACACTTAAAGCATTTAACATTACAAGGCTTAGAAGAATTAGAATTGGTATCTTTTTCTTTGCTTCTCTCAGCCTACTTAGGGTTAGAACTCTCCGCCTTGCTTTTTAAATTAGATTTTGTGTTTTGCTTGTTCTCATCAGATTTCCAAGATTTTAAATTCAAACTAGATCCATAAGTGGATTTGGAAAGCTTCTTTTGTTTCAATTGCCTTTCTACCTTCATTGCCATGTGAACTATGTCCTAAATATCAACATAATATTGTAATTCAACAATATCAGCAATCTCATGATTCAATCCTTATAAGAAACTAGCCATAGTAGCCTCATGATCCTTCTCAAGATTTGCTCGAATCATTGCGTTCTCCATCTCTTTGTAGTAGTCTTCCACAGATTTAGATCCTTGAGTCAAGCTCTGCAAGCGTTGATGTAGTTCTCTATAGTAATAGTTAGGAATGAAATGCTTTCTTAAGATCACTTTCATCTCCTCTCATGTACTAACAAGTGGTTTTTTATTTTGTTGCCTATTCAAAATAAGTTGATCCCACCAAATTAAGGCATAGTCAGTGAATTCTACAGCGGCAAGACGTACCTTTTTCTCGTTTGAGTAATTATGACAATCGAAAACTATCTCAACTTTGCATTCCCATTCAAGGTATGAATCATGGCCAACCTTGCCTTGTAAAGATGGAATTCTCATCTTAATACTCCCAATGTTACAATCCACATAATCATATCTCCCTCAATTCTCTCTTGGCGCTTCAAATGTTGCATCATGAAAATCGTGATTTTTAGTTTCGTAATGTATCCCAGTTTGTCTTTCTCCTTGTCCATTAGTGTTGTGTGTTCCGGTCGACAATTGTTCTATGGTTCTTTGCATATTGTCCATGGTGGCATTGTTTTTCTCCAAAGTAGCTTGCGTCTTCTCCAGCAAATCACTGTAATCATTCATTACACGTTCAAGTCTCAAAACATGTCCTTGTAATGCATCAAATTTAAAGGCATCGACATATTTTGGTTGGTCATCAGTAGTCTTGTTTCTGTGTGCTATGGTGTTTTAGATCTAAAAAGGAAGATTAGAATAGCAAAATAGATCTCACAAAACTCTCTTTTTTTTCTTGTCACTCAACAATATACTTACAGCTCTCATGTTTCACTCTTAATATAGCTTTTTTAAGGGATGCTCATTCTCCTTACCTTTTTCCACTCAATTTCTCTTCATATACTCTTAATTAAACTCTCAAACAAATTAAAGCTGTTTGTGTTGTTCAACTAGAGACAAATCAAGAAAATTTTCAATCTCAATGGTAAGAACAAAAGAAGGAAAGCTTATGGATTTAGGTGGCTTAGAAGGCGGTCAGTTTAGGAAGTGGTAAGAAAAGTTTCTGGTAAGTTTAGGTATTGGCCAAATTGGTTAGGTTTTGATATGACAAAATTGTTATAATTAGGAGCGGAAAGAATTGGTAAGGTAGTTGAATATGCTGTGATTTTAGCTGGAAATATAATTTTACGAAGATTGGAAATTGTAAATGTCCTAATTTAGTTGCCAAAAAATATAGGAAATTTGGTCAAAATTTGGTAGCTTTTAGTTCCCAATTATTGACATAATATTTTGGTTTTAATTGACATTTAAAGATATTTTCCTTTCCTGCAATTTGCCTTTCTTTATTTTTTTTGTTTTCTTTTTTTCCTTTTTTTAAAAATAAATATGGAACTAATAAAGCAACTAGGACAAACAAGAAATATTGCCTAAGGTGCACGTGGCCAGTTTGGAAGTCACGAACCAAGGATGATGGTCACAGCCAAGGTGGTTGGTTGGTTCGTTTTTAAGGTTAAAATATGAAAATTAAAGATGGAACAAACAAAAGGTAGAAGAAGAAGAGAGAAAAAAAAATTAAAAAAAAGATAGAACGAGCCTTAATTCTAGAGCCTTACTCTGATACCAAATGATACGAGCCTTGAAAGGAATAAATCGTCACGGAAGCGGAGTTTCAAGGGAAGTCTAAGAATTAAGTATTTCGAAAAGTTTCGACGCCACAAAAACTTTGTTGATGGAACAACAAAGAGTTCTTGATAAGCCTAGGTAAAACGCCACAAGCGAGCTTGATAAGTTCTAAGTTGTAAAAAAGAACAACGAAGAGAAAATAATTCTTCACAATTTTTTTGCCTAGCAAAACCTCCTTCATTTGAAAAAAAAAAAAAAGAAGACTATTTATAATAGTCTTAAATCTAATTATAGTAGAATTAGAATTAGAATAAAAACTTTCCTAAAATAATAAAGAGTAATTTAAGAAAATATATAAAAATTTACAGAATTTAAGAAATCTAATAATTAATACATAAAGTATAAATTTGGCTAAGATTTGATCTTGCACTCCATTGCTTGCATCCTCCCTTACTTGTCCTTAGAATATCCAGATTTGTATGATTTATTGAGATCTTCTTAATTAATGTACTTTGACTAAATCTCACAGCTAAGGAAGTTTCTTTTGAACATATCTTTTCCAATTAATTATTTAAAACATGTGTAAATAATAGTAATAAGCCGCGAGACTCCCTTAATATCGCTACACACCCCACTTTCACACAAAAACTTTTGAATGTGCGTAAAGAGGACTGTTTTAAGTTTTTTTGCACGACTCCTTGTTATAGGTCCACTAGGCCACTCCAATGGTTCCATTGACTCATGATTAGATATTTTAACCTTGTTGATATCAAAGACTTCTAATTAACTTTCATTTGCTCCTTAATTTGCATCATCTTGTCTCTATGTGCCATGGTGTTTTAGATCTGAAAAGGTAGATTAGAACACCAAAATAGGTCTCATAAAGCTCTCTTCTTTCACTTGTCACTCAACAATATATTTACAGCTCTCGTATTTCACTCTTAATATGGCTTTTATAAGGGATGCTCACTTTCCTTGCCTTTTTCCGCTCAATTTCTCTTCATATGCTCGTAATTAAACTTTTAAACAAATTAAAGCTACTTGAATTGTTCAACCAAAGACAAATCAAGAAAGTTTTTAGTCTCCCTAGTAATAGCAAAATAAGGACAGCTTATGGATTTAGGTGGCTTAGAAAGGCGATCAATTTGGGAAGTGGTAAAAAAAAGTTTTTGGTAAGTTTAGGTATTAGCTAGATTGGTTGGGTTTTAGTTGGAAATGTAGTTTTGGCAAAAACTGAAAATTGTAAATTACCAAATTTAGTTGCCAAAAATTATAGAAAATTTGGTCAAAATTTAGTAGCTTTTAGTTCCCTAATTATTGACATAATATTTTAGTTTTAATTGGCAATCAAGGATATTTTCCTTTCCTACAATTTGCCTTCTTTTTTATTTTCTTTTTTTTTTTAAATAAATATGGAACCAATAAGGCAACTAGGACAAATAAGAAATATTTCCTAGTTTTAACTTTGTTGATCAAAGTATAAGAAGTGAACTTGAGAATTTCAGCCAAAGAGAAAAATATGAAGAAGATGAGAGAATTACTTTTCTTAATTAAAAGAATAATGTTACAAGGATTTAAATAGGCAAACAACCAACATCTATAATTGTTTTCCCAAGGTAGGAAAGCTGTAATACACAAAATAGGCTAAATAAATTACTTGCGAGTCATAAAGCAATGTTTCTTTTTTCTACTAATTGCAAAACAACTTCCTATGTTCACCATCTTCAAATTTGAATATTTGAATTCTTCTCTTTGACTGCTGAAAATGCTGATTAGGATGCTGACTGAGATGATGATTTGGATACACAGATTCCAATGCAGCATGGTCACGATGCTGGCATGAATCTTGAAATTAGTTAATCAGCTCAATCAGTTTTATTTCAACATTCCCCCTTAAGTTGGGCTTGAAGATGTTACTCAAGTTCAATTTGTTTATAGCGATCCGATATGTTTTTTAGTGGGAGCCATTGTGAACAAGTCTCCTAGTTAATCTTCATTTTGAACATAAAGGGTGCAGATGGTCTTATAATGAACTTTCTTCCTAATAAAATGACAATCCATCTCAATGTGCTTTGTCCTTTCATGGAATACCGGATTGGATGCTATGTAGATTGCTGCTTTGTTATCACAAAATAGTTTCATTGGCGCCACAGTCTTGAACCCCAAATCTTGAACTAAAGTCTTCAACCAAATCAACTCACATGTTGTACTTGCCATAGCTTGATACTTTGCTTCTGCACTTGACCTTGCTACTACACTGTTTCTTGCTCTTCCAAGTTACCAAGTTTCCTCCAACAAATGTGCAATATCCTGTTATTGATTTTCTATCTTCAACATTTCCAGCCCAATTTGTATCACTATACACTAGGATCTTGTGGTGACCATTCTTTTGCATGTGTAAATCTTGTCATGGTGTTCCTTTAAGGTAGCATAGGATCCGGTTCACCATGTCCATGTGGTTGGTCATTGGTTGTTGCATGAATTGACTGATAACTTACCGACAATTCGCTGATATTGCTTGACATTCTGAAATGGCTTAGGCTGCTTTTGTTTGTCTTCTTCTTTGTCCTTTCGCTTGTAGGTGCTTTCGATTAGCGTTGAAGCTATCTTTGCACCTAGTTTACCTGTTTCACCAAGTAGATCAAGTGTATACTTTCTTTGGCATAGAAATAGTCCCTTTTTCGAATGGGCAATTTCTATTCCTAGAAAATATCGTAAGTATCCCAAGTCTTTAATATCAAAAACATATTTAAGATATGATTTAATGCAACTAATGTCTATTTGGTCATTACCAGTAATGATAATGTCATCAACATACATGAGAATCACCGTTATTCTATCTTTGGAATGTTTGGTGAATAAAGAGGAATCAGCCTCACTTTTAATGAAAGCTTGGCAACTGAGGGCATTATGTAATTTAGAGTACCAGGCCCTAGGAGATTGTTTAAGGCCATAGATGGCCTTTCTAAGCTTACAAACATGCGATTTGAGAATGTCACTCTTATACCTTTTAGGTATTCTCATATATACTTCCTCTTCTAATTCTCCTTGTAAGAAAACATTTCTTACATCCATTTGGTACAATGGCCAATCATAATTAACAGCTAAAGACATAAGGACTTTAATGGAATTCATTTTAGCTACTGGGGCAAAAGTCTCAGTGTAATTAATGCCATAGGTTTGAGTGAAGCCTTTGGCCACTAACCTAGCCTTATATTTTTCAACAATTCCATCACTCTTAAGTTTGATTTTATATACCCATTTGCAACCTATAGCTTTCTTTCCTTTAGGAAGTAGAACAATATCTCAAGTTTGATTTTGAATTAGAGCTTTATACTCTTCATTCATTGCTTTATACTCTTGGTAACTAGAAGATTCTTGAATATCATCAATGGCATTTAGAAAAGCTTTATACTGATCTTTAATGTAATCATGAGTATAGTAACTTTGAATAGGGTGATTGGTCACATAGTTACTATGATAAAACACTCTAGTTTTCATCCATTCAGGGGCTGGTCTTTTAATCCGAGTAAATCTTCTAAGTGTAGGTAGTTTCTGTGTAGCATGATTATCACTACCTAGAAATTGATCTAATGTGTCATGGTTACTAATTTGGTCATCTCCAAGGCTATTTGAATTAATCTCATCATGAGATGACTCATATTGGACAAAAGTAGGTTCATTCTCATCATCTGTTTGTCTAAGAGAGTAAGGATCATTCTCTTTTTGAGATGATTCCTCTTGAACTTCTAGCTTATTATGGACATTCTTTCTAAGTTCAGGAATGGGCCCTTTTGTGTAAATAGTGTTAATAACAGAACTAGGCGTGGAATTATCCGCATTCTCCCCCTTACTATTGGATTCAAGTTCATGTTTTTTGTAGTAAGATTCATGTTCTAAAAAGATGACATTTCTAGATACAAACAACCTATCTGTCTTGGGGTCAAAGCATCTATAACCCTTTTGGGTTGGAGCATAACCTAGGAATATGCGACTTCTATAGCTAAATTTGTCTCTATTGCTATAAGGAATATGGACATATCATATGCATCCAAATATTTTAAGATATAAAAGATTTGGTTTATGATTAAACATTACTTCATTTAGAGTCTTGTCCTTTAGAAACTTTGTAGGTGTTCTATTTATCAAATGAATAGCCGTGAGGATGGCATTGCTCTAGAAATGTTTGGGAACATTATGGTAGAACATCATTGATCTTCCAACTTCAAGGATATGTCTATTCTTCCTCTCTGCCACTCCATTTTGTTCTAGAGTGTATGGGCATGTAGTTTGATGTATAATCCCTTCACTTACTAAGTATAACTTAATGGAATTATTGACATATTCTCCACCATTATCAGTTATAATCATTTTGATTTTTCTGCCAAATTGGTTAGCTACAAAGAGCATAAAACGTTCAAAGCATGATAATGTGTCTAATTTACATTTTAAAAGGTATACCCAAGTATATCTAGATTTATGGTCAATAAATGTAACAAAGTATCTATAATCATCATGTGATGTCATAGGAGCAGTCCATAAATCAAAGTGAATTAATTCGAAAACATCATCACATTCATGTTCTGATAGTACAAAAGGAAGTCTAGTTTGTTTTCCTAAAATACATGCTTCACACTTAGAAATGTGATAATCATTTAAATTAGGAACTAGACAATTCAAAATGTGATTAGAAGGATGTCCAAGCCGTGCATGCCACAGCTCATGTTAATTGATTTGTTTAGTGACCCTAAAAGCTTGTTTCACGTCATTTAGCATGTAAAGACCATTTTGAGCACAACCTTCACCAATCTTCTTTCCGGTTATAATATCCTAAAAAATCACTTTGTTAGGACCAAAGATAGCAATACAATTTAAGTCTTTAGTAAGTTCACTAATCGATAATAAATTGGAATCAAAATTAGGTATATAGAACCCTTTAGTATGTTTTGACAATAAATCCAAATCTGCTGAATACTTAATGGGTACATGCTTTCCATTAGCAACTTTGACACTTTGTATTTTCTTTAAAGGATATAATATAGATGCTTTATTTATGTTTCTAAACATATGATCACTAGCACCTGAGTCTATAATCCTTGGTTCATAATCATTATAAGAGTTAAACTGAGAGTCAAGAAGAGTATCGTCCTCCCATTTGCCTTTGTGAGAATGGTGTTGGGTTCCAAGTGCTTCCGAATTGATTTGGAGTTGGTTCCTTATCACCTTAGTAATATCGTCAAGACTAAAGGAGTGAACACTTGAAATCTCAGTAATGGGAGCTGAATGTGCACTTGAAACACCATGGATACACTGATTTGAAACTTTGTCCTCCTTGAACCATTGAGGTATGAGTTTTGGGTGAAGAAGCCAACACTGATCTTTAGAGTGACCATTATTGCGACAATGGTCACACTTAGCCTGATTTTGGTTGTTGTTGTTCCCTTTTGACTTAGCCGCCAAGGCTTCAATTTTAGGCTTCTCTTGAGCTAAAAGAGCATTTGTCTCTACCTTGTGGTCATGGCCATTTGTGTCCAAGAAACAATGGACTATTTCTTTTTTGCTTATCATGTAAAAAACCTCATCGAATGGAGGTATTTCATTGCTTCTCAGTATTTGGTTCCAAATATCATTAAACTTGGAGTTCAAGCTAGCCAGGTAAGTAAACACCTTATCCTCATTAGTCCGTGCAAGAATGATGGCAATGTCATTAGTTTCTGGCCTATAGGAGTGAAGCTCATACCAAGCCCCTACAAATTTTCCCAAGTGTTCAACTAAGCTCATCTCACCTTGGTTAAGCTTATTGAGGAAGGATCCTCTTGATAGAATCCCACAACTCCTTAGAAGTCTCAGCATTGAAAAAAATTCCAATCAAGTTTGGTTCTATAGAGTTAAGGATCCAGTTACAACCATTTTGTCTACTTGGAACCATTCTTTAAATCCATCATCATCCAAAGGTCTCTCAACCCTTCCAGTGACAAACTCATATCTACCTTTACCACACAAAGCATTTATTGCAGCCTTGACCCATATGGGGTAGTTGTGGTTGTTTAGTAGAATAGTGGTGAGTTTAAGGGAGGTGTTAGCATCTACGTCAATTATTTTGGAAGTGGTTCGCATAGAGGCATTAATGCTAGTTTGAGAAGGTGCTTCACTTAGTTTCTGGGTGCCTAAAGAGGGTTCCTCACTTGCCATTTAGATTTGGCTAAAGGATGAAATATACTTTTCAAGCACAACTATGAAGAATTAAAGAAGAAGAAGGATAGGAACTTACAGCTCTGATACCATGTTAACTTTGATGATCAAAGTATAAGAAGTGAGCATGAGAATTTCAGCCAAAGAGATAAATATGAAGAAGATGAGAGAATTGTTTTTCTTAATTGAAAGAATAATGTTACAAGGATTTAAATAGGCAAACAATCAACAGCTATAATTGTTTTCTTAAGGTAGGAAAGCTGCAATACACAAAATAGGCTAAACAAATTACTTACAAGTAATAAAGCAATGTTTTCTTTTTCTACTAATTGCAAAACAACTTCCAATGTTCACCATCTTCAAATTTGAATGTTTGAATTCTTCACTTTGGTTACTGAAGATGCTGATTAGGATTAGGATGCTCAATCAGTTTTATTTCAACAGAAACAAGGTTGTTTTTTTTTTCCAAAATAGATGTACAGTGCTAAAAATCACATCAAGATATCAACATTCGTGAGAAAAATGATACAGAATCGAACAAAGTGCCCTTGAACATCGTCGTTCTCCAAGAAAAATGCAAGAAATTGCTCAAGAACATCACCATTTTAGCTGAAAGTGGCATGAGACAACAAAAATCAATTCATGGTGTCACCGTTTATGGTAAATGTAATAGATGATGTAGATATATGCTTAAAAACACAAGCTTTATCTCAGAAAATGCTAAAAATTACTTTAAACTATCACCGTCTTTCGCAAAAACCGCATAAAGTTCAATTTTAAACATAACCTCCTTTGTCAAAAACAACATAAAATGCAAGAAATAACTTTAAAATGCCACCATTCATGGTAAAAATGACATCTAATGCAGCAAAATGCTCAAAAATATCACCATTTTCTCAATATATACCAGATATTGCCTTGAAACATCAATGTTTTTGTCGAAATTCATGTACGGTCCAGGAAGTCACTGTAAAATATCAACGTTCATGAGAAATATGTTACATAATGCAACAAAAAGTCTTCGAACATTGCCATTCTCTCAAGAAATGCCAGAAATCAATTCATGATATCACCATTTACAGAAATATAATAGCTGATGTAAAAACATGCTCAAAAACACAACCTTTATCCTGCAAAACTCTTGATATTGCTTCAAACCATCCCCTTCTTTCATGAAAATTAAATAAAATTCACAAAATCAATTTTAAACTTAATGTCTTTTGTTGAAAGCAATATAAAATGCAAGAAATAGCTTTAAAAATGTGGAAAAAATATATTAATGAAGAAATGAAGAAGATTTAAATGTGAAAGAAAGTATTGATGAAGGAATAAAGAAGCTTTTTTCTATCTTTTTCATTTATAATGATGTGTTTATATACGTAAGTTTATAACAACTAGTTTTTGAAATTTTTTGATTGTTACTGTTCATAACGGCTACTGTACACAACGGTCACTGTTCAAACGGCTAGTTTATGTCTTCTTGTGTCCACTTTCTCTATATGCTTGTAATATACCTTCTAGATTGTGTGAAATGATGATGAATCAACCAAAATCTAATTAGTTGCTGTAACTATCATTTTCAACACTCCCCCTCAAGTTGGGCTTGAACAAATTGATCAAGTTCAACTTACTAATGAACTTGTGGAGTTGTCAAATGCTTGGAGGTTTGGTGAACACATCCGTCAATTGATCTTCACTCTTGACATAAGGCATTGAGATTGTCTTGTTCAAATACTTTTCTCTTATAAAGTGACAATCTATCTCTATGTGCTTTGTTCTCTCATGAAACACCGAATTGTTTGCAATATGTATTGCCGATTTGTTGTCACAATGCAGCTTCATTGGTGCCTCCACCTTAAGACCCAAATCTTCAACCAATGCCTTCAACCATATCAATTCACTAGTGGTTGAAGCCATTGCTCTATATTCAGCTTCGCCACTTGATTTGGCCACCACGGTTTGCTTTTTACTCTTCCAAGTTACCAAATTTCTACCAACAAAAGTGCAATATCCAGTTGTAGACTTACGATCTTCAATACTTCCTGCCCAATCAGCATCCATATAGGCTAGAATTTGGTGATGTTCATGTTTTTTAATGAGTATTCCTTGTCCTGGTGTTCCTTTGAGATATTCAAGTATTCGGTCTACCATTTCCATGTGATTGGTTATTGGATATGTCATAAATTGGCTCACCTGATTCATAGCAAAAGAAATGTTAGGTCTAGTAATGGTTAAATAAATTAACTTACCCACAATTCTTTGATATTGTTTGATGTCTTGAATTGGCTTGCCCTCTTTCTTTTTGGCTTGTCCTTCAATTGCTGTTGAAGCTCTCTTCCCTCCAAGCTTACCTGTTTCTTTCAAAAGATCAAGTGTGTATTTTCTTTGGGATAAAAAAAGCCCTTTATTAGAATAAGCAATTTTCATACCTAGAAAATACCATAAGTATCCAAGGTCTTTAATATCAAAAGTAGACTTTAAATAATTTTTAGTACTTTTATTCCTAAAGTATCACTCCTGGTCATAATTATATCATCTACATAGATTATCACAACCGTAATACCATTATTAGAGTGTTTGATGAATAAAGAATCATCAGCACTACTAATATTGAAATGTTGAGAAGTTAATGCACCTTACAACTTAAAGTACCAAGCCCTAGGTGATTGTTTTAAGCCATAAATGGTTTTTCTAAGTTTACACATATGTGTTGTTGGTACTTTGATGTTGTATCCTTGTGGAATATTCATGTAAACCTCTTCCTCTAATTCCCCTTGGAGAAAAGCATTTCGTACATCTATTTGATACATTTCCCATCCATAATTAGTGGCTATGGACAAGACAACTCTAATGGTGTTCATCTTGGCCATTGGTGCAAATGTCTCAGTGTAATCTAAACCATAAGTTTGAGTGAATCCTTTAGCAACCAATCTAACTTTATGTTTTTCAACAGAACCATCACTTTTCAACTTAGTTTTGTACACCCACTTACATCCAACTATCTTCTTACCTTGAGGAAGAGGAACAATTTCCCATGTTTTATTTCTAGTTAAAGCATCCAACTCTTCATTCATAGCATTTCTCCAAATAGGAATGTCCTTATCTTCATTGTAATGAGATGGCTCTCCTAAACTATCCAATTTGGCTAAAAAAAACTCTATAACTCTCTTTGACATTATCTAAAGTATAATAA
>CP135545.1:3907241-3932130 GCA_032402905.1 Khaya senegalensis | reverse complement strand
TACAAAAATAATTATACTAAAGTTTTAAAGGAATACCTAGATTTGAGAATATTACATATAAATTACAAGTTTTTTATAAATAAAAGATTGCTAACATATTTTTTCTCTTTATTCAATAAAATTGTCCAATATTCATTAATAATGGTGACAAAAGTAGCTATGTAACATCTTGAAATTTTTATACTCTTAAAATCTTGTCATGGAGTTATAATACAGTATTTTTC
This sequence comes from Khaya senegalensis, assembly GCA_032402905.1. Lineage (NCBI taxonomy): Eukaryota > Viridiplantae > Streptophyta > Magnoliopsida > Sapindales > Meliaceae > Khaya > Khaya senegalensis. Next base: position 3,931,906 of record CP135545.1, on the reverse strand, counting down.
AGAATTTTTATAAGAGAGAGAGTTGACCGGTATTCGGGACAGCGTACTGTATGAACAGAAAATACAGTATTTTATTACCGGTATCAGAAATTTGAGGACGGAAGCGAAAAACTGTAATTTTCGTATGGTCATGTAGGTATTCGTTGATAAGAATAGAAATAGAATTTAAACGGACACAGGTGATAAAGTGATTCATTTAGAAAATATATTGTTCGAGATTGCATTATCTGAGTATGGTATATCATGAGGAGTGTTACTCTGATTGAAATATTTATACAGAATTCACAGATGATATAGTGCTTAGAATTCAAGAGGAGATGATATGATATCTTGTGTACATTATTGAGCATATGCTTGTTGGAACATGTACATTGATATGTGGACATGCATTTACTTGTGTGTGTGGAATTGTGTGAAATGACCAAAATAAGTAGGGATTCCGGTAACATGCTCCTTCCTTTATTTAAGTATTGTATTATCTTACTGAGCCATGTGGTGTGCTCACCCCTTTGTGGGATTATTATTTTCAGGTGAATACGGCATAGCGGTAGCGGTTTCGGAAAGTGCAGTTGAGGCAAAGATTTTCGGACGGGGCATAGTATATCTAAGGTTTAGGCCATTGTTATGTAATTTTATTTCTGTGTATTCTGAAGTATTAATTTTATTAAAATTCATAACAATTCTTTAGAAAAAAAAAATAATACTATTTTAACTGTTACTATTTATGTGGTTACTTTTTATAAACTCTTTTGAATAAATAAAAAACTTCGCTTCACTATGAGAAAGCGTTGATTTTTGTCTTTTCGATAATTTCAATGTACTATATGCCACATGAATAGAAATGAAAGGAAGAGGGTGTTACATTTTTGGTATCAGAGCACTTCCTGTTTTTCATGTGTTTTGTCTTAATGAAATTATACATTTTGTGAAAACATTATACCCTTATGCCTCGACGAGTGCTTCCGGAATTGGCTGCTGTAAGGTATTTCTGTTCTTTATTTTAAGAAATACAAAATGTTCATGAACTGATTTTTGCGAGAATGGATCATATAATATAAATGACCCAAATTGTGTGTGTCTACCATATAATTACTGATAGCTACATAAGTGTCGGTATTACTTACATCGAATTTTTGGCCTGGCATGAAATGCATTATGTGTTGACTCGATTACTATCACTATTTGCACGTGATGGTGAACTACACATTTATGAGGCTAAGGTATGGAGTAATATATGTGGCATAAATCCTTATGTTTTATATATTCTTTAATTTAAATGCATGTGATAGATGTGACTGGTGATAGATGCAGGAATAACTGTAGCGCATATCTGGTTATATGCTACAACTTGTTGAGGATTCTATGCTTAAATGGCCCTGCCAACCCTGCCAATGGATGGTAGAGTAAAAGTATTAACTGAAAGGTGTGCACATGGAATCGCGTATACACTCGGATCAAAGTTGTGAGTGGCACCTCGACGGTATACACGTTGTGTGTAAGTCTGTAATGTTACATCAAGGTGGTGAATGTCAAAGTTTAGTATCTTGGTGATGCACGTGCGGGTCTAATTCACACCTGAATAGTGTGTCATCGGTCTGTATCATGGTGATACATATGTGGTTTATTATGTACCTTGGTGGTACAGACGTAGTCTATCATGTACCTGGGTGGTACCAACGTAGTCTGTCATGTACCTTGGTGGTACGAATGAGGTTTATCATATACCTTAGTGGTGCATGATCTCGGGTCTAGTATGTGAAATTAAGGATAATTTCCTATTGTGCACCTTGACCAGTTACTACTTTGAGATGATTGCATAAATATCACGTATTATTTAGATACATGATATTGATGATTGTTATGCTACAATATATGCCATGGTATTAGACACATTGCATACATAAAGATGAATGGGCATCATGTGTTCTGATGACGTGATATGTATGCTGTGTTGCATTAAGTGGAATGAAGAAAAATTCTACCTTGCTGATAGTGATATTATTCTTTTATTAATAAGTCTGTTATTGTTCACTTAGTATATACTAAGTTCATGAGCAATAATGAATTTTACGAGCAGTAGTAAATTTCATGAGTAATAATAAAGTTTTCATTGTGACTACATATGTGGAACAAACTTGTGCATTGTACATGTGACAAATATCATGCTTTAGAAAGAATAAGTAAGATATTAATGGGACATTTAAGTGCTTTGATAACTTGTTTTCGGACTGTGGTGTTCGATTGGTTGCTATTGAAAGTTTAGAGGAATTACTCAATTAGTTCAACAGTACAATTCTATTGAGTAGTTTCTATTCAAATGAATTTTTGTGCCTATTAATTTGGTATGAATACATCTACCCTAATTAGGATATATATTTTTATTGATAGAGTAACGCATGTTCTTGAAAAAGTATTGACGATGATTCCATGTTTATTAATATGCGATGACAGGGGTCTGTGTATTAAACATACTTATTTTCAAAACCCTTAACATGAATGCGTCTATCTTGATGTTGATTGTATTGCGGATGTAATGCATATTCTCTTATGCCATGGCAATGAATGATATATTCATTAGCATGTGTAATTTTATAGATTTTTAAAGCAAATAGGCATATTTAAATATATATATATATGCAGGAGTTGAGAAAGATTTTATAAAATGTGTTAGAACAGTTATGGATAATATGGATAAACTTCACTTCAGTTTGTGTTATTGAGCCTAGAACTTCCTACCCAGTAGCTTGTTTTGAAGATAGCTTTGAAACTGGTTCTTTGTGTGAACCAATAATATGCACAATCCAATAAATAGTAGTATGTTGTGAACCGCGAGAACATGTACTTCGGATGGTGAGAAAGAAGTAGGGATTGGGATTGTATACATATATATAGTTATGACCCGTATCCAATTTATCCATAACCGTTGAAAGGTTCACCCTATGGGTATTATGTTGTCCAACTATATGACTATGAGCAAATGTGCATGATTGCTGATGTTATATGGTTTCTTGTATTTGTGAACTTGCACATGTTGCTGATATTATATGGTTTCTTGCATGTGTGAACTTGCATATGCATGCGACTATGTTATGGATGATGAAAGGTTCAGAATTATAGTGGTATTGTGTATAAGTTCTAAAAAGGTGCATTGTCATGGAATATTGTGTTTTAAATATATATATAGATATATATATATATATATATGTCCGTGATTTAAATGGAAATAAATGTCTTATGCATTTCGTATGTATTAACATGGTTTAGCAAGGACAATGCTATGGTGATAATTTCCTAAAGGAATGAAGAGTGATATATTGGCACTGTAAGAAGTATTGGCATGGGATACTTAGAAAATGGTAAATTTTCAAAATATAGATTTTTGAAAATTGTTGTTTATAAATTGAATTTATGGGGAAAGTATGATGAGAAAATAACGGGCCGTTATGCAGCGTCAGCAGAAACCTTCTGAGATGGAGGGGTGAAACTGGCCACCTAGATGGGTGGGAGCTGTTATAATTGGTTATTATGAGATGGAGGATCATGGGTTGGTTTGAGTAACCCAAAGGCTGGGCCTTATCTCCTTTTGAGAGTCACTGAATGTGACTGTGTAGGCCGTATTTCGAATCATACTATCCATAATTGATCAAGTGATCAGGGAATTCGGAAACAAAATATTCTGTACATGCCAATATTTATAATACCATATTTTCTTATGAAAAATGGTTTTAATGAAAACTTGCATCTCATAAGCATAGGTATCACTATACTATGAATGGGATCATTTAGAACTTATATATTATTAGGAATAGGTATGTATTGACACCTAGATAACTATGACTTGCATGTGAACGATTGCTTCCAATGTATGTGAATTTCATTATGTATAGGTGCTCAGCTATGGCATTCATTGTGCATGGGTTAAATGTGTGATATGTGACGCATATGTGGTATCCATTGTGCATGAAATAAGTGTACAATGGTATTTAGAAATGAAGACATGACTTGGCTTCTCGTGGTAGCAGTCGAAATTTTATGTTATATATCAAAAATTATGCATGTGACTGGGTTATCTTAGTTATGAATCTCGATACTCGAGATCTTTCCTATTCGTAGTGGTTTTATAGTCGGTTATATATGTGTGTGGAAAGAGACATTCAACTCAATAATTGAGTTATTAAAGTGAAATATTGCAATCATGTGTTGATTACACATAGATGACGTTGTTTTTATGAATGAGTATGAGCATGTTGTGGGTAGCGATGCAGATATTTGATCGGAGAAAATTACTTGATGGTGTAAATTATGACTGAGGTGGATGAATTGTTGATTCTATTTGACCTACTTCCACTAATTTCGAGGACGAAATTTCATTAAAGGGGAAGATATTGTAACATCTTGAAATTTTTATACTCTTAAAACCTTGTAATGGAGTTATAATACAGTATTTTTGAGAATTTTTATAAGAGAGAGAGTTGACCGGTATTTCAAACAGCATACTGTATGAGCAAAAAATACAGTATTTTATTACCGGTATCAGAAATTTGACGACGGAAGCGAAAAACTGTAATTTTCGTCGTGCGTGCCTGACTATATAAGCGGGAAGGGGTCGAAAAACTCGAAAAAATAAAATTCACTTTTTTCCTCCATTTTCTCTCTCTTTTCTCTCTCCTCCCCACGGTTCTCTCTCCTGTGAACAGTGACTTTCATCACCGGACCTCGGATCACCTCACCACCGGCAAGTGGAGGACCGCCGGACTGCCGCGAGTGCAATGCCGCCAACCCCGCCCCGATCGCCGCTGCCACGCGCCCTCACGCGCCGCCCGAAGCTCCGCCGATGTAAACTTTGACCGGCGATTCACGGCGGACGACGGCGAGTTGACCGACACCTCCTGCGCGTCTGGCACCGTCTTGCCGCCCTCTTCATGGTGGTGTGCCCCGTTCCGGCATTTGGTCACCAGATTCCGGCGTGGGAAGGCTGATCGGGAAGGGGTGTTTTCGGCAAGATTTCTGGCGACCAATGTGCTCTCCGACACTCGTACTCCAACGCGGTATGTTTAGATCTCAATTTGGAATGAGTTTCGATGATGATTTTAGGGTCCAAATTGGTTCCTTAACATCTGAAATTTTAGGATGATTGGTGATTTTGAAAGCTTTAATTTGTGTTTTGTGGCATATGGACACCATGAAAAGCATCCCGACATCGCAAGGATCACGATGTGGTGTTCCGTTCGTGAAACGGAAACCGAAAGTTCGTGGGTTGAATAGTATCTGTAAATAGTGTCTCGTGAACAGTAACTTGCACGTTTTTCGAGAAAAAACCCGTAGCGTATGGAGGAGTATTTTGAACGCGTATACCCTCTCCGGGATAGTTTTTCATCATTCGTATAGGCATTGGGTGCCTGAAGGTAAGATAATATAATATTTAAATTGTGAAAAAATTAGTTTTAATATTTATAATGTTTATAATTGCATGAATATACATTATAATAATGAGTTACATTGTAGAAAAGTCCCATTGACGGGGAATGGGCATGATTGTGCAATTAGAAGTGTTAATATCCGTGTGTTAGATATATATATATATATAGTTATAAGCGTAATACCATTACTGTCGACCTGCAGTGCTAGATTAGGTATTCTAAAATACCTATACAGCATTGTATGTCCCATGTTTATATTTACATATATTTATATGGTAGGAACGCTTGTATATACACACGTAATTATGCCCTTATGATGGAATGATTGAGTAGATGGTGCATTCGATGTTTTGCAATGGTATTCGAATTAACATGTGTGCATACGTTAGTATATTATATTTACTGTGCCGTAGTAAGGTAATGAGTATATTTTTACTTGTGATAACATGTTGGGATTGCGTGTAATAACGCAATATATGATAACCGATTAAAATATGTTTCTGCGAATTTGTATTAATAGTGATATAGTGTATCCATGTGTTCGAATTGTGATATATTTCTATGTTTTTATCTTGATTGTCTTATGGGATATTTATATGCCAGAGTGGAATATGTTTTTATAACTAAGTACTACTAGCCTTACGACAAATCCATACGTATGAAGTCCTTTTAGAATATAAGGACTAATAAATGTGTTGTATAGGTAATTATATTACCTATCATGAAATTACTAAAATGCTGCTTGATTAATGTAGGCAAAATAGTCATGTTGTTATGACTGAGTCGACTATGAATAAATCTGTGTGGATAACTGGTATAATTGGCATAATTAGGGATTGGTAGTTTTTTCGTTACCCTAGTAAAGCCGCTTAGGACGGAGCAGCATCATGATAATAAGACTGTGGTGCCCTTCGAGGTATGTTGAACCCACAGCAGCTCCGGATTGATAATAAGACTGTGGTGCCCTTTGAGGCATGTTGAACCCACAACAGCTCCGTATTGATAGTAAGACTGTAGTGCCTTTCGAGGTATGTTAAACCCACAGCAATTGAGAAATGATAATAAGAATCATGGTGCCCGCAGGGTTTGTTGAACCCATGGTTGGAAGCGGCTGTTTTCCATAGCGTCCTTGGGTACGTGCAACCCATGGTAGAACTAATTATCCTGTTGGTCTGAGGAATCCGGTGTAGACGAATGACCATTGTATATATATATTGAAGTGTACGGTGGATATCATGACCACGATTCATAATTTACTTAATGACAAATCTATAAGGAAATGAATTCGTGTACCTATTAGATTCAAACTGCATGATAAAATACTTCTATCTGCTAAGAGTTGCTTGTGTTAGTGTGAACTGCAATGAGGCAGTAACACGTGTTTTATTGGGTATGGGGACTGTCCTGGTTTTCTTGTGCAGGTAGGGCAGCTTATATGTATAGGCAAACTCTTGCCGAATTTCTATAAGAAATACTATTCATACAACTATTCATGACCTCCCTTGGTATTCTGGTTTTCATATGTAGCGGAGGGTCTAGGATTACCTTTAATTGCAGTCACAATCAGGTTTTTGTTATGACTGTAAATGGCGGAAATGGTTGAAGTCTGATTACACCTTGGCAAGTGTCAATTCTTTGAGAGGGAACTTAAGCTTGTAAAAAATAGAGAGCTAGCATCAGCTTGAACAAGGAGAATTAGTATTTAAATAAGATAATGAGTAAGGCAATAAATAGGCTACCTCACTTCTAGTATATAGAATCCTGTGTAGCTCACCGATATGTTGGTGAAATGAAAAGAATATGTGTGAATTCATAATAAGATTAAAGATCATGTGAGAAACTTGAGAATATTGTGGAAAAGGCACATTGGATGTATTACAGGTTATTCGACATATTAGTTTACACGTTTATTCCTATAGTTGAGAATACGGTAAGAATATGATGGTGCAGGAAATATGTTATGAGTTTACATTGTTATTGTTGGTATACTTAGTGAACGACTAGGATTAGATTGATATGTGTCCTTAGAATAATATAGTCAATGTTTAATGTAAGTGAAAGAATCCCTAGTATGGGATAAGGAAGGAAAGACGTGTATTTGTAATTATGGTACAATTGTTCGGTGGTTTTGATTCAGTGAAAATAAAGAGATAATATGAATATATGATAACATAGACTGGTAATGAACCAGTATTGAAATAATTGTGATACGTGGATCGGATATGTATGTTCCATCTCCCTCAGCTGGGCTTGTAAGCCAGTTTCTAATGGAGGTGTGACGTTAAGACTGTGGTACCCTGAAGGGTAGGTGGAATCCACAGCTGTCCTCCAAATAGCCCAGTGGCTTAGAGTAACGACCATGATCCATAATGTTTATAAGTATAATCGATCACTTGTAAACGCAATAAAATTTCTATCACCAACCTTCCGAGAGTGGAAATGGCATACAGAAACAGTATTATTACTTTACAAATACCCTCAGTTGTATCTATATTTAGGAGTTTGAAATATCTGTATCCTATGTGGGTATTGATTGTGTGCTTAGGATATTTTGGCTATCTCGGGCCGAGTGCGTAATTGATACTGTGTGGTTATACCGGCTTCTAAGCAGTTCTTCTGTATGGGGCCGCAGCATTAGTCGTTATTTATATGAATAAGTATGTAATGATTTTATATGATCATGTAGGTGTTCGTTAATAAGAATAGAATTAGAATTTAAACGGACACAGGTGATAGCGTGATTCATTTAGATAATATATTGATTGAGATTGCATTATCTGTATATGGTATATCATGAGGAGTGTTACTCTGATTGAGATATTTATACAGAATTCACAGATGATATAGTGCTTAGAATTCAAGAAGAGATGATATGATATCTTGTGTACATTATTGAGCATATGCTTGTTGGAACATGTACATTGATATGTGGACATGCATTTACTTGTGTGTGTGGAATTGTGTGAAATGACCAAAATAAGTAGGGATTCCGGTAACATGCTCCTTCCTTTATTTAAGTATTGTATTATCTTACTGAGCCATGTGGTGTGCTCACCCCTTTGTGGGATTATTATTTTCAGGTGAATACGGCATAGCGGTAGCGGTTTCGGAAAGTGCAGTTAAGGCAAAGATTTTCGGACGGGGCATAGTATATATAAGGTTTAGGCCATTGTTATGTAATTTTATTTCTGTGTACTCTGAAGTATTAATTTCATTAAAATTCATAACAATTCTTTAGAAAAAAAAAATAATACTATTTTAACTGTTACTATTTATGTGGTTACTTTTTATAAACTCTTTTGAATAAATAAAAAACTTCGCTTCACTATGAGAAAGCGTTAATTTTTGTCTTTTCGATAATTTCAATGTACTATATGCCATATGAATAGAAATGAAAGGAAGGGGGTGTTACAAGCTATATGTGTGATATAATATTATATAATACCAATATCAATTTACAAAGATAAACATATTAATATTCAAAGGACTAGATTGAGAGATTTGAAAAATGTGACCAATATGGATTAAAATGTAAAGTGTTCAAAAATCAATACAATAAAATTAAAGTTAATATTTATCAAAAACTCCATCAACATAAATAAAATAGCGAATTAAATTGTATAATAAAAACAAATTACTATTTGTCATTTCTATAAAATTAACCTTAGTTAGAACAGAATAAACAAACATTTTTAAAGTTTAAACAATTAACAAAAACAAAAAAACAAAAATTAGGTTTTATTACAATTTAGTTATAAAATTAACAAAAAAATAACAAAAATTCTCATATAATAATAAAATCATTCAAATTAGAATAGAATGAACAAAACTTGGCTAGTATATTGTATATCGAGAACACCACCATAATAGACTAACATGTAAAAAAAGTTAAAGTTTAAAAATCATTTTAAAGTAACCCAATATTTTAATAAATTATAAAAATTAGTAAAAATTCACGAAATCTGACAAATAGGTCCTTGAATTTTTTTTTTTGTGAATTAAAAATTTTATAAAAAATTCTCAATATTTTCGTAAACTTATTCTTGTAACTTTTAATATTCAACATCTTTTCTAACCTCCTAAGTTTATCATGTAACACCCATAACCCCAATATATATATACGCATATATGTATACATATGTTAAAATTTTATATTTAAAACTTTAATTTATTTAATCAACCTGTAGATATCAAAGAAAATTTCTATTTAATATTTTTTTTATAATAAAAGTAAAATATATACATTTATAAATTACAACCGTAATTTTGAAATACATATTTAAAATTTTGTAAAACAAAACATGATATGCTACTTATCGGGATTCTTACTATGTTTCGGAGGAACCAACCGGAGCCGTCCTGCTGCTAACTATACCTAAAAAGACAATCAACCATAGAGGTAAGCAATTGAAAATTTCTTAGTAAGAATTCAAAACTCTAATAAATAAGTATTTAACTTAACCCATTCACTATAATTGCACCTCTACCACATAAATAGTAATTTTTATAAAAATTTCTACAAGAATTTACGTATATATATAGACTACACTACCTGTAAAGAAAATCAGAATACTCCCAATATCATTTAGTAACGACTTACTACTTTTTCAGCAGATATCAATCCCACTACACATCATCTTTTAGCACGTAAAAGTATTCTGTTTCACATTTCCTTTTTTCATTCTTTTTTGTTTTATTTGTATACTATTCTAATTCTATTCATTTTGTTTTTCTAGTTTAAAATTTGGATTTAATTTTTGTATTCTGTTTTGATTCTGGTTTATTTTATTTTAAACTAGTCATAATTAGGGTAACTATAAATCATGGCTACAATTCTAACAGAATCCTCATCTTACACACCCACAAATAAATTTTGTTTGAATTGTATAAATTTTGTATTGCATGTCATATTGGCTAGGGCCCACATCGAAGCCATGTTTTCTTAGATATGGCCAATGCAACTAATTCTATTCTGAGCTAGTATTATCGCACAATTAGAGTGTGAGGGAATCATTTGATCCACAATTATCCTAATTATACAATTTTTTTTTATAACCATTATTATTACTTTATCCTTTAACTATTCTTAAGAGTATTTCGATAATTTTATATTGATCATAATAGTTACATATAATATATTTCTATAATTCCTTACCAATATTAAAAAGAATTCATACACAATAGTAAATCACACAAATGCAAGTATATATACTCATAATCAATAATCATAATAAAATAATAATACCTATTAATATATATATATATATTTATTAATATATCCATATGTACTATACTATAATGCCATACCATACACTATAATTAAAATATACAATGCTATAAAGGTATTTTAAAATACCTTGGTATGGTGATGGATGTTGATAAAATATATTACATATTTCAATACAATCCATTCTATTTCTGACAACTAATTAAAATCATTCCAACACTTTTAAATTTCATAAACATACCCATTATCCATCAATAGGATTTAATTCAATATATTTCATAACCATATCCATAAATTAATATATTCATCAAAATAAAACTCGTATGATTATTCACACTTCCTAATGGCTAAATTTTCAATTATAACATTTTTTCAATGTCTTTCATTTTTATCCACCCAAGTCAATTTCTACTAATTTCAATATTTTATAATACATTTATAAACATATATAAATATATCATAAAACAACATTTAAGGTTACCCAAATAATAACTAAAATTATCATTTTACCCTTTCTCCATTTATCTTCTGTTTTAACTAACTAAATTAAATCCAGTCAATTCCATTGTTTCATCGTACCATTAATAACACATAATTCTCTCAAAAATTAGCATGTATGGCATTAATAAATAGTATCTAAAATTTTTAATTTTGTCCTTTTTTTATTTTTCTTCTAATTTACACATTCAAATTAATTCCTACCAATTTTTTTTATTCCCAAATATATTTATACACATTTAAACATATCAAAACGCATCAAAATCAAGCATTTAAGTGTTTCATGAACAATGGCCGAATAAGTCCTAATATATATAAACCAAATTTTTTCTCTTTACACAATTCTATTCATTGTAATCTACTTTCCAAATATTCAATTTCATAAATTATACATCAATTCCACAAAACTCCTAAATTACCATATTAGAGTTTAGGGTTCTTACCTCAAATCCAAAATTGATGGCAATTATACCAAATTTAAGTTAAAAAATACCTAAGACACATTATTTGAACAATTATAAGTGCATTCCTTTAAATTGGTTTCAACACTCCTATAATTTCCACCATGAATCAAAAAGAAAATTACCTCAAATTGAAACTTGAAGGATGCTCTTCAATTTTCTCTTCTATCACAATATGGAAATCTAACTAAAAATGAAAGATTTTTATCTTAAAAATTTAAAATTTTTGAAAGAGAGAAAGAAGAGTGTTCGGCAGGTGAGAGAAAGAAGAAGATGAATTGATTTAATTTTGGAGAGTCAAAAAATCTTATCCAACTTAACATTTTAAAAATTATACTATTATCCAATAATTTTTTAAAACTTACATTTAACTCCCAAAAAAATTATGAGACTACCCAAACTATTTTTAGGTTCTTTCACTTTAGTCCATTAGTTTTAATCTCCATCTTTTTCTTCAAATTTTTTGTTAAAAGACCATTTTACCCTAAATAAAGAAAATTGGTTATTTTGGTCATTTTTCATTATTTATAGAGGAATTTACATCTAAATTCGATTCCCTTTTTTTTACATCTTATTTATAATATTTACAAGAGTTCTAAGTGATCGAAATCTGGCGGAGTCCTTCTAATCCTTGGCGTAATAACTATTTTATTTTTTTTAGCAAAATTGTCTCTTTTTGTCTAAAATAGTAATTTTGACATTTCTAGGGTTATAAAATCTATCTTTCCTTTTAACACACTTTATTATACTAATTTACATCCTCAACATCTAGCTTGATCAATCAAAACTTTATTAAAATAACGATTTTACTCTTTTTTACTAATAGTACCCATTTTCACTAAATTTTCTTCAAACAAATTTTTAAAACTTCTCTTTTATGATTCTCTATTCCAATACTATTGCTATATCTATTTCAATGTGAATATAATAGCAAATTTAGGCAATACCTAAATTTAAGAATGTTACATATCAAATTATTTTTATTCATTTTTTGATAACTTTCAGTAAGTTCCCGACAAAAATTTCCAGTAACATTCTTTTAAACATAAGGAAACCAAATCAAAACTAAACAAAATCAACAACACCAACATATACAACACTTGTTCAAGCAAAATAATACTTCTTCAAATAAAATAATTTCAAATTTTTGGCAACAAATGCTATATTTTTTGGAAATAAGTATACCAAAAATAATAATCAAATATACATACAACAAATAAAAATTAAACTCACCTAATTTGAATGTGCAATGCCAACTTTATAATTTTTGTACTACTTTCATCTTTTGTTGGAATTTTTATTGGCTGAAAAATATTTGAAAAATTTTAGCAAAACAAATGAGAGAGACAATGGAGAAAAGAGAGAAAAGGCTAATTAAAAGGCTATCTCATATGTTTTTAAAAGGCTACTATAGTTGGTAATAACCTCAATCAAATAAATAATCCTATCACTAATTAACTTAATTTGCTAAGCTAGCTTTACCACTTGACAACTAAGTCTTATCTTGATCAAAGTCATGTCTAGGAATAATAAAGATATCTTTTTTTTCCTCCAAATCTTCTTTTTCCTTTTAAACTCAAAATAATTTAGTCTTATGTGATCACATTTATGACAAATAGGCACAAACTTAGATAAAAAAATTAACTTTACAAAAGTTAATATTTTTCCCCTCCATTAAAAGGTAGCTCCTAAAATAAGGAACACTTATATCTTTAGGCTCAATCTTAGGAATAACTATCTTAAGGGCCATCGTAAGTTTGCTTTGTTTTATAGTTTCCATAACATTTACACTCATAAGCGTAACTTACCTTTTTCTACTACTCTTATTCTAGTCTATATTAAGTAAATTATTTAGTTTCTTAGTGCCATAATAGAATTTAGAAAGTTATGACCTAACATCCTTTAGCTTATAAACTAAAGCCTCAGCTTCATTTTTTAAGAGTTTATTTTGTCCTTTGAACTAAAAACTAACTTCATTTGTTCTCTTAGTTTGATTATAAGATATTCTATCTCATGTGTAATAGAATTGAACTTTTTCAATATAGTCTTATTCATCCTTCTATTTTTGTCCTTTCAACAAAAAACAAACTTCATTTATTCTCCTAGTTTGACTATAAAATCTTCTTTCTCGTGCTCAGTAAAGTTGAGCTTTTTTAAAATATCCTTATTCATTTTTTTTTTAAGCTTCAAATTCTCTATAAAATTCCTCAAAGGCATCATGAATAGCTCCCTCATCATCTAAACTATCTTTTTGTGAGTTAACAAAGTCAAGCTTCATAAAGTAAATAAAGACTGTGAAATTATTAGTTTCATTAACAAAACACTCATTACTACACTTATCATCATTTAATAAAGCATTCATAACCTTTTTGCCTTTAAAAAATTAGAGACACTCAGATTTAATGTGTTCAAATCTTTTGTGGTCATTATATTGAACCTTTTTATTTCTTTTAGAGAAGTTTTTCTCTTTTTAATCAGCTTTTAATTCTAACTAGAATATCTTTTTAGATCTAAAGAACTTTCTAAACTTCTTGTTAAAAACTTCATCTCCTTATCATCTAAAGATTTATCACTCAATTTTATTTTAACCTTTTCTTTAATAGACTTGAGAACTATGAATTTAGTCTTTTTCGATTTAGGAAAACTTAACTTATATGCTTAGAGGAAACCTATTTCTTTTTTTATTGTAAATGAATCTAGATCTTTACTTTAATTTGTGGTATTAACCTTAAGAAAAAAATCTCTCAGGCAAACTTTTAAGAAATTTTCTAACCACTCGAGTTTCAAGAATCTTTTTCCTAGGTTAAAGCGAGAGTTGACTATATGCTATAACTTGTTACAAAACTTAAAATATTTTCATCTTCTCCCATCTTAATTTCCTCAAATCTAGAGTTAACATTTGAAACTTAAAGTTCTTTATAGTTTTTGTACCTTTATAAGTAGTTTCAAAAATATTTTTACTCTTTAGGTGATATTGTTATGAAAATAACATCCACGACTTTGCTATTACTATTGGAGTTTAACAACTCATTTTTTATCCAAAGATTGAAGTCTGTAGGATTTGAAACCACATTAGTAATAACAAAAGGTGGAGTTTAAGTCTTTTAACAAGACATTCACACTCGTTTATCTATAGACTTAAAAAAGGTTCTTGTCCACACTTTCTAATATGAATAATTATTTTCATCAAACAATGATGGAAAAGACAAATATACGATTTATACTCCATCTAAACAAAACCTAGAGGTTAAAGATCAAGTTAAAGCTCTAATATTAATTAAAATTCTTAAGTTTAGAACATAAAACTAGATAAGCTAATTTCAATTCAATCAACATTAATCACAATACAATAACAAATCATAAGCAAAGCAATAAAGAAATAAAATAATAAGACAGTGATTTGTTATCAAAGAAAAAATTTGTAAAGAACTTTTCACAGGATAAAAATACTTCAAGCTGATTAAAAAAGAGTCACCAAAATAATTCACTAGCATGAGAAAAATTACAGGTGATTTTATTACAATAATTGTTATAACTAATACTTAAGTGATCCACTTTGAGTTATCTTATTGTTCAAAACTCTAATTCTTTTTCAACTAGAGAATTGACGAACAACTCGTTTCAAATACTAGAACTCTATCCACTAAAACCTCTCAAAACTTTACAAGCTTTACCATTGAATTTGTAGAGAATGGTTAAATTCTTTCAAAGAAAAAACACTTAAATTAAATTCATGAATAATTACAAGATTTGTGTTTTCTACAAGAGTAAATAGATGAAAAAGCTTAGAGAGAATATTTAAAGAGGTTGGTAAGCGCCAAATTGGTGCCAAGCTTTTGGAATTCTTTTGGGATGTTTGGTTTAAGCACGATGTTGGCATGAAGTGAGTGCCAAGCTTTTAAAGGTTTCCCGTTTGAGTGTTATGTGGGTGACAAGTTGGTGTCGAGATAAAAGTAGCCTATTCGAGCTACAACTATGCTTCAAATTGGCACCAAGCTTTTGTCTATGTGATTTTATCCTTTTGTCCCTTGGCTTGAACTTTAACATGTAAACACTTTAGCCTTGACATATAAACTCTAGTATTGACATGGAATTAACCAACCTATAATTCCTTACATATGGTAACTAGTTTGTTTTTCATGTTAGCTGATTGATTAGTTTTTAATAACATTTTTCAATATTCTAGTTAATCATTTGCTTAACACTTAACTACTATTGTTCATCATTCTAAAACAACAACGATCATTACCAATATTTGAGTCTTTTAGACTTCATCTTAGAAAACAAATATTACATGAGTAAAGACAATAAAATAAATTTATATTAAGCAAGTCATGGTTAGGTCCAAAAGCAAAATTGTAAATGTTTAGAACTTTTTAATACTAACATTACAATTATAATTAAAGTTTTCATGAAGATTTAGATAATGAATATGATGGTACACCACAAAAATCTTCTCACATGTTGTGAAATATTATAATAGTACACCTCACATAAATTAATAGTGGTTAAAAAAGGGACCATTACAACTTAGAATTGTCTAAATGTATGCAATGTTATATTTACTCATGTTTGATTGTTTATCATTATACATTTTGTAGGTTTTGTAGTAAACACTTCATAATATGAATGCCCAATTATTTTATGTTATTTCTTATCTAAAGTTTGTATGGTGGGTTTTACATCTAAATAACTCATTTTGTCATGCCCTAAATTAGGGTTAATGACTTTTAAGTTAGAAAAATTAAAATTTAAATAAATATATCAAAATCTAATAGTCCAAAGATTAAAAAGTGCATTGGTATCTTAAAATATATTTATTAATAATAATAATAATAATAATAAATCTAATAAAATCATAGAGAACTATATGAATTCCTACTTTATTTAGAAAAAATAAATAAATAATTTACAATTTCAGTGATATATATATAAATCACACATCATTACATAGTTCGAAGTTCGATAATTTAAATGCAAGTTAGTATAATTCACACATCACCACATCAGAATTTGTATGATCTGATTCATACAACATTGAAATTTAACTCTATCTTTAAAACAACTTATAAACTTTTTCAAAATTTGAAAATGAATCGTGAATCTTGATAAGAACTACTAAATAAATAAATTTTACATAATTGAATGATATGATTCATACATAACTTATTAAGGCCTCCTCAAGAAATATTTCATCTTAATAAGGACAAAACATGTAAACTTGGTCAACAAATTAGCAATAATTTAAACCGTATAATACTATTATTTAATTCTTGAGAAATCAATCACAAATCTAAAGAAATATAGTTCCACTCTCATTTAACAATATGAAAAAGTAATGACATTCCTATTAGTCCCAAATATTCAACCACTATCGACTGATAGATCATACATCGGGATTCATACTTAGTCATATCATATTTTATTCCTAATCACTTATACTAATCTTTAAGATCTCCATTTATCTTACTACCTCTCTAGTATATAATAAGCCTAAATCGATACACTTATACCCATATAAAATCTTTAATTTAATGTCATTTAGTACCACCAACTCTTACTAATAGCATGAATCTCATCTATATTTATTTTCTAACTATTTAATTGTTTATAATACTATAGTTGATTCATCTTATTCTCAATTCTTCATCTAAACTTTGTCTTTACTTCACCACTACTATTAGGCATAGAATTTACAACCATGTTATAAACATAAGCTAAATAGCTATACCAGTAAT
The DNA here is from genome assembly GCA_032402905.1 of Khaya senegalensis. Taxonomy (NCBI): domain Eukaryota; kingdom Viridiplantae; phylum Streptophyta; class Magnoliopsida; order Sapindales; family Meliaceae; genus Khaya; species Khaya senegalensis. The sequence continues at coordinate 3,914,562 of CP135545.1, read as the reverse complement.
ACTGTAATTCATAACTGATAATTGTCATTTATCTCTCTCAATCATTTGAAGCCCAAAAATGGCAAAAAAAAAAAAAAAAAACCTTCATCATATTTACAACTCAAAGCATTTGCTATCAAATGGTCCTATTAGAATGATATCAAAGAGAAAAATCATATTCCTTTTAATACTTTATCTTATCATTATCATTTCAAATTTAAGTCATATTGGGTGAGAAAGATATTTCAAACTTTTATAATTTGAGTATACCTCAAACTTAATCTCATAAAAATAATATTTTCAAATCTTAAAAGCAAAATCACTACAGTTAATCCAGGACCTTAAATAAGGTAGTTGCTATCATAAAATTTTAATTACCTAAAATCATAATACCTTATCTCATTATTATCCTACATCAAAACATATTCTAATGCAAATAAACTATCTATGGTTTGTTAGCATTAGATACGGTAACAATTGAAACACTTATCAATTATTTCTTCAATTCCAAGAAAATCTCATACACTTGTCATCCCAACAATCTTAACTTTCTTCCTCGTCCACCTTGTTAACGGCCTAACTATTTGAGAAAAACTTTTAACAAAATATCGATAATAAATATCTATTCTAAGAAAATTTTATATATCGACATCTCTAAACGTATTTTAACTTTTATCTTAACTAACTATATTGATATATCATCCTTGAAAACATGTCCTAGTAACCCCAACTTCTAACATCTAAAACACAACTAATAGTCTCCCACGTTCTTTTCCAAATTATAAAATAAATTAAGATGTCATTAATAAATACAGTGATGATTTGATCCAAATAAAGTTTAAAGACCCTATTCACGAGATCCATAAGGCTACTAAAGTATAAATTTGCCTAAGCAATATAACTAAAACTCAAAGTGCCCACCTTAGGTCTTAATTGTTATCTTTGTTACAATACCACCATTGATCTTCCTTCGATGGCTTTCTGGGTCCAATTCAATTCTCAGCGAAATACGTTTAATCACCTAACTAGTTAAATAACATTTTATTCTATAATGACGAATATTCAATTTAAATTGTAACTTAATTTGATTGCATATATTCAGCACATAATCATAAGAAATCATCATGCTTATTGGTCAACAACACCATGGTACTTCAAATAAAGAAATAAAGAAAAATAAAGATGAAAATGAATAAACATAAAACTCTTATCTCCCTGTCCAGTGCTAATTTGAACAATTTCTTAGAAAACGTATCAAGAAATGCACTGACTATAATCTAAAGATAGTTTGTCAACCATTAACTTAACTTTTCCTAAATCAATCACAATTATTCAAAATTTCTAATTTCTTTTATCCACCCTAGCACGCTTCAAAAAAGGATTAGGAAGTCTCGACATGAACAAGTTTATCATACTATTAATGCTCTATTCTTTTCTCAAAATGTAATTTCCTTATTGTAGTATCAAACTGTAATTTAATAATTATACAATCAATCAATACCTAAGATAATGCTAAACTTATGCCAAATATCACAATCAAATAAATTCAGTTGTGAGTCCTACAATTCCATATCTAGATTTATACCTAGCATGTACCTTAAAACACCTCTTATAATAACAAAATTTTTCTTTATGGCCTTAATTGATCTCTCATCTTCAACAAAATTAGGCTATTCCAAAAAGATGACAATTTTACTTCCTAAATTTTTTAAGTATCATTACCTAAGTTAATCTTTATTTACAAAATGAGTAATATCATATTTAAACCTTCATAACATTATATAAGAAATTTTTTATAGGCACCTCCAAGATGATTTCTAGCTATCTCTAACATTTGTCCATGAAATTTATTCCTTTAATCTATTATACCCTACGATACCATAATGAAACCATTATTCAACTTTAAAAAATTCTAAAAATAAATTTATTATCAATCGACATATTAAATAAATAATCCTAAAATTATATAAATATTTTGTCCTTATTACACTCTATGTCCTAAGATATTGCATGTAAAATATAAGAATTCCAACATGATAATAAATATTTCTTACAATACCACATAATCCAATCCAAGGAATTGCAAAATTAATTATGAACAAATGTATCCACATTGTATATACAAATAATTTAAGGTATTATTTTGATCATATCATGATCCACACTATCAATATGTCTAACTAATGCACTTCTCATATATTATACATCAATCCAAAGAATTCTACAGATTAATATCTTTTCAATCATATAATCATTCAAAAACTCCACTCACATTATCTAACTATTCTAATATATAACAATCACCAAAGGAATGCTAGATTATCAAATAATTCTTAATGATCAACAAGGTACCTAAAAAAACTAATACTAATAATAATAAATTATAAAAATTTAGACTCCAACTATCTCCATTCAATCCTTAATTCATATATCAAAAGTCTATCGAATATATTAGATACTAGCCCAAAATTGAATTTATTACACTCATGTAATTAGCCTAAAACTTTTCATAGAGTTATTCTATTGACATTATATCATTTATCAAACTTTATCACTTAAATGATGCATATGAATCAAAACAATTAAAATCAACAAAATTAAACTTTAAAATCTTGATTTTCATATATCGCATTCCTAGGAAAGTAAAAATATGCTCTAATATCAAATTGTTACACCCTAAATCAAGGTTAATGAATTTTGAGTTAAAAAAGTCAAATTTTAAATAAACACATCAAAACTCAATAGTCAAAAGGTCACAAAGTGCCCTAGAGATTTAAATATATTTAGAAATAATAAAAAAAAATCTCATAAAACTATATAAAACTATACAAATTCCTACTTTATTTTAAAAAAAATAAATAAATAATTTAAAATTTCAATGGTCCATATATATCATGCATCATCACATAGTTCAAAATCTAATAATTTAAATACAAGTTAATAGGATTGTATAGACTAATTAGTAACTAGAAACTTACACATTTTGTCTCTTAGAATCTAAACGTATTACTTATTTTTTTGATATTCATAACACACTAAAAATACTCTTAGAAGGAAAAAAAAAAAAAAGGGAGTGATTAAAATTATAGTGCTCAATAGGGATTAATATCACTTACCTAAATTGGTTTTATTTAAAAGTCTACATAGTTAATTTTTTTAAAAAAAATTATACATGCCTAATTTTAATAAAATCATTGATAATGCTAAAATTTAAAATTTATACAACTATATACGTATACATATATATACTACAAAAATAAGCATCATCAATTTCAATTGAATTATATTATTATAAAATACATTGAGGTAGTGCACCCACATCCATTTGCTACTCCTACCCTACGCAATTTCTACTCACCAATGCGCCTCAAAGGCTTGTCATAGACTACACGCGATAGTTACAAAAATATTTAATATACATATATATATAGACATATTATATACTAGCTCAAAATCTAATCACTATAATAATAATGTATAAATAATATAGCATATTTAATAAATATTTAAGCAGTATAACGGCAAGAAATCAATAAAATATACCATACATATTATTCATTAAAACCATATATTTTATATGTTTTCATACCATACAAACAATATCTAAGTAAAATATTTAATAACATTAAATTAATACAAGTTTAGTACTCCATAATTACAAAACGTGCCACCCAAATAATATATTATAAAAATACATAATTAAATTTTTAACTAATTTAAAATTTATTTTCAAGTCATAATCATAATCATAATCATGAAAACATGAAAATGTATATATATTCATATATCCAATTTATATTTTTAAAAATAAACAACTAAGTAAGTGACAAAATTCCTACCTCGATCGTCTTAATTTATGTGTGTTCAGGTTTAAAAAATTATTTAATAATTCTAAGCTTATAATTGAATTTCTCTCATTGAATCAAATCCAATTGATATCTCCAATGTCAAAAATGATGTATGAAAGGCCTAAAACAGGAAAATTGATTAAAAGTTGACCGTTGACCAATTAACTCGTTGGTCAACAATGCCAACGACTCAAAATATGGTATTTTATAATATTCACATATTTATTTAATATATGTCAAGGCATTATATATTTTTTAAGCCCATTCATAATTTTAGCTAAGTCTTCAATTGCTTCATTATTTTTTCCAAACAACCATCTTTTAGATGAAATTGCCTTTGAGAAAAAGAATTTGTTTTATTTGACTTGTTTGTTTAAACAAAATAGAGAAAAAAAATATATAAAAGAAAGAAAAAAAAGAGAGAGAAGAAGAGGAAAGACAATTGAAATTCAAATTTTAGATCAAGGTCATTAATTTTTTAAGCATAAACTTTGATTACATTTGATGTGATTAGTTTGAGTAAATGTGAGTTACAATGCCAAATTTTGGTGTGGTTCCATAGAAAAGTCTTTTGTTCGTGACAATTAATTTTCATTATTATTAAAGCAAAAAATACCAAAAAGTTGAGTAGATATGTGAGTTTTAAACAAAGCATAATAAACTTGCAAACTTGTAAAAGGATTGGCACACATTGAGAGCTTATGAGTTTTTTGCAAATATTCCTTGTCATTTATGAAATTGTCAAGAGATTTTTGTATATTTAGGAATTTCTTTTATGAGTTTATTGAGAGACTTTCCATTGCACTTATCTACTAGTTTGGCTTGACATTGTTCATAGATATTATTCATAGGGCACTATTCATAGGCACTAATTGACAAATATGTGTTATAAATTTAACAAAATTTAACTAGCAAAAAGGCTTGACTTTTGAACTTCAAGATTCTTAATTTTGGGTGTGGCACTATTAATATGCATTATTTGGGAATTCAGGAATTTTTTTCTCCAAATTAAGAATGGTCTAAGGTGTGAATTTTTTTTAACTTACAAAACTTCAATTATATAGAAATATTAAATTTAATTAGTATGCCTTCATAAATATTCTTTAGTCACAAAAAACTTTATGTACATTGAACAACTTATGAAACTTAATGACAACGAAAGTCTTGATTGCCAAATATAGTACAATTCTCAAAGCAAAACCTTGGACATTGTAAAACACTTCAAATTTAAATGCTCACGCACATTATTATCCTTTTTAAGCTCTTAGAATTACCAAAAACTAGAATGGGCAATAATTGAATAACCAAACTAATTTTATATCTTTTGAAAGTGAAATATCTTTATCGAACATACAAATCAATTAATTTTCTATACTTATGCAAAAATGATGCAAATGACTTATAAAAAATTTTCTGTTTCTCAAGACAATTCTTTTTTTTTTTTAATATTTGGATAGTCTTTACTTAGCAACTTTCTCTAACAAAGAGGAGTCTATATATTATAATCAAAACATATAAATGAAAATTTGAATATCATAAATCAAAATAGATCAAAAGAAATTTGATCCACTGAACAAAAATAAAAGCTCTATAATTAAATTCCATTAATCCTTAAAAAATTTAAAACTTCTTGCTATCAAAACTTATCTTTCTTGCAGAAAATACTTACATACCATGTCATTTGCCAAAGCACAAAATACAGTTGTACTTGGTTTATACTTTAAACATAATAAAAGTCAATAACATATAGATACAAATATTTATATTGAAATACTTTTGTGGTGAAAATACATCAAATAATATGTTTATTTTGATTCATTAAAACAAAAGTTCAATCTACTTATCTCGAAGCGTCTTCAAATAATAATAACATATCAACAGTCGTGTCCAAGAACATATCAATAAGCTTCTCATAAAAATATTTATATAAAATTATATTTAAAACCTTAACCTCAAATTACATCTTAGTTAATTCCAAAATAGAACAATCCTTATTCTTTGATTTTGTACTTTAAAATACTGTAGAGGCCATGCTAACATATAAGACTATTGAATTTTAAAGAATTATTACTTCTTCAAGTGTTTAAAATAATCTTTGTATTAGACTGTAATATTATAGTTTTGTGTTATTGTTGTTATGATATTAAATATAAATATATATATATATATATATATTTCTTATTTGTTTATTAGTCAATAGGAACGATTAATGATTAGTTTTCAAATATATGCATTTTACTGTAATTCGTTATTTTATTATTTGAAGTGGAAACATTGTAATGGAAATGTACAAGTGTTAATTGCGTGCATATTATGGGAAGGACAATTGCCAAGTATGGATTATGTGTAGTTAGTTAAAGGCATATATGGATTACGTATATTTAGTCAAGGAATGAGTGTGATGCATGGAAAAATGAGGACGCATGGCAATTAATTGTCGGGTTTGTCTTTATAAAATCAGAAGTTTGTTTTTAATTGTTTTCAAAAGCCAATAATTTGGTTTGGAGAGAAGAGGAAATCGAGAGGAACTGAGACAACCAACGGGGGTGTTATAATGAATTTATTTCTATTAGATTTACAAACTTACTTTAGATATTAGATATGTGTTAGTTGTTACAATTAAGATTTTAAATTAGAGACATAATTTAGGATATTTGCATATGCTTAATATTAGATATGGCCTCCTATCCAAGTAATGTGGGATTTTACAATTTTATTGAAATATCTCAAATGTTGTTGTTTTCATTTATTAAGAGAATTTATTGAATAAAGATTTATTGTGATTGTGATTAAATAAGCACAAGTGACATGGATGTGGCTTTTATCTTATGATAAAAGTCTACAAATAAGAAATCAAGTGAGACAACAATCTTTAAAAATAATGCCACAAAAGTATGTTTGCTATTAGTGATGTGGCAATCTCTAAGAGTAATGCCTCTAAAATATACATAATTGTTTTGGGGGAATGATCTTTACGAGTAATGCCACAAAAGTATACAAGAAATTAATTAAATAAAGTTTATTTACGATAAAATGATACTTATTTTATTTTACTATTTGGAAGTAAATTTTGAAACTTCTCATATATTGCTTGTTGTGATGTTATTAGAATTTAGAAAATTAATCTTATTTTTTTAATTCTTAAAACTTTCATTGTATACAAATATCTACTGGCCATTAGTTGACCCGAACTTTTCAAATTTGAGGTAAAACTATAGATAGATAGTTGAAATAGACAAAATATTTTTAAGCTAAAGGAATTTTTGTTATTTGTTTGTATGTGTAAATATAAGAATATAACTTATATAGTTTTAAATTAGTAGATAAATACTTAAGTGATAAAAGTTAATTGTTTTTGATGTTAAGAATAAGTTGATAGAATTAGATAACATTGGAAATATTTAAATTATTATTTGTAGGATAAAATTTTGGAAAGTCTCCTTTTTGGAAGAGAAAACTTTGCAAAAGCTTTTAAAGTATTAAAGGCTTTACAT
>CP135545.1:3890342-3906741 GCA_032402905.1 Khaya senegalensis | reverse complement strand
CAAAGTCGACGAATTGCAATTGAATTCAAAGTCGACGAATTGCAATTGAATTCAAAGTCGACGAATTGCAATTGAATTCAAAGTCGAATAAAATTTGACCATTGAAGAGGCTCACAAAGTAGACCTCATTGGCCTTGTGGAATCAGTACCCATGAGTTCTAAAGCAATTTCATCTAGTGAACCACTGAAGTACATCACAATATTTTCAATTTCAAAATCCTTACTGCGAAAGAACTTGTTAACGATATCTGGAAAAAACCAAACAAATGGCCATGAACCATACAATGAATTCCATCATGGTTAATTTGTTGAACCTATTTCTGTGGACAAATTGGCATAAATTTTATACACAATAATTTATTACAAATAAAAATGAAAATTCAAATACATATTTTACTATAAATCAAAATTAGCATTCTAATAAAAATTCAAATACGTAATTTATTACAAATAAAAATTAACATTAAAATACAAATACAAATACTTATTATATTACAAATAAAATTAACATTAAAATACAAAAGCCAATACATAGTCTGTCATTAGATTTTTAACTAAAAAATTTATTCAAAATTTAATAGTCTAAAACATCGAGGATTGTTGCATTTAATAGTCCCTCGACAAATTTTAACGAGGGAACAAAAAATCAAACTACATTATCTTAACATTTTATAAATCATTAAGGTAATGTAGTATAATTTCAAAGTCTCTTGAAACTTTAGAAATCATCTAGGAAATATAATTCAATTTCTTACCCTCTCAATGCAATTCGTTGATGGTTAATCAAATTGCAGTATATCAAGAGAGCTCTCGAATTCATGTTACCTCTAAAATTTTGTAAATTCACCAAATTTATATTCGAATTTGTGTTTTTAGTATGTTCTTCATGCATTTTCGCATACATAGGGTATTTACACTAGAATATTTAACATCACATTATTCTTTTCTTTTCTTTCTTCCCTTTCTCTTCTATTTCTTTGTTTGTTTCTTTACTTCAAAGTGTGTTTAAGGACAATTTAGTTCGAATTTGACACATTTAATTAAAATTATATATAAAGAAAAAATTTGAACTTATGCTGTAATTATACATGGGCTCAAACATTGGGCCATTTTGGGAAAAAAAAAAAAAATTGTGCACCCTTAACTGGCAAAGGTTGACAATTAAAAATACAGTTGACATGAAACATACCAAGTTGTTACCAGTTTTGAATTTGTCTTACTCTTACATGACAGTTTATCATTGAATAAAAAGGAAACGTTGTTAATAATTTTTTACGTAAGTACTCTTTAATCTTGTTTTTATATTTAAGTACAGATATCATTAATTAAGAAATGGTACATGATATTATATTCATTACTAGCTAGGTCACCAAGATGGCCTAAATGTGACGTTGGGGACATCCATGAATTCAAGAGGCCCCATCAATATCCGCTAGGGTCAGAAATTTAAGAGTTGAAGACAAGCGAAATGTCCTCTTAAGTCTAGGTGATGAAGATTACCATTGTACAGAGACTCTTTAAAGAACATGTCCTAACAGGACTCTTATTACAAAATTCTTAGCCATACTTGGAAAAGGATAAAGATTCAACCAGGATTTAGGAAGAAGAATCTTATCAAAAAGCAAATAAGTCTATAGATTATTAAAAGAAGAACCAGAATAAGAAAGTATAAAAATTCTTAGAAAAGAGACGTTATTCTGCCAAAACAAATACTAAACAAAAAAAAACCTCTTACTAACTTAAGCACCAAAGGATTTTCGCCAGAAGCTTACACTCCTAGTCCCTTCTTTGATTTTCATGAATGTTTGAGTGATAAGAGTCTGCTACCAAGTTGACAAGCCAATTCATATCTCATAATTGGAGAAGCATGGATTTAGAAAGCTTATTCATCATCAAAATAAATCACAAGTTGACACCTAGCACACCAAAATTATGTATCAACAATTTCATACCTTCTAATCATAAATAATAGTTACGACAAGATCTAAAGGAACCTTTACTATGCCCATAAAAGAACTTTAAATTTTTATGTAAACAATTTATAATGTAAACTCACAACATATGTTTTACTATATTAATATGTGTTTTATTATATTATAATATTTCTAAATTTTAAAGTTGAAACTTTAAATTTTTAATTTATTTATAAATAGTTTTTTAATTGAATTTTTTTTGTGATAAATACTTAAAATGGTATTTTCAAATACTTTCCTTAAAATTTAGCGAAATCGTACATAAATGTAAATTTTTAAAAAATTAACAAAAAATACCATTCAAGAGTAAAATTATTATATTTTAATTATTTTTTTATTTTAATTAGTTGACTAATTAAAATAGTAAAATAATTAAAATAACTTCATCTATAATTTTAAATATTAGTGATAATTTTTTATATACCTCTCTTGAGATTATAAAAATTATGTGAAAAATATCACTAATATGTACAATTATATATAAGATTATTTTAATTATTTTATTATTTTAGTTAGTCAATTAACAATTAAGCATAACAATTTTATTATTAACGTGTATTTTCTATTAGTTTTTTAAAAATTTACATTTATGTGTGATTTTGTCAAATATTTGAAAATATTCCAACTTAAATGTGTGCATTTATTAACAATTTAAATTATCATTTTATATTTAAGACTATCATTAACTTCTTGCACAAAAATATTTTTGAGTTTCAAAATGACTGTTGGCATAATTCATAAAAATGAAATAATGATTTTATGCAGGTTTTATATAATAAGCATATTTTTCAATTCAAAAATTCAATTGATGAGATTTTTAAGACAATAAATTATGGATAAATTTATTCATAATATTATAAGCCAAAGGTCAACCAATTCGAGAGTTTAGATCAACAAAAGTAGGCTTCAAGAGAACCAAAAAGCAACTACAGGCTAGCTTGACAAGCTCCAATATTTAAACTGTACCTCACAAAATATGTGTTCAAATATAGTTATTAAAGATGTTGCACAAATTTAAGAGAAATAACTACAACTTTAATTTTTTGATCAAAAATAAAATTCAAAAAAAAAAAATCAATAACTTTTTGGTCAATATATCTAATGTATGTAAAAGAAATTTTTATGTTTTCCTATTTCACATTTACATAATCTTAGCCAACTTTTTTGACTTTTACTCCTTAAATTTTCCTATAACTTACACTAAATAAAGAAGGACACTCTGTTCTTAATATATTTATATATATTTCATTTCTTCAACTCTTCTTCTTATAGTGAATTTTTAAATTTGTAACTAAGGTTAAAAGTAAAGTTTAGATGAATTTATAGTTTTTATTATTTAATCTTTTTATTTTTATTTTATTATCAAATCTTTCAATTAAGTGATTTTGTTTTCTTAAATGTACTTTGAATTATTAGAAAGCTTAATTTATTGTTGACAAAATTTTTTTTAATGTTTACATATTTTTTACATCTCAAAAGCTAGTTAAGTTATAGTTTTTTCACAAATTAATTCGAAGATTAATCTTTTATTTTAAAGTAACATTTTCATGTACTTAAATATTTCATATTCCAACTATGATCACTCTTTAGTGATTCTTTGTAAAGTTATTAAAAATAATTAAGAATAATTTTTATAAATTTATCAAAAATTGATCTCAAAATCCTAGTATTTATTAATATTAAAATTTTATTTTAACAACTAACACATCCATATAATTTACATAAGACTTGAACAATTGGATGTGTAATAAACTTTATATAACTAATTCCTTGTAGATTAACAAATAAATTCTTTATTAATTGAGATAACCTATACTTGGGTATCCAAACTTTGAGTTGTAGTGTGACACTCAGATATAAGTAAACCCTAATCTTTATTATCTCTTGTCCTTGAAAATGTTTTATGAAGTTATTGGAAGGAAACCGAGTGAAAATCGATTGAATAGGTTATTTTGTCGAGTAGGGGCAAAATAGTCTTTTCACTCAAAATTGAGGCCAAAGTGAGTTTGATTACATAAAAAAGTCTTAGAATTTCATAAATATTATGTTGGTATATTTAATTTCAATTTGAGATGCGGTTGGTATATTTTTGAGAAGTCAGAAATAAAAAGGGTAAAATTGTCATTTGATAAAATTTTGATTGATTAAACTAGATGTCAAGAATATAAATTAGTATGATAGAGTGTATTAGAAAGAAAGATAGATCTTACAACTATAAGAATGCCAAAATTTCTATTTTGGACAAAAAGGGACAATTTTGCTAAAATGACCAATTTTGCTAAAAAGGGCAAAATGGTCATTACGTCAAGGGTCAGAAAGACTCTGCTAGATTTTGATCACCCAGAACTCTTGTAATTGTTGTAAATAAGATATAAAAAAAGTGGAATTAAATTAGGATGTGAATTTCTCTATAAAGGATGAAAAATGACCAAAATGACCAATTTTCTTTATTAGGGGTAAAATGATCTTTTCACAAGAAATTAGAAGAAAAAGTGGTAATTAAAATTGATGGACCAAAGTGAAAGAATATAAAAATGGCTTGGGTAGTCTCATAATTTTCTTGGAAGCTAAATGTAAGTTTTGAAATATTTGTAGGCAATAGTATAATTTTCAAAAATATGGATTTGAATAACATTGGTTGACTTTTCAAAATTAAAACAAAATTCACTTTTTCTTCTTCCTTGCCGTGAGGTGCTTCTCCCTTTCTCTTTCAATTTTTTGGACAAAAATCAAGTAAAATCTTTTAATCCGCCCGATTAAACACGTTACCGCAGAAGAAAAAATTGTTCTACCCGTCGAGAGCTTTAATCTAACGGTAAAAGTTCTTGATTTCACTAAATTTTAATTTATGGATTTGTTGAAAAGTGGTTTTTAAAAGTGGTTTATGATTTTTAATGGTGATTTAGGTGGTTTTGCGGTATTGGGAGGTTTAATCAAGCAATTAGCATATTTTAAAGGTAAGGAAATATAATTTTCTTTTATGGAATTTGTGATTGATGGTTGATTTGTATAGGAATGGATTTAGAGATGGTGTTTAGATAAAATTGGGTATAGAATAATGTATAAAATGGAAGAAAATTTGAAAAAGGAGCAAAATGATAAATTTAGAGTACTGTTCATCGAGCCTCTAAATGATATATTTTAACATGTTATAGTATGTTTAAATGTGTATATGTATGTTAGGGAGCAAATGAAATTAGTAGGAATTGATTTGGGTGGACAAAATGAGAAAAAAAATTTGAAGGAAAGGTAAAATGGTAACTTTGGTTATTATTGTGGAGATTTAGAAATATTTTGATGTGTTATGTAGGTATAATACTTTCTATGATTGTTGGAATGCATAAATGAATTATTATTATGGCCGTATGATCGGAGCGTGGTTAATAGAATTTAGAATATATTATAATAGTCAGGACGTTGCATGTTGGTTGTCATAATAATTATAGTAGTTATAATTGTTATGTAAATTTTCTTTATTAGTAAATGATGCATTGATGTGGTTATCCATTAATATTGGATAGTATACGATATATTTATCGTGATAGTAAAAATTATAATTGTGATGAATAAATCCCAGTGAATTTGGTAGACTGGGTATTTGCAAGTGTATGTGATTATGGAAGTGTTATGAATTGTTAGTTAGGTATCACTATCCGCAAGTGTATTATACATTCATTATGTGAACGAATTTCATATGCGCATAAAATCAAGATGTGAAGTTATTTATATTTTCTGTGTGTATAGGTGCGCATATGTGGCATTTATTGTGCATGGTTTAAGTGTACAATAGTTTTCAAAAAAAAAAATGAATGCATTGTTTTAGGCCATGTGGTATTAATTGTGTGACTACATTAGTTATAGATCCGAATATTCAGATACCCTTCACACCCGCTGGCTTGGTTATAGCCAGATTATATGATCGATCATATATAAAATATATGATCAGCCCGATAGACGAGTGGTGTGAATGAATGAGGGTTGGGCGAATTTACTTTGTGGCCACGATCCATAACTGTATTAGCACGACCGGTCATATATTTATCGATAATTTATTAAAAATGTTATGTTTTTTTGATTTCGAAATGCATGTAGATTTCTTTACATTCTATATAATAACTATGAGCATTATGTAGATAGTGATACAGAGTATATGATCGGAGTGTATTTATCTCGTTAGATTATGTTAAGGCAATATGAGTTTAATAACATCTATGTCATCAGTATTGTATAGTATATATGGTAGGGAAATAAATTTTGTATTAAAATATTATGTTTTCTTACTGAGCTGTTTCGCTCACCCTTTGTGGATTGTAGTTTTTACAGGTAATGTGACGCCGCGGGATATGGATGCAAACTCTTCGAGGCATTAACAGGACTAGTATCTTGATGATGGGGGTATTTTTTTTGGTGTTAATGCATAATGATGCATATGTATCTATATGTATATGTGTGTATATATATATATATATATATGTATGTATTAATTATTTTGACTATAAATACGTTTCTTGACTTAAATTAAATTTAGGGTGTTTTCTAATACTTGACCCATGATATATATATATATATCTTTATGTAAAAAAAAAAAAAAAAAAAATTCAGATTATATCTTATGTGGTTGATTTTAAATAGAGGGGTGTTACATGTAACCCTTCAAATTTATTTATTTAGTTTGAACCTTTTTACCTTATACATTTTAAATTGAGATTCTACCCCAAAAATCAATTCTATTATAAATCTCAAGTCAACAATTGATAAATTACCACATAAGCTACCATTTTTAATTTTAAAGAATTTAATGTTTAAAATCAAAGTTAAAATATTAAAAAAAATAGTTATATCAGTCATTAACCCTCTTTACAATTAGATTTATAGAATGAATAATAGAGACTTTTTTTTATTATTTTAAGTTGAAACATTCCTATTTACACTAAATCTGTCCATTTTAGTGTAAGTATTTGAAAGTAGAACAAAATTAGATTCAAGGTAATGTATTTAGATCATTTAATAATCAAAATAATATAAATTTTATGTAACTGTTCTCACAACAACAGTATAAAAAAAATCATAATAATGCCTAATTATCTATAGTATTACACTTATAATTCATAATACTGTATTTTAAAAAAAATGAAATATACTAACTTAAAATTTAGTTTCAAAATATAATTAAGTCATATTAATTTTAAAATAGCAGAAAACTCTCATTTTAATTTGTAAATTTAGAAGGAAATAAGGGTAATATCGTACAAGTAACTTTTAAAACAATTATGATTAAAAAAAGTATTATGATAATCACAAAAGAAATGGATAAATCATGATATTGAATAATAATGTAAAATTAGAAAAGTGTTATGAAAGAGTATCCCCACGCATGCACTCGGCAAAATTGGACAAATTTGGAATAAAACGTCTCCAAACTACTACTACTACTCTCGCATGCTTCAATAAATTATTCCAATTTTTATTACAAGATAGATATTCATATACACTATTAATGAATGTTGCCAATTCTTACTTCAGTCAAAGGCCGCGTGTTTAACAATTAAGTGAAACTGCACACAATCGAGAGAAGCCTATTTTAAAAGTCTGGTAGTGTCATGGAGTCAGGATATTTGTTATTTTTCCAATCATATAAAAATAGATTCCTAATTCTTTCCTATATTTTATTGTTGTGACGACAATTTGTGATACTACCGGTTAATTTAATAAAACATAAAGTATATACAAATTGTAAAGTTGGGTTGATAAATAATCATTAAATATCTTTATTATTTAATAAATAACAAAAATATAATATAATTAATAATTTTATTTAAGTGCGAATTCTTAATTCTTGACAAATAAATTTGTGTAATTATATGTTAATTTATTTATAATTTAACATATGATAAATGTTACAATACAAACTCTTAAATAAATATAAATTGTCGTGATAGTATTATATATCTTACATTTTGATTATAATAAAATAACAATTGATGAAAATAATCTGTCACAAACTCTTGTAAAAATACAAAGACAAGTGACAATAATATTTTTAATTTGTATAAGAATGGTTCCGAAAAAAAATATATAAAATTATATTGGTAAACAAATATTAGGATTATTAATTGCTTAATTTGTTTAATAATTATATTATGTTAAAAATTTTTATTTTTGAGTACTGTACACCAATTAAAATTGTCACTCTTACTATACATATGTGATGACAATATCCTTTTTAATAATAGCTTTATTATAAATATTTATTTTCATATAAATATAGGATTTATATATATATATATATATTTTATAACAATAAAATTTCAAAAATCTTAAATTAATAGAATAAAAAAAATAGTTATAAGAGCTATGATATAAATATAAAAAGTATGTTAAAAATTAATTATGTTATATTATATATAATATATATATTTTTTATTTTACACAGGCACTTGAAATATTGTCTTAAATAAAAATTAAAAATAAATAATAAAAATTTAAAATATTAAATTGACCCATATTTCAACCTTCTATTATTTATTTTAAGATTTTGTGTAAAATATTTTAAACTCTGTGTAAACAACAAAAATTGGGATGGAGCTAATAATATGTGATCAGATCATTTATTATTTTTCTTTTTTTTTTTTTTTAAAAGCCTTTTCTTTTCCTTAATTATCCCCTAATTTCTTTCTCTCCAAAATTATCATTTGCTGTCGCCAGTATTCCACTCTCTCTCTCTCTCTCTCTGCCATCGGTTTAATTGCTGAAAAATTCATTGCCGTCCGATCAGCTGGCCGGCATCCGGTGATCTGGCCGCAGATGACCTCCTTTTCCCATCAAATTGCGGTCACATTTCCCCAGAAACCGGTACAATTCTTTCCTAACTTCTATTTCAGATTCGCTTGAGTTTAACAGCTAGAAAATTAATTGGATCACCAAGTCATTCTACCGTCTTGTCTTTGTTATTCCATGCACGCCGATCCATCAAAGTTCTTAGTCACTAGCCAATCTCAATCTATATCTTCACTTCTAAAATCCAACGGTGGGGCGTTAGTTTCGAAATTTAGGGTTTCTTCCTCCTTCAATGTTTAAGAAAATCATGAAAGGAGGGCGTAAGCCTTCCAAATCGGATCCTAATGATTCGACGCTGTACGGATTCGGGCAGCCCGGATATGGAAACCCTGTCCTTAATGTGGTAGTAAATCACGCGTCTGGAACTGCGCCGGGACTAGCCAGCCCCGACTCAGGTGGGCTTGGGGCGGTGGCCACTCCGCCACCTATGGGTAGCATTGAACCTCTGCCACTGTTCCGGGACGTGGCCGTGTCAGAGCGGCAGAGTTTGTTTTTGCGAAAGCTACAAATTTGTTGCTTCCTATTGGATTTTTCGGACACTTTGAAAAGTATTCGCGAGAAGGAAATCAAGAGACAGACGTTATTGGAGCTTGTCGATTTTATTCAATCTGGGTCGGGTAAAATCACGGAGACTTGCCAGGAGGAAATGATTAAAATGATTTCTATTAACATTTTTCGGTGTTTGCCTCCTGCTTCTCATGAAAACACTGGCCAAGAAAATACTGACCCAGAAGAGGAAGATCCGTATTTGGAACCAACTTGGCCTCATTTGCAGCTTGTTTATGAGTTGCTTTTGAGATATATAGTGTCTTCAGATACAGATACTAAGATTGCCAAGCGGTATATTGATCATTCATTTGTGTTAAAGTTGCTTGATTTGTTTGATTCTGAAGACCCCAGAGAAAGAGAGTATTTGAAAACTATATTGCATCGGATATATGGGAAGTTTATGGTGCATAGGCCCTTTATTAGAAAGGCAATTAATAATATATTCTACCGGTTTATATATGAGACTGAGAGGCACAGTGGGATTGGTGAGCTTTTAGAGATTCTTGGAAGCATAATAAATGGATTTGCATTGCCGATGAAAGAGGAGCATAAGTTGTTTCTTGCTCGGGCTCTTATTCCACTACATAAGCCAAAACCTGTTGCTATGTATCATCAGCAGCTTTCCTACTGTATTACTCAGTTTGTTGAAAAGGATTACAAGCTGGCCGACACTGTCATTAGAGGGTTGTTGAAGTTCTGGCCTGTGATAAATTGTCAAAAGGAAGTTCTCTTTCTTGGAAAACTTGAAGAAGTACTGGAAGCGACACAGGCTACTGAGTTTCAGCGCTGCGTGGTTCCTCTTTTTAGACAGATTGCCCGCTGCCTTAATAGCTCCCATTTTCAGGTTTGTGAATAATTTAAATTTTTAAGAGCTTCCAATATTATTTATGCACTGTCACAATTCTAAATCTGGATAGCTTATGTGTGAAACCACTTTAGTCTTTGGAAATTATTTATGGCAAATTGTGGAGTTTTGCTAAATAATAACTTATTAGGATGATAAACGTCAAAAATTATGCTTCATTTATGTTTTCAGGTTAGGTTTTCTGTTCTATGTCATTTGAGACAAATGTTTGTTGGTGATCCCTCCCATTTTTGTTCTGTAGCTATTGTATGTTTTGCGGGTTATGAGTTTTTCTTAATTTGTTGTTTGTATATCAATTTTACCTTTTGCTTTTATTATAATTCTCTTCAATCTCTTTGTTGGACGTTAAAAAGGTTTATTTACTCAAATAAGTGGCTGAAGTTTATGGAGTGGTAAATTTATTACATTCTCTGAAATTTGACAGTGCTCACGAATCCATCGCGAGTAAATTTCCTTTGAAGTTCACTTTTATCTGCTTTTGGCTGATTTCTATTTTCTGCACTCTACCTGATTTTGTTCATTCTCCATGTACTAATGGGACATGAATTTGCTCATTTTCATTTTAGTTTGCTGAATATCAATCTTATTTCTTCTTTTTTGGTATCACTATTACATGCTGTGTAGAGTGACATTTTCAGAATGGGGAGAACACCTTTTAGTTCAGATCACTTCTCCCCATGGGAAATTGATTTCCTTCATAAATTTAGTTATTCTTGTCTTCCTTAGTTCCTTCACTTTATGTTTCCTGACATTGCAAATTATTGTGATTGTGATTCTTCATCAATTTATCTTAGAGCTAGAATGAAAACATCCTCATGTTTTCCAAAAAAAGTAAATTAAGCATTAAAGAATTCAAGTTTTTTTTTTTTTGGTAAATTTTGGTAATGGCTATCATTCTCAATTGTTAGTCTTCACTTGCCTAATAATGGTTCTATATAGTTGTAACATGCCTGAGTGGTTTGGTGGTTGATTTGATAATCAATGAACTGGAATCTGGTTTGCATTATCTTTTGAATATAGACTCTATAGATAGCATTGTTTCAATGTCTGGCCAATTTAGTAGCCTAGTTATTTCATGGGGGTTGTCTAGATATCTCCTGGAGAAGTCCACGTCATGTGACGTGTTGGGCACAATACATGCAGCTACTAATCTGACACCAGTAAGAATGGGAGGTGAAAGTAGTGTAGTCCTTGTACTATTGCTTTGGTGTTTTAATGTAATATTATATTTGTGTTTCTTTTATTAATCTTCACAAAGTTTGCATATGTTGTTCTGTTATATTTTATTTTAGACAAAGCTATATTGGTGGTTCATCACTTTGTTTAGTCTGTGTATATGTTTATTCTTAGCTACTCCTGACAGGTTTGTTTGCATGCGCTTTTTACTTCTACTGTCTGTTGTTTCTATATCTTTTTTGGTTTCTTTGCTTAATTACACTTTGACACCATCTCTTGGCTTCAAGTGGATATGCATCTTTCCTTTTGCATGTATAGCTGATGGAGTCGATTGAGAGTTGGAGCATGCCAAATATGTTACATTCCCTGATTGTTGATAATACTTATGAATTCATAATAAATGAATTATTCTTCTGAATTTCTTCTTCTCCATGTTGTCAACAATTTCTGTCTTCTGCTCTCTGCTTGATTTAATCTTTCTGCTCATCATTTCTCCAGCTCCTCTCATCTGCCCTTCTCCATCTACCATTAAGTTGATGATGTCAGCTCATTTGCATTTTAGTTTACCAAGTTACCTGTTTTGCTTCTCTCTTTTTGTGTTGGTGCCTGTCTTTTAGAGTGACATTCTTGCTGTGGTAAATTGTCTTCCTTGTTAAATTTTGTCTCTTTGCCTTGCTTGCAGAATTTCTTTAAATGGCTAGTGAGGTGATTATGATTTTTACATCAATTCATCTTATTCATAGAGATACAGAGCAACACATGTATTGAAAATTTAAACCTGTTGGTATTATTGAATTCAAGTTTTGAGAATTTTGACTAATTAGTTCATGCTATTTCTTTTTGTCTTCGCATGCTTAATAATGGTTCCAGATAATCCTAAGGCACTACGCAGTGTTGATTTGATAATTGATCAGCTAGGATCGGTTTGGAATGATTAATTGAATATGCCATTTCAAACATTGTAATTTTGCAATTTGTGACCATTTCAGCAGCCTAGCTAGTTTGTGAGGTTTTAATATACCACTTCAATAAGTCCTTGTCATATGATGAGCTGGACATAAAATATCAATTGTGGCAGCTATTAATCAGTGATTTGGATAGATAATGAATCGGTCCATATTAATTGGTGTTAGATTTTGTGCATTTGCATTTTCTTACTGCTTCTTTATACTCTGGTCAAGATTATTTGTGTCATCTCCTTGAGTTCTTTTGTAGAAATTTCTTTCGCCTTCACCTTTTCTTGTTCTTCTTTGTTCTTTCCTTTATTTTCTTGCCCATTTTGCATTTTGAAGTTCAAATATCACCTATTACCATTTTGTTGGGACCTTTTCTTTTCAAGAATTTATCTTTCTGTGTTGAGCATGCTTGAATAGCTTCCTCTGAACGAATATTGAACATGTCAATACTTATGTTTTGTGTTTATGTTTCTACTTGTATTTCAGTGTGCTGGCCAGTTGAGACATCTGAAACAATTTTTTTTGTTTTGGTCTTTAGCTCAAATTATACATACAGTATCCTCGATTATTTTGCAATTATTTTAGCCTGCTTAATAAGATGATTTTTTTTCAATATTTGCCAAAACTGCATCTCAAATGCTGGGCATCCTTTTTTTTGGGGGGGTGTGTGGGGGTGGGTGTGTGTGTGGTGGGGTGTGTGTGGGGGTTAAGTGCTGTTAGTTTGGGCTGGAAAGTGCATGAAGCAAATAATTGTATTGGTGGACTCTATCAATGTTTAATGATAGGTTTTGGAAGTTTGTTGTTGTGGTATCAGCAAGTGGTATGCTGGTTATTTATGCCTTTTCTGAGGCAGATATTTTGAAGTCCATTTCTAATTTGCCAAAAGGCAAAAATTAAATATGAAATCACATCATTCCTTATAACACTAGTATCTTGTTAAATGCTATGTTGACGTTGAGTGAGATAATGTGTTTGGATCTTCTTTCCAGTCATTGGTTGGGAAAGGAATCATTGCAAGATGGAATAACTAGATTTGTTTAGGATTGAGCTGTTGTGGCATTTAAGCTACTACTTTTGTGAGATGGAATCAGTAGATGCCATATGCAAGTGTAAAAATGAGTAGTCCTGAATAAAAGTTGGTGTTACAGGACACTTTTTATCATGTGCTTTCATGTTAAATTGATGCACAGTAGTACCAAACATAGCAAGACAATCATGCATGACCAATGACAATTTTTATTGGGGAAAGACTTATGGTATGTTTAGTGTGATTAGGACAGTCCTATAACATATGATATAGTTCACTAGTCTTTGTCTTTTCTTTGTTATGTGTTGTGAAAGACTTTCTGGAAACGAGAAAAGCTTGACATCTTTGCTTTGATACAGTCATCTTGAAGTCTTTTGGTTAGAGATTACATTTGTAATTTATCAACATCTTGGAATTTTTGGAGCTGTAGTATTATTTTTTAAAATAATAATTATTATTATTATTTTTGGAATGAACTAGGTATTTTCTTTGAAGTTTTTGCTCAGGCAATTTGCATTGCAGGTTGCTGAGCGAGCCCTGTTTCTATGGAATAACGAGCACATTGTGAACTTAATTGCCCAAAACCGAAATGTGATACTACCTATCATTTTTGAGGCTTTAGAGAAGAATATACAGTCTCACTGGAACCAGGCAGTTCATGGGCTGACTGCAAATATCCGGAAAATGTTCTTGGAAATGGATACGGAATTGTTTGAAGAATGCCAGAATCAGTATGCAGAGAAGCAGTCGAGGGCCAAAGAGGTAGAAGAGCAGCGGGAGTTGACATGGAAGAGACTGGCAGATGTGGCAGCAGAAGAGAGAGGGGGAGATGATATGGTTACAGTGTAACTGAACTGATTGCTCTGATTCAGATATGCCACCATTAAAAACATGGATGGATGGATGATGGCAAATTAAAGATACGCGCCTCCCCATTTTGGTGGTATTTTAAAATTTTGTTAATTTTTCTTCTTTTTTTTTTTTTTGATCTCATTGAAGATATTGGAACAATGCAGCAGCATAAATGTAATTTAACTAGTACGGAATCTGTTAGTAGCGTGCTGCTGATGAAAGAATGATTTGTGAAGAATTTGTTGTATTTTTAGAAAAACAAAACAAAAAAAACAAAAAAGGAGGGATTGAGTCAGTTTGTAGTCATATAAATTAGACCCCTTTTTTGTTAAAAAAAAATTACATAAATTAGGTGAAATTATAGGGATTAAGATAATCATGGCCTTTGGAAACAGTGAATACGTCAATATTATTTATTTCTTAATAATATTATATTTTTCTGGCAGCGTTGGTGATGGATATCATAGAAACTTGCAAGATGGGATTCAGAGAATTGGAAGGTTGATCTCTCTATTTAATTTCTTGCTGCCTTAGGTTGGTACTTGTGTTCTAAATCTTTCTCGTTATTTCACCGGTGCAGATTAATTTGTCTGTTTGATAATCCCACTAAATAGAATCCAACGGTTGAGATTAAATTTTTTTAAAAAAAATTAAACTGTAAGGTAGTATTTATCAATATGTGATATAACATGTGGGTCTCTATATTTTTATGATTTTATGAAGAAGGGTGTAGTTTATTTGTACTAAATTGTTCCTTTCTTATTAAAATGATTGAAGTACTTGTTCGCACATAATATTTTCCATCAAAGCAGGTCAGCTAAACTGCAGGTGATTGGTTACCTCGTGCGTAAGTCTCTTCTGTCAATAACCTCTGGTTTTTGTGTCAAACAGGAGAACCGAGGACCAAGTTTGTGCCCTCCAATAAGGCTAATGTCAAACAAGAAGAGGGTAGTATGTGTTCTCTGGTCTGAATAAAAGAAAAAGAGTCTCAAAACTTCAAGGACTCCTCGGATAAGTTTTCTAAATAGGATTTTTATTATCATATTTCTAATACTACAAAAGTAGATGAGAAATATATTATCAAGGATATTTTTAGATCAGATCAAGAAAAGGAATCATACTAAAATATGAAAGAAGAATGTCACTAAGAAAAAAGAAAGTTAATAGTTTATTTAAAAGAGGTAAATCAAAAAAATAAAGTATGAATTTTTTTTTTTTTTTTGAAAAAATAGGTCCGGTATTTTGTCAAAATAGACACTTAAATTAAAAGGCCAATTCTAGCTAATTTAAGTATCAAAGAGTTTGGAATAAAACATATACATATATATGAGGAGAAGAAGAAGAAGAAGAAGAAGAAGGATACCAGCAGATTTGCTTCTTTAGAAAAATAAATCATTGGTTCATACCAATCATAGGGAAAACAATGGCCAAATCTAGAACGGTTGAGAGTTATTGGACATATATGAAAAACTATGTTTCTATTTTATGAATATATAATTTTTATATATTCATAAAATATTATAACAATTAATTATATTTAATAGAATCTTACATTTGCTAAACTTTAAACATATTTCAATGACTTCAAATAATATCAAGATCCTCTTATTGTTTAAAATTGAATTCAATGCATTTTTATTTAATTTAGTTCAATTCAATAAGATGGACACAGCTTAATCTATCACGTTTGTCTAAAATATATTATAAAATTATCAATCTTAGTGATTTTTTGTCATGATATTACACCAAATACAAGCTTGATCAGAATATGCATTTGATTTTTAAATTAGAGTAAGGTATTAAATGGACTTAACAAATAAAATAAAGAAGTATTTTTAAATACATTTCATGAGATTTGGCAAAATAATAGTTAGATATAAAATTTCATAAAATGAATAGAAAATATCCCTTAATAGTAATTAAAATAGTAAAATAATTAAAAAGATTTTATATATAATTTTAAATATTAGTAATATTTTTAAATACCTTTCCTAAAATTTTAAAAACTAATAAATACTTTCTCTAAAGTTTTAAAAACTAACAAAAAGTATTTTTAAAAGTTATTTTTATATTTTAATATTTAATTTAATTTAATAAATAAACATAAATTATGTACTAATTTTAATACAATAATATTATAAATTACTTACTCGTGTTAAATTAT
>CP135545.1:3864560-3880568 GCA_032402905.1 Khaya senegalensis | reverse complement strand
TTTGTGATTGTAATATTAACTTGAATAATAATATAATATTTTTAAATAATTTATCATGTATTAATTTTTTTAATAAGTTATTTTTTTCTTTTTTATTTACTCAAATTTTTATTTATATATTTCACTATTTTTATAATTTAATACTATTAATTTTAATATTTTTTAAAAATCTTTTATAATTTTTTAAAAATTTTTATAAAGTTAAAAATTGATATCATTAATAAAAATGGTACTTTGTTTCTTAATGGAAATTAAATAAGAATCGAATAAAAATAAAAAATTAAATATCTTATTAAATATAGTAGATTTCGATTCTGGATAGAATCAAAATTGATTATAATTTTGTTCACCCATAATAATTTTGATATATACCAAACATTACATATTAAAATTTAATGAAATTACAATATAATACAAATAATTTCGTTGACCTTAAAATTCTACAATAAAAATAATGATAGACTATTCTGAGACCAAATCGGTGATATTTACTCCAATTTATTTATTTTTCCTTCTTTCTTTATTTCTTCTTCCTCATATTGAATGTGTATATGCTGCATTGAAAACAAAAGAAAATAAAGTAATAATAGAACAAGGGCATTTTGATCTAAAATTTAATTTTTAATTAAAATTAAATAAAATTTTTTGCGCACGCAATAAGTTAAATTGGACCTAAAAGTGGGCTATTATGTATAAGAAAATCCATAATTTTTAAAGTGTGGAATAGAGGTGGCAAATGGATGGACCTGACCTATAATATAATGAAACCTATGTAAGTTCGTGGGTCGAATTAGGGGAGAACCGTTTAAAAAAATTGAAGCCCGACGTGGCCTATGAACCTGACCCACTCAGGCCGTGCTGGATATGGTGTCTGTAACGTGCTCGTCTTTCAAAACATTTTGGGCCCTAAGAGAACCCGGCCCTTTGCCACCTCTCTCTGGTGTGGAGTGGAGTAAGAAATTTAAGCTTGTATTTTGGTTAAATAAAAACATAGAGGCCTTTTAAGAAGTTTTCGCCTGCAATGACAAATTCATGCTCTGCCCCTGATTTTTCTTTTTAAAAATTTTTAATTTCCGTCTATTAAAGTCGAGACTCAAAACACAAGAATAGCCCCACAAAAACAACATCCTAAATCACGATTCAAAGGTTCTCCCAGACGGTCAGAAACTTGTATGAGATATAATAACCTTATCCGATTCTAATCCACAACTCCTGCCTCTGCTCTGCTTCATATTTATATTCATATTCATATTCATTTATCGAAAGCAATAATCAATAATGTCTAGAAAAGGCGGAGGAGCTGCTCTGCAAAAGGATGCTCCGTGGAGGCAATCGACCGTAAAACCCGTCCCCAAAATCCACCACTCACCTGTTCTTCGTGTCGTTCATACCCCTCACTCAAATTACGCCCTTTCGATTATCAAGGTTTTTATTTTTATTTTTATTTTTATTTTTATTTCTTAATTTGTTACTTTCAGCTTTCTTTCGCTTTCCTTTTCTTTGTAGGTGTTTACATGCATATATTGAATGCGGGTTTGATTTTGTTCTTCTGTCAAATTTGATTTCTTGCAGCACCCGAATCCGGTTGAAGGTGGGTTGGCTACAGATGCCATACTCGAATCTGCTGGCCCTGACTGCATTGTCCCAGGCCAAATTAGACCTGTTCGATTACTTGGTCTCAAGGTTTTATAGTTCATTTTCTCTTGGCTTTCAATGTTGTTTATTTTTATTCTATTGTTGTTTTTATTTGTTTGTAGTCACAGTGTTTGCTGCCCAATTAATGAATAAGGTCCTCTCCGCATTTTTCAAAACACTCCTCTGTTAACATGAAGAGTTCAATGTTGTACAGAGTATCACATGAACTGAAAAAAGCATGACTTGACTGTTTTCCTTTTCAAAATTCTCCAACGGGTTTTGTGTATGGTTGTTTTTATCAATGTGTAGTAAAATTTTATTTCTGCTGGTAAAAGGACAAGATGTGGACACTTTATTTTATGGGTGTTCGCTCACAACTTGTATAATTTGATGCTGTCCATGCAATGTTTTCATTGCTCTTAAGTCTAGGAAGTAAACAGGAACTTCAAATGAGCTTTTGCATTGCAGCATAGGATATCTACTAGGAGAAGAAGCCTTATTACTGCTTAATTTAACTGCAAATGAGATTATTAAATGGTTGATGGTTGACATTTCAAGGACACAGTTTTGAAATGTATTCTAGTGAAGGAACTTTGCTGTTGTTTTTCTGTTCTTACTGCATGTCTCATACGTATTAGTGGTGACAACTAGTAAATGTCTTGTGACAGATGTAAAATGTTCCAATTTACTCGTTCTACAAGACATTTGCCCCATTGAACAATCTCCCTCTTCCAGCCGGTCTCCCCACAACTTTTTCTATCCTGAAACAATTGAATTTTACTAATTATATGTACTGTTCATAGTTTTTGTTAATTTTGTGATGCACACTAGCTAATCATTTCTCGAACTTAATTGATAGGTGCTCAGAAAAAGGTTCAAGTTCAAAAGAACTGCTTAACTTTTCAGAAGGCTGTAGCTGCTTCTGATGCTTTATGTTCTTTAAAGATTATACATTTAAGTTAACCTGTATATAAAACTGGCTTTTCACGGTCTGATGTTTTACTTCAAAAAATTGGCAAAATATTGCTGCATAGTTGTTGTTTTCTTACGGCTTCTGTATCTTTTGTAGAGGTATCTGGCAAGCTCTTAACCTTGCTTCTATATTTCTGTTGTTGTCATTGTGAGCCTTTTCTGCTTTGCATATAACAGGTTTGGCCAATTGAGGTGGATATGAAATTTTTAGAACCAGTAGGAAAAGAACTTAAGTTGTTGGGAAAGGTACTCTTTTTTTCATTATGAAATTTTTGCTGGGAATTTTTTCCTTGAGAAAATATTTTCTTTATATTTTATATTTGTTGAATATTCTGGAATGAAGATTACCTGACTATGCCTATATGTGGACAACTAAACTTCTAAATTAGGTAATGGTCCAACTTTAAATTCTTGGATAGGTTGAAAAAAGCAACTAGCTAGTTATTTCCCAATTCATGACTCCTTAATTATTGGTTCTAATAGGTGACTTTTAACAAAATAGAATCCATCTGAGACTACAGAAGGCTTTTACAGTGGGTCAAGAGCATATGGGGACTCTGTAAATGGATTAATACCCAGGTGATAAAAGGCAACATTAGACTAGATAACGCAAGATCACCATGACATAACATGCTTAACACTACTGAAGATTTCTACTGAATGTTTTGGAGACAAAAAAAATGAATTCCTTTAAAATTCTTTGGGCAATGGAAATTTTTTATCTGTGTAATTAGTCCATACTGTTCTCTTAGTGGAGAAATCTTGGGTTGCCGCACGCAAATATTATTATTATTATTATTGTTATTATTTTAAATTTATTTTTGTGGTATATACACCTTTTGGGGCAGTAAATAACTAATTGATGACTACGGTTTTTAAAATTGGCAAATATATTTTATAAGAAAAGAGACACTAGGTAAGAACTAGATAATGGTTTCAATGTTACATAAAGTTCTACATCTGTAATTAGACTTCTATAATTCTAGGGTTGGTTTGCCCTCTTTTTACCTCGGAGAAAAGAGAAAGAAAAGAAGGGAGGAAGTCAATACAAGAAATTATGCATTATTAAATCATGAAATGATCTTTTCTTGACCCATGCAATGAGATATTTTTCATATGAGCTGGATAGAAATACACTCCATGAATATAGGTTGGAAATTAGTATGATTTTGTTTTATGCATTTATTATTTACTTGGTTCAAGTAATCTTTCAAGTCCCTGTCGAAACGTGTCAAGACCATAATCAATCACATATACATGCACACACTTACACATTTAATTTTGATTAGAAAGAGGAATATCATTAATCTAACACCTAATCTCTCTCTCCCCTGGACTGGATTGAGAACACTGAGGGGATACTTGATGAATATCATCTAATCTCCTGGGTCTCATACTAATTAGAACATACTTGTTTGTCGTTGTTTTTATTTTTAGTTCTATAAAGATGTCAACTGTAAGAATAATTTTATGCTTTAGCAAAAGTAGCATGCAATATGCATATCTGGTAGAGTTTCTTGATTAATTTTGTTTTTGCTGTTTATGCAGTTCATGGATGATGCTGTAAACCTCATGAACAAATCTTTTATAGATCGGTAGTGGCACAAGCTTTTTAGTTGTGAAGATACACAAAGTTGCAGAAGTATCCCATACCATTTTTCCTATGCAGAAACATAGCTCAGAATTGCGGCTATAGAGAACATTTTGTTCTAACTAATAATACTTTTAGATCAAATGTGTGGGTCAAAAGCTGAATGTTAATAAATGAAGGTTTTATTCCATCAGTATTTTGGCGCATAAATTTTGTACACTTCATATTTGCAAATACTATGCAATGGGTCTTGTACTTTTGTACTTTGTTAAGATTGAATGAATCTACTTTGATAAAGTGTGGAGTTTGAATTATTTTTTTTTTCTCCCTTCTGAAAGCTTGATTAGAAATAGACATTTCTACTATTACATAGACAAACTGTTGTACAAATATATTTCCACTAACTTATATGGCATTGTTTTATGTCACTGGCATGCGTCTCCAATTTTAACGATATGTTAAATGGGATGTGAGGTAATAATATGGTATTGGTTCGTCAGTTTGTTATCATTATTGGTAACAAACGAAAGATGCATTGTCGTTTAACTATTGTAATTACAGGAGAATGAAGGGACGGGGTAATATATAATAAGAGGGATGACGCAGCCGATCAAGTTGAGGATAGATCTACATGAAGATTAATATTCTGGTTTCTGCCAACAACTCTATCCTATCCATTCTCTTTTGCCCTTGGTTAATCAAATTATCATACAAAATATTGCCCTCATGTTGTTTTATAATAAGCAGAGACGGATAGCTATCTGCATCTGCTATCAAAGGCAACATTTGCATATAAGACCAGACAAGACAGGATGATGCAAAGAAGGAAGAAACAACACAATATCCATATCAAATTAGAGTACCAAAATAGAAATATTAATAAATTACAACATCAAAACCTTATTCAGTATGCAAGCAGCAAATGGGGTGGAGTGGAGTTCCCACAACTAGTATTTTGCCGTGTAAGAATTTCTGGTCACTGTTTGGTTTTGCTATTTTCATCCCTCTTTGCCATCTAGTTCTTTCTATAAGAACACTTGAACAAATTTCTCTTCTCTTGGCCATTCTGAAACAAACAATGGTTTATCAACTAGCCACGCAAGGAGAAAAATTGCGCAAGGGACCCTGGCATGAGGAAGAAGACGAGCTACTAACTACATTTGTTACTCTTTTGGGGGAACGAAAATGGGATTACATAGCTAGAGCATCTGGTATATTTGCAAATGCATCACTAGGAGTAAGTAAGAGCAGATTAGTTTTTTGTTTTATGGAATAAACTTTCTTTAACAAAGTTTAACCAAAAGTTAAATTATTATTATTATTTTTTTGTACTTGCAGGTCTAAAGAGGAGTGGGAAGAGTTGCAGGTTGCGGTGACTGAACTATCTTCGTCCAAATATTGACCATGGAGATATAAGCATCGAAGAGGAACAGATCATCATTCAGCTTCATGAGCAATGGGGTAACAAAAAAGGTTCTTTCATCTTTCATTATTTGCAGAGCGTATTTTATCAGGAATTTTCTGAACTATACATGTTACATTAATGTAGGTAGGCGAGAATTGCGAGAAGGTTGCCTGGAAGAACTGACGATGAGATCAAGAACTATTGAAGAACTCATCTAAGGAAGAAAATGCAAGTTGAAGAACAAGGTGCAGCACAGTTTTCTTCAGGTTTTTTATACTATTGCTAGATAGACTAGTTATTCCTCTGTATTAACAATTATTTTTGACTCAAACTAACTTTCAGTTTGGAAGAAACAATGCCAAGCAAGATTTCTTGTTTCAAAGATTTGATTTTAACGTACAAAAATATGAAGATGATGATGAACAAAAGCCTGAGGAGGATAATCTTGGAATCGATAAGAACCGCATGATGTTCTTCGGTTCATCATGCGAAATCCGGTCACCAGATTGGATGTCAGAGTTATTAGACGGTCAAAGCAAAACAAGGCAGCATGAGGATTCTATCAGCACAGAATCATGTTTTTGTTGCCCGGTAGCAGCAAGGATTTCAGAGGATATATGGGAGTGGCCAGGCTCTATCTGGGAATGAGCTAGCCTAATACTTGATGTTGAGTCTCCAAGCTTTAAAACAAGATTATATTTGTTGCCAAGTTATCATCAAGTTGTATAAATCAAAGTTGCCATCCACATTCTTTCTGTCAAGTGTACACGTTTGTCTTTTCAAGGAAATCAACTCTGAATTAGCTGTGTTTATTAACTAATTATAAGATGCATTATGATAATAAATAATTAATGTAAATCTCAACTCATTCTGGCCTCTGATTCATTCATCAGCAGAGTAGTGAAGTATCCTTAGTTCAACAATATGCCTCTTTGAATGGTTTGTACAAGAACTCCTTAATATTATGTGCAGAGGTGCACTGCGTAGCCGATATTCATATATAACGTGTGTTAACTTTGTGTTACAGTTGATTCTTTTTTTTTTTTTCGGTTTTATCTAAAATTTGTTTGAAAAAAATTATAAAATGACTATATTATTAATTTGTAGAAATAAAAACTTTTAAGATTTCAATAATTCGTTATTTCTGAAGTGAATGAAATTTGAATCATAAATTTTTTGTACCATTCCAAAATAATTTTAGAAAGAGAGCAAATTTATTTCCACTACTAGATTTTATAAATTTAACAAGAAAATTTATATATACTTTGTAATAACCACACAGATATTAACAATATAATTATTCTCATCTTCCTTTAAAAAAGTTTTTTTTAAAACACTAAAATAAATTTACTAACTGTAAATATAATTGTAGAAGCAACTAATTTGTATTTTAAAGGCATGGTATAAACACAACAATTCCAAACAAATTTTTTAACATGCAATAACATTGAAATTATGCAAGCTAGTATACCATTTTTAACAATGTTCAAAGGGCCAGAGGGTTGGTCAAGTGTAACAGGACATTATGATCCATTTAGCAACTAGATGATTAAAATGTGGGGCAGCAAGCGAAGCCGAACAAACGTACTTAGCTAGCTAGCTTTCTTTAATTAGTAGACGACAGTGAACTACATGCTATAAAGGGAAAGGTCGCATCCTAAACCTTCTACCCTTTTAGATTCTTGTCTTAGAACATGAATTTAGTCGCAAAACCCACCACATAGATCTATACATCTCTTCGTCCACGGATGTATAATTTGTTTAAATTAGACTGTATGTATGCTTGATATGATATAAAGAGATATCTTTCATGTAAAATAATGAAGAAAAACTACTTGAGAACTACAGCATCTTCTACCCAGACTATTATTGTTTTAATTGGTGGCTCGAATTAATTGAAAAGACTACAGGGCTTTAAACCCGCTACGTAATTCCTTTAATAT
Organism: Khaya senegalensis; assembly: GCA_032402905.1. NCBI lineage: Eukaryota > Viridiplantae > Streptophyta > Magnoliopsida > Sapindales > Meliaceae > Khaya > Khaya senegalensis. The sequence goes on along the minus strand of CP135545.1, from coordinate 3,873,022 downwards.
TTCTCAATAATTTCTCCTTGGCATGCATAGAGTGGATACAAAAAATGTTAAAGACAATATATTCTTCATATTTTTCTTAATTACTAAGATCTTGTATTCCGTCTTATCTAAGATGCATTACCTAACAGTTGAGGAATTTGAGATTTTAGTCTTGATTATATTGTCAGAAGTTGAAAAGAAACTTAAAAGGGAAAGGAAAATTATTCCTCAATTTTTCGTTATAGCATGGATGGTTTAGTATGCAAGAATAAAAAGCACGAGAATGCAATAAAATGGGAAAATAAAGCATAAGGTTGAAGTGATTTCATGCTTCCTGAACCATATCCTCCATCGTCGGGCCCTCTGCTCCACATTCCCAGATTATTGTCCCTGCTCAAAATCATCACATTCCTGTCATATATGATCTAACGATCCTTCAACCAAATTTACAGACATGTTTCTGATAAATCTCAGTTGGGTATACTTGAGCTCAGTCCAGATGAATTAAGGTTTAGCCTAATATGAGTTGATATGACCAAATGCTCAGCAGGGCGAAAATAGAGCTCAAGTGTTTGAACCATGTTCCGGGTTTTGCCAGCCCAAATTTGGGTTGAATTCCAAAATTGAACTCTAAATCGAGAGAGAAGTGGGCAACCAGAGTTTATAAATATCTAAATCTGTATTTATTATAAAAATTTATTATCAAATTTGCATTAAATTTGTAGCGCGTTTACTATTTAATTATTAAATTTATTTAAATAAATATTTAATATTTATCAAACTTGCGTGAATATTAGAGAATTTTTAGTAATTTTTATTTTATATTTTTAATTACATTTATATTATTTTTATATTTAAGATTACTTAATTTATTATGTGTAAAAAAGATTTTGATTTAGAAATTTAATTATTTAAAAATTATTATAATTAAAAAATATAATTTAATTACTACATATAAATGTATACATGTTCAAATTTAAAAAATAATATTATTTTATTTTTTAAAAAAAATTTAAAAATATTATTTAAAAAGTAATATCATACACATCTTAAGGCATGTAATGTTGAAAAATAAAAAGAATTTTTTTTTTTTGTTATTTTTCTATAAGATACAAGACAAAAGTTTTATTTAAAAAAAATTTTAATTGTATATTTTTTTTTACACCAATATATATACAAGAAAAATTTTAAATGTTAAGTTCTTCACTCTTAACAATTTTAATATAAATAAGTCCTTTGATTTACATTTATAACTCTTTTATCTTTTTTTTAATAAAATATAATTTATTTTTTATCCAAAAAGAAAAGAAAAAAATAGACAATATTGTATCCAACATAATGTCCAAAAAAACACATAAAAGGGATGCCGATAAATATTTATTTGCACTTATATTCATATCAAACTCATTATGATTTTTTTTATTTTTTTTAAATTTATTAAATGGTATATCAAATTCATCTCAATAAGATCGGATATTAATTATTTCGGGGTTTGTAAAAAAAAAATTATCATCCCAAAAACGATGTAATAATTAAGAAAGTTGAGGGGTTAGAACTAGAATTTAGTAAAAGAAAAAGGAAAAATAAAAAGAGAAGTGAGGAAAAAAGAACAGAAATAGAGAAAGAAAGAAGAGAAGTATAACGAAGAATACCTGCCACCAACGCCGAGAACACCAGAATGCCAAGTGAGTCGTTCAATAAGCTCAGCAGATTTTGGTTCCACACTGTAGGCCTTCTCGTACTTGACTTCAACTCCTTCACCAGATATCACAAAAAATGCGCCATTTACCATTATGTCCCCTTCTGATCTCCAGTTCCAGTCCCTCCATTTCCCTTCTTCTGTGTCCACTCTCTTCGTTACCTGCCCATTAAAATATGTTTGCTTATTATTATTTTTTTTTATTCAAAATCAAAATCTTATTGAAATTATCCCCTTCCTTTTTATCTAAAGTCTTGGGGTTTTACAAAAGCCACCAACACCTATTTCAATTTTCAAATGAGACCCACCCAACCTTGAAAAGCAATTGATTTTCGGTGATCACGTTGCAAGGGGGCACATAAATTTCTACTCACCAATCACAACAAAACGTAAAGAAATGACTTTGTAGACAAAGTTGAAAAAAGTTTTCGGTGTTAATGACCATTTCACCCCTTTAGCCACACAAAATTGCAAATATATTTATTATCATTACGTTCGAGGATAGAGATACAATGCAACGTCTGCAGACAGTTGGATTGCACGTCATACAATCTAACGGTCCTATAAATTTGTATTAGAGTTTGTGTTTGTATTATTAACATATAACGTCAGTGATAAAATAGAGTTGGTTTGGTTATACTTCACCTCCTTGGCATTGCGATTAGTAGGTGCAGTGTAGCGATTGCCTTGGCTATTAATGGTAGGATTTCCACTACCACCAATAGCATACATCTCCCACTGCGTAAAATCATTGTTGACAACATGAATGTAGCCACGCCTGCACCTTGGCATTCTCTGCACAAGCTTCTCCCCAAAGTGATTAAACGCAATTGTTACTTGCATCCCAGAGTCAGGCAAGTAGTCATCGCTGTGACCAAGCAACATCACCTCATTGTGATGAGAGAAATAGTTGTTTGATATGGTGATTCCTGTGGATCCCATCACAGCATCTATCAGACCGTCCTTGCAGTGAGATAGTGAACAATGATCTATCCATAAGTCCTTGGATCCAAAGATAGAGATCCCATCACCGTCTGATTTTGTTCGGAAACCATAGTGTGTTGGGCTTGAACGCACATTAGCGTTACCTGCAAGCGAAGACAGACATACTTACAACTTTGACATCTTTCTTGGTGGAATATTGAAATAAAAGTTGTTTTCACAATAGTAGAAAAAGGTTTCACAAATGTTACTTTTAACTCAGTTGTTTCTCATATTCATCACTTAAATCCAAAATATTTTAAGTTAATTTCCCTTTCATTTCTTATCCAAATTTCGTTAGGATTTTCTCCAACCGTGGAAGGGCATTGAAACAGTTAAATAGTTCTCACTAACTCACATCTTCACTTTAGTATATTATATAAAATTTTAGGAAATGACCACAAACATGCTCATTATTTTTATTCCAAATTGAATTTGATTCAAGTTTTTAGACTTAAAATGGTGAAAACGAGAACATTAAAGATGCATGTGATTAATACATGAAATAATTAAACTAAAAGTGATATTTGATACCTTAAGGACTATAACGCAATCACCCGTTACTTTGATTTATTTGAAAATCATAGCATCCTAAATTCACCGGACACACCTCTTAACACAATTAAAAGACGTGCACAATGTTTTTAGGTCAAATATAAATGTCTAAAGCCAATCTAGTTTGCGATTATGCATAAATCTAGGGTTTGCTTTTATGTAAATAAAGTATTTTTACCTGACTCCACGCAATGGTGAATATGAATGTTATGTATAATCACATTGCTAATATACTGCAAAGTAATGCAGCCGCCACCCATAATATGCACATTTGCCCCACGACCGTCGAGAGTCTTGTAGCTGTTAAAAATAAGCTCTTGAGATAGCTTTATAAGCATATTGCTGGGGAACACAATCCACAGAGGCTCAGGCTGTATCACTGCATATCTCAGCGTGCCTGGCCTAGGATTAACAGCATCATCATCGGATGAATCTGTGATCATGTAATATTCACCGCCTTTGCCGCCCATCGCGTACTGGCCAAACCCAATCACACAATCGGCGAGTTTCTGGCGGTTGTTGGCCCAGTCAGGGTCACACTTCCAGCAGTCGTCTATGGGGTTGCCAGTAAAGCATGTGGAATATTGGTCCTTTTCAGAAATTTGTAGCATTTGCCTTCTTGTTACAGAAGCATTTACTCTCCTGCATTGCATATTATAAGTGGAAAATGTAATTAAAGACACTAAATAATAACAGAATGTTTCACCTGACTATTAATTAGCCAAAATGCTATGCAATAAACAGTTTCCATGCAGATCCAGCAAGAATAATAAAAGTAAAATGTAGCCGAGACAAATTTTATATTCAGGGAAGAAAGAAACACAAAAGTGAAGGAAAAATGCAAAATCACACACAACTAAAAAGCTCTTTTAAAGAAATGGGACTACATTCTCAAAGGCTCAGTGAGTAGCAAAGAGCTAGACATGGAAAACCAGAAAACAGAGCTTTCCCAGAAGAGCAAGCATTCACAAGCAAAAATGCTGGGTGGCGCAGTTCACAAATGCTCAGAAACAAATAGTTGACAAACAAGATCAGAGAGCCAGGAGCCTCAGGGAGCGACAGATGCTCATAATAGTGAATACCTGTGAACATCTTGAACAACTTGTTCAGGGTAAGGATGTGAAGCGGGAAGAGTGAGGTTGAGCATTGCTCCACAGAGTGGAGAAAACAAGCTCAAAAGAGAGATTAGGACAATGCAGGTTCTCTGCAACATTTTTGATGAACAAAAAAGTTCTCTGCCCGTGTAGCTGCTTCACTCTTCGTAAATATATTGAGTATTTTTCTACTGCATCGTACAAAATTAATTCATTTCTTTTGAGAAATTGAAATACTATTTTGAGTGATAATGAGCTCTAGTTGGGAATTATGAGTGGAGAAAAAGAAAAAGAAATTGGTATCTTCACTCACTCAAGTGGATTACAGTCTTCACTGTCTGTAATACATGTGCTTTGATTGATAATCATAGTGGGAAAAGACTTTTGGGGTTCACTGCAAGAAAAAGCAACAGAAGAGAGAAAAGAGAGGGAACTGTGTCTGACTTCTGAGTGTACCCGCCTACTCTCGAGGAAAATATCCATAATTTTTAAATAATTTAAGAATTTTAATTATAACAAGGTATTAGAATACATTGCTTAAATTCTCTTTAATTACTTATTATTTCACTTAGAGTTTTTCTCATTATTACAGAAAGTTAGGAAAAATGGTAATTGAAGTTAATAAAAATATAATTAATTAATTTTTAAAATATCAATTAGATAAGTTTAATAGTATTTAAAATTTGGTTAATTCATTTAAATTAATATGTGCAATATTTTACTAAACAATGTGAGAAATTATAAACTCATCATATTTTAAAATATTAATAATTAAAAAAATTCAGCGTAATTAATATATCATTAGCTAATTTAAAATTTTAACTTGAAAGTAAAAAAAAAAAAATAATAAATTAAAAATTTGATATTCTAAAATCTAATTTATATTTTAAAATTTGGTTAATTTATTCTATTTTTATAGTGCTTTAAAATTGGTAAATTCATTTAAATTAATTGATGCACTATTTTATACACAATGTGAGAAATTATAAACTAATTATTTTTAGATTTAATAATAAAAAATATTGTGTTATTAAGATATTGTTAAATAATTTAAAAATTTTATCTTGAAAGTAAAACAAAAAAAATTTAATGAAGTAGAAAATTACAGTAATCTAATTAGACTGCATTTAAGATAAATTAAACTTATTAAAAAAAATTATAAAAATCAACAATAGTTATAGATGGTTAAATTGAAACTAAAATAATTAGGGGTATTAAAGTTATTTTATGCTTTAATTACCATTTTCCTTAACTTTCTATACAAGCAAAAAGGACTCAAGTGAAACAAGAAATAATCAAATAGCACTTAAGTAATGTACTATTAAAACTTATAATTTTGAATACTTTTTTCAGGAATAACAAGGACTCAACTAATAAAACTCCAATAATTTATTCCGAAATTTTACTATCAACTTAATAAATGTTACAATTAATTATGATGATAAAAAGTTTAAAATACCTAGTATTATTATTTATATCTTTTTAGATTATTTAAAGATGTAGTATAAAAACAATGTTTTTGTACATTAAACTACTATAAACAAATTAATATAATTAAGTATTAATTGAATAAAAATATAAAATTAATAATATAATTTCTATGACAATCATATAATAATACCATAAATATATATATATATATATATAAAAATAGTTTGTATTTAATAATAGTTATTCTTAGTCATTTTATGTAAACAATAAAATATTATAAACTAATAAAATATTATAAATTTGTGTTTAAGAGCAGAAAATAATTCAATTCATTTGTATTTAAGTAAGAGGATAGGGATTGATTTCATCTCGCACCAATTTTAGAGGACAAATTTTCTTCTTTTTTTTTTTTTTCTATTCTTAATTTAAGAAATAAATTTGTATACACATATTTATATATATACATATATTCATAATATAAATAGTAAGAATAATATTTAATTGTGTCACATATGTTCTTATTTATTAAATTAGTTAATTATTTAAAGTAGATTTATATATCATTCATATATTTTTGATATTTTCAGTCATAAAATAATAGGATTTAATTTATATTAGACTTATTGTGACACAACCAGAATATGTAGATTTAAAATGGACTTAGATTTTGATCTTTCTCCTGGAGTCAAGCCATTCTTTTCAAAAGAGAAGCCTTGTTGTTATTACGTAACCAAACAGTTTAGAATGGCAATAAAACTTATGGTATATTTGAGATTTAAATGCTATAATAACCCATTCTCTTAAAGACAGAAATTGTTGTTGTTATTATGCACCTTGATAATGAATATACATTCAGTATAGGAGCAGCATGATATTGAAATACTAGAGGATGCATGTTGAAAGTCAAGCTGCCAATTCAGCAAATTCAAACACTTGATTTCATGCAAATAGAGCTGCTAATTTAAGGAGTTCAAAGCATTTCTCTTGTAGTAAATTATCTACTAAGAATAGTGTAGAAGATTTAGTTAGTTTTAACTAAGCTGTGCCAGTTGCTTTTAATAGTTGGTTGGATCAATAACAAATTAATTTTAGTTAGTTTCATAATTTTAAGAATTTGTTAAAACATATTTATGGATAGAACTTGATTAGATTCTTTGTATAAATACTGCATTATATGTTCATTCATAAAATAAGAAAGAAATACATTTTCTCAGCCTCCAAACACTTGGAAAATCTTCATTCACCTAGCCAAACGGTTTAGCATGAATATTCCCGTTGTGCACACTTGCTTACTTGCTGAGTTGGAAGCTTGAAGAAGAGAGATACTATATGTAATTCAAAAAGGCACATCAATTTAAGAACCGGCAGATTAGGGCGGAAGTCTAGATACTCCCGGTGAATCCGGGAGCCATATAATATAGAGCGCTCTCGCTCGTCTTCTTTTTATGAACATGGTGGGGACAGCTAATTAATTTAAAGCAAAAGCTAACTTCTTATCATTACCACTCGCAATAAAATCATCTACTTTATTTTCTACTGGCTTTTCCTGTTTTGGGTCATTTATACATGTTGGATTCCAGATGTCTCTTCAATTTGGTTGGCTGAAATTGAATTATTTAATCTCTCTTTGGGTTTTTATTAACAACCAAATCTCCGAGCGAGCAACAGCTGGCTCAAATACAGTCTATTCAGCTCAAATTTGTATTCTTCGAAGTCTCTCACAGCCAGAATAAACTAATTTTTTTAATGCTCAACACAAATCTGGCATACTTAAAAAATGCTATCTTTGAAGAAACGTAGTTGACAAGCAGCGAACGAGTGTGCGTTCGTTCATATTCCTTTCCTCCACAACATGTAAAGTAGAATACCCTCGACGACATGAAAGATAAGAAGGTTTGAAAAATCGCCGTCTGCAAAACTGGGTCCCATTTACATACCATTATGAAACAACTACTACAAAAATGATTGTAGCACCTGGGAAGGATAGACTAGGACAAGGCTCATGCCAAAAATCAAATAATAATAATAATATACAAATAATATTACCTTTGTAGAATTATAATACAAAATTAGGGTTGCGCTATAATTACACTCCACCGATGTTGTTGTTGTTGCATCTTAAAATTCTTAGTACTATTTTTTATATAAATTTTCATACAAAATTTATCCATACTAATAAATATTATTACATATTCTAAATTTTAAAGAAATAAAATAAAATAAACCATAAAAAACGCATAGCAACTGTTTAAAAATTATCTTAATAATTTATATGAATAAGATTTGTAAAATAAATTTTTTATTTAATTTTATTGTAAAATTTTAATTCATTTTCTTAATTTTTTTTTTAAGGAATTTGGCAAATATATTAAAACAAAAATTTTGATGCGATTTAATGTTTGAAAATTTATACCTTTGCCTAGCTGTTTGTGACATAGAGCAAGTGCACTCCATTTACTATATAAAATGAAAAGTTTTAATAATTACTTATATTTTATACCTCATTTTTGTATGTATGATGTCACTTAAAATATACATTTAAACATTTTTCTTTCTCTTTTGTGGTACTTCAGTTATCTTATGTGATGAAAAATTTTATAAAGAGATTCTTGCAAAAGAAATTAATACATTAAATTTTGTTGTTAAAAATCTTGACAATAAAATCTTAATAGAGTAACCTTTAGCTTATAAAGTTACATAAGAATCTTCAATTGTTTCTCACC
>CP135545.1:3815964-3859583 GCA_032402905.1 Khaya senegalensis | reverse complement strand
TTAAAAACATATGACTTTCTTTAATGAAAAGCTAACAATCTGGTACAACCAGTGCAATATTCATTCGTGAAAAAAGATGACATTGCTATGAACATCTATAGTTGATATACATCATTGTTTTTTTTCCATTTAAATATTTAAAATTTGGTGTAGACATGAGATTGCATCAAATTGTGAAATTATTGTGCGTAAGAAACAAAATTTATTCCTTGAATATAAAAAAAAAAAAATGAAAAAGGTTCATGAGTAGGAAATGAAGTGTTCCTATGAACACTTGTAATTAAAATAAGTAAAATAAGCCATCAGAATATTTATATTCAGTATATATTTTAGGTTGTATATGATTGTGAAATAATTGCTTAATTTATGAAACGTAAGGCATTACATCATATTCACGTGCTTTGATATTTTAGGTCGGCGAGATGGGTGGAACTTAACATGAAATTTATTTTCTCAAATAAAAAGTACAAGAACTTCTTTAGTATTAATAAATAACAAATAATGAAGAAATTTTTTTTCCCCCCAAAATTCACAGGATTAGTTCTATTGTAGAGAGAGAAAAATCCCCAAAAATGAAAAAGAAATGAGTGCACTAAAATTAAAGGGATTCAAAGAAGTCAAAAGAAAGAAAGAACCTAAAAGAATAGCCGTCTCTCCTCATAGAACAACCACTAAAAATAGTGCAAAAATTTAACCATGGAAGCACCATTTGGTGATGTGTATTTCTCTCTTATTCTTTCACCCTCTTATTTTCTTAAGAAAAATGTCTTATCATTCTACAGTAATCTAAATTATTATTTGTGTACTTGGCCACCTTTTTTTTTTTGCGATGGAAATTAGTAGCAATTGGACCCCTTGCAAGTTCCTTGAGGTCGACAATCACTTAAAGGAGAAGGACCATTCCAAGTCCTACAAAAAATAAACAATAATGCTTATAAATTGGATCTTCAAGATGAGCTATATGGATGCTACATTTAACATTTTTGACCTTTCTCCTTTTGATGTAGTTAACAATTCGAGGCGAATTCCTCCGAGGAGAGGGAAAATGATGGAAACCAGTAACAAGTGGATCCATTGCAAGTTTCTTAAGGTTCAATTATGAGGGCTTAGGCTAGGAAGTTGTGGGCAGCACTTAATTTTATTGGCGAGGTTGCAACTAAGTTTGCAAACTATACGAAAACCATATTACATTTAGACTAAACTTTGTATAATAATTTTTGGGCATACAAAAAGGGTGAGTATTAAGTTTGGGCTTGATTGAATATTGTTTGGGCCAAGTAGAGACATTTGGTTGTAAAATCATGTGTGAGGCATGTGATAGGTCCTGTCATCAAGAAGGATTTGTTTTATTTTCAAATTGTTTATTTTCGGCCCAAAGTTTTATTTATTTTGAATTTATTTTAATTTCTTGATTGGATATTTTAATTTTTTAATAACTTATTATCCTTTTTATTTTTTTATTTTAATTAAATTTTTATATTATATTATAAAAGACAAGAGAATAAATTTTTATGTCAAATAATGAATGAAAAATACAGTAAAATCTTAAATTTGCTTCTCTATATGTTTTTCATTGGACTTTCATATAAGCTTATCAAATATCAAGTTTTGGTGGCATTCTGATTATAATTTGTTGAATCAAATATTCAATTTATCTAAGCTTTTGAATATAAATTTTAGTTTTTTTTAATGTTTTGATTAAATTTACTGTAGGTTAAAAGACAACTTAGTCTAAAACTTCAAATCATTTTGACACAAAAATAAAGACGATGTGCTTGATATTATTCTTGTTCTATTGACAAGTGGCAGACAAAAAACCTTTTATTTTGGTTAAAATTAAAGATGCCTAAACTAATACATACAATTAATTTATAAAATATTAAAATTTTTAAAATTTTAACAATCGTGTGTTAATAATTGAATGCTACTACAAGAAATATAAAAGAAACTATCACCACCCTTGAATTGGTTCATGTTATGAAATGGAAGTCTAGGGTGCCGAGCATAAAATATTGTTGTCAGGGGAAATGTCTTCCATTTTGGAATCTCATAAACATTGAATTATTGGTTTTGGTTATTATTCTTCAAAATTAATTATAGAAGAAAAAATTTATTATTATTTTCTAACTTTAACAAAAAAATATTAAAAATAAAATTAAAAAATATATTATATGACACTATTTTTTTTATACTATTACATTAGCTATATAAAATTTTATACAAATTCTATTGATAATTAAATTATGACGTGAATTTATAGAAATAATTTTCATATATGTACAAATATTTTTTTTCTTAAAGATAAGATAGTAATATAATATAATGTCATTATTTTTACATCAATCTCCCCATTTTTATCTGTACATCTTCTTTACCCCACGTACCACTGTCTGTTTTGGTCTCCTTACCTCTCCACAATTTTAGCTTTGAACATAATATAGCTTTGAATTTATTACAAATTATTTGAAGTTAAGTTTATTAAAATTTTTTATGAATTTAAGAAATTAAAAGCTAGAGTCTATAAAAAGAGAAAAAAAAATACAACATCAGGCTAACATATTTTAGATATTGTTGTTATAAAATTATTATATTAGATATCTTCTTAGATCTTGAAAACAATAAATATAAAAAAAAAAAAAAACATTGTTTGAAAAATTGATACCACTTATAGATTGTTTTGTCTATAATGTTAATTTTTTTTTTTTTTGGTTGTTTTATAATTTCAACTACCAAAATTTACACCTTAATTTCTTTTCGCCGGACATAAAAAAAGGGCATGTCTTGCTAATATTTGGTGACGGATACTACACCAAACAATTGCCAAAGTGTGTAAATTTAGGGAAATGCCTGTTTGCCCCCGAGTTTTAGGTTAATAGCCGCTTACACCGTAAGAATTTGAAAAATGGTCCATTAATGCCCTCTTACTTTTTGATTAAATTTTAGCATGTTTTACCATTTTAAAATTGAAAATAGATCCATATTTCGAACTTTATTTAGGTTGTCATATTCAAAAATGTAAATTGTGATAATAGATCTAAATTTTAAACAATGACAACAATGGGGAATTGAATCTTGATGACTCAAGTGCTCACCATGCCTCAAAAGAACCAAACAACTAATTTTACTGACATATATTTTGTAACTTATATTATATACTATTATAGGGATGTTTGTACCTCAAATTTAAAACAATAATGAATATATGGTTTGATAGTAAAAAAAAAAAAAATTAAATAAATAAAAAAAATAATTTGTTTATCTATAATTATTATTTACAAACATGAATTCTTGTTTAAGTTCACATATTTTTAAATTAATTATGTATGTAAAACATCATAAAATAAATATTTAATTATAACAACATTTAAAAATACTTAAAAAATTAATTTTTAAAATTAATGATATTTTTAATTTTTTTTTTAAATTCATGCTTTTATTGTTCTAAACTAGTACTTAGGGAATATCTCATCATACCTGAAAAAGTCCTTTAATAGAGTAGGGAGTTAGGTAATAATTGAATATAATGTCATCGTGTTCAATAAATAAATATACATACATATATATATATATATATATATATATATATCACAAGAAGAACATGCATAATCTCATTTCACATACACAAACTAATTCTTAGAAGTGTAAAAATTTATGTAGACAACTCAAAGCTTTTGTGTGTGTTCTCACTAATCACAAAAATTCTAATGTAAATCTACATTTGAATCTTTTTGTGCAGAAAAGAGTACAAAATTGTGTTGTTTAAACATATAATTTTTCTGTATAATATATGCCTTTAAAATAAATCATTAGATAAAAATTTTGTGTATGAAATAAAATTTTAATAAAAATTTTAAAAATTTAAATAAAAAAATATTTTTCTTTTCTGCATTTTAAATACATCTCATATTTAAAATTATTTCTAAACAATAAATAATTAAAAATATTTATCTTTAGTACGCAAATAAATATTATCAATTTTGAGGATATATTTTATTTTGTATATATATTATTTGTTTATGAAAGAAAGAGTTTTTTATTAAAAAATATATACAATTTTTTTTTTATTTAATCATGTATATAAATAAATTATATTTGTGAATTATCTTAATAATTTATTTAATTATTAAATAAAATTATTAAATTTATTTCTTGAAGAAGTGATATTGAATGGGCAATGATATTGCATAGTAAGTATAATAAATGTCTCCAGTGAATGTCTCTAATAAATGTTATGAAATGATATTAGTGCGAGTAACTTAAAAATCACGCTATTAAGATATTAGTATAGATTAAATAGTTAGATAATTATTTTTTTTAAATATAATAACAAATCACATAATAATACATGTAGTCAATGATATATGCAAACCAGTACATTAACATATAGTGGAATTATACAAAAAAAAAGTTTGTTTTTCAAGATCTATGTAATAAATTATAGGATTATCATATGTACATATTTCGATGCTATAAATATGTACATACTTCTAATTAAACGGTTTTTATTCAACCACAAATACAAATCAAATTTCTTTGCGTTTTTTTGGTATCCATACGATTGCGAATATAATTAGAGTGTTAACTCATATGATTTGAGTGCATGATATTTTGTATGTTCTTCTCTTTCCAAAAACAAAAACACAAAAATAAATCCTAAGCACACACTTTCAAAAATATAAATATCACATATTTATATATTACTATTTTAGATTTTCAATTTTAATTTAAACTATTTGGTTGGATTTTCTTATAAAACTCAATTTATTTAGTAAAGTAAATACTAATAAACTCAGTCTAACATTTACATAATAAGTTTAGTCAAAATTAAAATTTGAATACTTCAACATATCCTAAACCCTTTTAGCATATTATATATATATATATATATATTTTCAATTTTAATGTATGACCTAATAGATTCTTATAACATTAGCAACAATATTAAAATTTAATTTTAGTATTACAAGTAATAAATAGTATTTAATAACATATCATGATTACTTAAGTAATGAAAATATCAGTGGTTTAATATCATTTTATTCGTGACCAATGTTACTATGTAATTTTATTATTTTATTTTAGATATCTTAATTGAACATGAGATATGGAATATGTTATCTTTATATAGTTCAATTATATATTTTTTTTATATCTGAGTAAATTTATTCTATTAATAAAGTTAATATCACATATTAACTTATTTGAGTATGGCCATACATTTTTCAAGCTCTCACTTAATCAAAGTTTTCAAGCTCTCACTTAGTCAAAGGATTCAAGATATCACTATCATTATATAGAATGGGCAAATTCTATTTTAATCACACACATCTCTCTACACGAGTTATGGTATATTTTATTATTTTTTATAGTCTATTTTGTTACAGATAATGTTTGAAAATATCAAAATATATCATTCTTCATGTTAAAAATTATGATAATTTCAAGTCCAAATATCATATACATCATTGTCATTATGAGAATTACTTATGGGACTCATATAAAAATTCATATAATATACTTATGATGGGTTGGTCCAGTATATTAATTTACTAACTTTTATCCATGTATTGACTTAATATTTCATATCATAACACATACCTATTGTTATCAATCAGTACATATACTAGTCTCCATGCATTATTGTTACTCTATTCACAATAATATTTGACTAAGAATATTTAAGAATAGTGTTTAAGTAATTAAATTTACTATTCTAAAGATATTGTTATATTTATTAAATATATAGATATGTAATAATAAAATAATTAAATAAATATATAAATTAAAATGTCATGATACAAATGTATTAAACATCTAAAATACTATTAGATTTAAGGGATATACTAACAAATGATTTATCGTATAATTATACTAGTGTGTAATGTTATCTTTTAACTTAAGACATCATAGTCGAACTTAGTGTAGATACACGTAGTTCATATAGTATATAAATACGAGATTAATCACGTCTTGTATGATAAAATTAGTTTAGTCATGTATTATTTATATTTAAAAATGAATGATGGTCAAGATATGATCCGTTGGTTTGATATATAGGATTAGAATTTTTATTAATCCGATCATAATTTGAGTTTCTAAATGAATATCGATAAATGGTTAAAACAATAAATTACTAATCAGTATAATTAGATGTCACATAAAAGAGTTCATGGTGTAAATTCAACGTATATTGATCAATAGTTTATATTTATATCAATATAGAGTTTTGATATACCATGGACATTTATTCGATTAGGATTAAATGATGGAAAAATTTTATCAATGCAGTATATACAACTGGAATGAGATTTGATGAAGTATGACTTCATTATGATTTAGGGGTTATGACACATTATTAGATGCTAACTATAGTTGCTAAATTTTAAATAATTTGAAATTTGAAAAGTTTGGAATAAGTTTATAACTATTCCACAATGATTTATATAGTCACACTAATAATCAAAGACAGTAAGAGATATCCCTAAAGAAAATATTATCGATTAAAAAGTTAGCACTTTTTAGATAATATATAGGCTGATATATATATATATATATATGTGTGTGTGTGTGTGTGTGTATGTATTAAATATATTTACAAAATTCTTTAATGTGCTTGGAGAATTTTTTCATAAGTTTATATTATATTATAATTTAATGTAAATTACATAACTTTATTGATAATATGGATTATCAATGGACGTATATGCAAATGTATAATTATTAAATAATTATACTTAAACTCATGAAATTATACTTAATTACACTTACTTAAAAATTAAGTAACTATGTTGACTTTTCATACTTACTCTTGCTTTGAATTAAAAATGAATGTATCAATGACAAAATGATAATCATCAAATGTTTGTTATTTAATGCATTAAGAGTAAGTATGAAAAGTCATGAATATGTTTAAATATATATATGAGTAACTTTAATAATTTTAAAAGTTTTGAAAAACAAAAACCTAGATCTCTCTTGGAATTTTCAGCCAAGCACTTCTTGTATTTGATTTGTTTAAATTGTAGATCTTTCACAATATTGAAATATGTATTTATCACCCATGTGTTCTAACATGATAAAACTTATCTATAGTAAAAATTTATGCATATATGTGATGTATGCATTGTTAGCAAGTCAAGTGTTTACGAAAATGCTTGAATGAGCAAGTTTATATGTTTAATGCATATTATTATATGTATCATTCCTTTCAACAAACATAAAGAAAAAGAGAGAGTTTGACAATGCAGAAGGTGGTGAAAAAAGGCAAGTACACTGAGGAGATCTTAAAGCACAACTGACAATTATGAATAACAGGTTCAATGGTGAAATGATTGAAGTCAATTGCTATGACAACTTTCTCGGACAAGCCCTTTGGCACTCACCTTTCTTGGACACCATCAATGGAATGAGGTATATTTATAATATTTATGAGCAATGTTACAGTGCCATAACGGTATGATATGATTCTCGACATTTTGTTGTCATAATTTTCTCCCTTTTTTAATATTTATATACAATTTATAAGTTGAAAATTATAACAGCAAAGTTGAAAATCATAACATAAAAATGAGAGATTTCAAAGTACAAGAATTGTATGGTAGAATTTTAATATTGTAATATGACCCTTTTTTTTTTTTTTATAATATTTGTCAAATTGTCTTGATTGAATATGAATATAAACTAAGTTTTTGTTGGGTTTATTGGAGCACACAAATAGCGATCATTTAAAAAATCAAACAAGATGACAAATTCTAAAATAGATCTATTACACAACACACTAAAATTTTAACAATATATATTAACAAATATAGAATAATATAAAAAAGTAAAAAAATTACCTTGAGTAATCGAATAACTCGATTTCCACTCCACTATTTGTTTGTTTTAATTACTTTGAAGTAGTTGAAATGCCTCTCATCTTCTATATCAATTCACATCAATAAATAGTACTTTGTATATTCTTTATTTTAGCATTGGAAATCATTGTAGCTCAAAAAGAAAACAACGTGTATTTTTTTTAATTTATTTATATATATATTTAAATTACTATAAGTAAATATAAAAGAAATATATATCCATGTCTTTGTGATAATTCTTTTCATATTTTTTTTAAATAAATAAAAATTCAAAGTTTAATAGAAAAGAGATAATGATGATAAAAAATTTAATTTTAAATAAAAAGATAATAATCTAGAAAATGTTATCAATATATTTAATTTATTTTTTTAAAATTCAAATTATTTGCATTTTAAATATTTTAATACGTCACATTTAAACACAAATATTTAACTTAATTTAGGACAACACTTGTCTTTTAGTATTATCCAATTAAGACAACTATTTATGTTAAAATATTTATTTTATTTTTAAGACATCTAATGTCTTAATATTATAATATCTAATAAAAAAAGAATTAATTGTGAGCTTTATTGTAAGACATCTTGTGGTTTTATCTTAAAATATTTATTTTATTTTTAAGACATCTAATGTCCTAATATTATAAGATTTAATAAAAAAAAAATTAATTGTGAGCTTTATTATAAGACATCATGTGATTTTAATGTAAATACTAGCTTGCCTTCTAAGATTACTAATTTCAAAATGAACAAAAATACTCTTTTAATCAACATTTAAAATTTAATCAATAATACATTTATTGTTCGTGTGTGACCTCATAGGTTCATTATAAAGATGTTAATATGTATAGAAATAAATCTTCTTATACCAATTAAACCCTTTTAATCACATATATCTTAAACATAAAAAGACAATTTTGTTGACAAACCATAATTTACATCTAGTAATGTATACCTAGACTATGATTGGACTGTAAATTTTTTAGAAATACCAGATTTAGATGATTGTAGTTATTTTATAGATATGGTTTATGGAGATGAATATCCTAAGATGAAAGATAAAGAAATATATAGTAAGTTTGATTTGAAATCAGGATTTCATCAGGTAGCTATGCATTCTAATAGTATAGAATGGACCGCTTTCACATCACCAGTAGGACATTTTGAATAGTTAGTAATGCCTTTTGGATTAAAGAATGCCCCTAGTATTTTCTAAAGGAAAATAGATAATATATTTAAGAAATTAGAAGACTATATAGTATGTTATATAGATGATATATTAATTTTTAGTGATAGTATTCAACAACATATTCTGTGAAAGTAGAGAGTCCCTCCATTCTCAGTCTTATTCCTAATCCCCAATATCAGCTCTTCTATTTTGATTGTTGGTTTCTTTTAGATAGTTTAATAGAAAATGTTAAGATAATTTAAAATAGTTTAGATTTCAATAGAACTATTAAAAAGGAAATAGAAAAATTAGTATTCCAAACTCATATTAAGAGAATAGAAGAATTTGTAATAAACTTAGTCACAAAATTAGAAAAAGCAGTCCGAACTCTAGAACAGAGAATAGATAACTTGGAAGAAAAATTAAGTATGATAGATTCCTTGGAAAATAGACTAAAATTACTAACAGGATGAGTATAGCAAAAAATTAAAAAATATGCAAAAGGAGCTCCAAGAACATAGAGAGAGAGAGAGAGGAATATATGAAAAAAGAAATCTTAGAGTGGAAAAACGAAGATAAGGAAAAATATGATAGCAAAAAATTGCTTCTCCCAGTCTTTAATACCCCTGCTGAAAAAACCATTTTAGGGTTTGTTCTTACTCATAAATTTGCAGAGATGGTAAGAATTCAAGAATTCTTAAAATCTCAAGTCATGAGTGAACAATTACCTATTGGTATGGGTATTACAGCCTTGTACTACAAAGCCCAAGACCATGAAATACCTGGGGCATGTGTATGTAATAAAGGCTTAATCTTTTTCAAGGCCACAGCCCATTTAGATCATTGGGATAATTCAATTGTCCCTTTGAAAACCCTTTTTGAAATGGGCTTTATATCACGTATAGTGGTTTCACATCCTCTTCCAGTGAAAAAATATATTGAACCACTATATTGGAAACTGGCACATATCCTGTCTTTCTAAATCTTGAATAGCTCTATTCTGCATTTCTGTGTGACCTCTATATTGATCGTATCCTACTATCATCTGTCTTATTTGACTAGTTATATTTTCTGTTACATCTGCATTATTAATTAATGTCTGATATGCACTAGAATAATCTTTCTTCCAAGATTGAAAATACATTTTTGCTACCTCTCCTAATAAATTTTCTACATAATTTACCTTTTCTTAGTTATTTATAAAATTAAAAGTACTAAGATGTAATATAGTACTACTTTCCCATCACGCTATTACTTCTTCCCAAAATATTACTAAGACTACTGGATATAGTAGAAAGTTTCCTTATGAACAAGTAACATTACCATCAGCCTTGGCAAATAGCGGGAGTATGTTAGTTTTAAGTAATTATCATCCACAATTATGGGAAGAAGTAATAGCGAGATGGGAAAGTAGTACTATATTACATCTTAGTACTTTTAATTTTATAGATAACTAACATACTCCCGCTATTTGCTACGGCTGATGGTAATGTTACTTGTTCATAAGGAAACTTTATAAATATCATGTAGACAGTTAATGTTGCATTATTAATGCATTACATGCATAGTGGCTTTGTACAAGTGTTTTTCCTTCTCTTTTTATTTGTCTAATAGTACTTTTGTTTATGATATCTATCATTTTAGTTTGTTCTTCTGTTACACTAATTTTTTCTTCATTAGTAATTTTTATTAAAGATGCTCTAAATCCTAAAGGTCCTGTATTATATAAAACTTTAGGGTTTAATAACCTAAGCTGATTTTGGTTATACAAATCTAAGTTTATTTGAAGATCTATTACCTCATCTAACCTAATACTATTATTTCCTTCTCCGTTCTGGGAACAAGAAGAAGGCTGTACTAAGAGCTTAAACTTCCCTGGGATGTGGAAGAGAACGCTCAACAGTAGAAAAATGGTTGGAACATAGATTGTTATCTTTAATATCAACATTATAATAGATTATGAAACTAGTAAAATAGATAAAATAGAAAAGAAAGAAATAGATGGAGAAGATAATTTTTTAATTTTGGAAAACAAATATTTAAAAGAAAAAATTAAGAGAATGGAAGAAACATTAGCACAGGTAAAATTAGAAAAAAAACTAGAAATATCAAGACTAGAACAAAAAAATTTTCTGCAATCATACTATTTGTGAATAGTGGTTGTTAGAATGATAGGCTAGAAACATTATATATCAGCAGCAAACTCAGTACTAATAGATGGATAAAATTTATGGATTATATTAGAATTACAGGATAGATTGTAAAATAGAACATGTAAAAGGAAATGAAAATTTCTTAGCTGATAAATTATCAAGAATAATTGATAATAATGTAATCTAAAAAGGAAAAAGAAGGGGGCCTTAGCAAATAGCGGGAGTATGTTAGTTTTAAGTAATTATCATTCACAATTATGGGAAGAAGTAATAGCGAGATGGGAAAGTAATACTATATTACATCTTAGTACTTTTAATTTTATAGATAACCAAGAAAAGGTAAATTATGTAGAAAATTTATTAGGAGAGGTAGCAAAAATGTATTTTCAATCTTGGAAGAAAGATTATTCTAGTGCATATCAGACATTAATTAATAATGCAGATGTAACAGAAAATATAACTAGTCAAATAAGACAGATGATATTAGGATACGATCAATATAGAGGTCACACAGAAATGCAGAATAGAGCTATTCAAGATTTAGAAAGACTAAGTATAGACAATATGGCACAAATAAAAGAATTTAGTAATGAATATCTAAATCTAGCAAGTAAATCAGGAAGAGCATTCACAGATAATACCCTAAGTGATAAATATTTTTTAAAATTACCACCACCTTTTATAAAAACATTAGTGAAATAGAAGATACATAAGTAAATCTGTTAGAACTAATAAGAGGAGATAAATATTTATTACCCATAGAAGAAGTAGATAAGCCCATATATGATGATTACATAGAAGATAAGATATTAGCAAGCTAGTGATGATAGTGATGTATTAAGTATCTGTGATAGGACAGAAGAAATAGAAGACCAGTTAAACTTTGAAGAACAAGAAAAGAAAAAATTAAGAGAATGGAAGAAACATTAGCATAGGTAAAATTAGAAAAAGAACTAGAAATATCAAGACTAGAACAAAAAATTAAAGATATAGAAAAAAGCCCCATAATAAAATGTTTAAACATTTCAAAAGAACCTTTTTGTAGCTAATTATCATGCTATTCGATTCTATTGTCATATGATACTTTGACTAAATTAAGGAATAATTTATTGTCAAACCTTTAATATTCGATACTATATATATGAATGTTGAGTCCAACTTGATGGGTGACATCAATAACTTTTTATTAATTCACACACTAGTTTAGTCAAAACTTTTAGATTTATAACCCCATCATTTATATAAAGTATTTTCTTTTCTTACAAAGAATGCCAAATCTCATTTTGTACACCTACACATCTTTATGTGATTCAGATTATACCTAACAATTATTCTATTAACAACTCATAACTTGTGAATTCTATTTAGTGGTGTCTGAGCACATCGATCCTTGCATAAAATGATTATGATGTCTTAAGTTAAAGGATCACTAGCACTATTGCTGTAAAGAACTCCTAATAGGCAATGTAATACTACTATTTGGATGTTCTTGCAGTAAGTCAATTTAGTAAACTCATTGTTTATTGAGCACCTACACACTTGTATCAATGTCTTTACATAAGTAGTTATGAGATTCACCATTCTCTTAATAACCATGCAAAGTATGTACCAATCTTAGCAGTACTATAAGTGTCTTACCTTATAGTCCTATGGCTAGGAATAATTTAAATAATGATAATCAAGTCATGATGAGATCATGACACATTTGTTAAATATTATATATTTATAATGAAGCTCTAAACTTTGTTTAAATAAGATTTTTATTTCTTAAATATAAAAAGGACATTTTTTTTTTTTCAAATAGGATGACTATCTTCTAATTAAAGCTCTTTTTTTCAAATAATTCTTCTTTTCTTTTTAAGCTATAGAATTGCTAACATAAGTTTTCTAATTATGCTTCAAGTCCATACTTTACCTAAAAAAACTAGTAAACTTGAATTTTTTACACGTGAAGAATAAAATCCTTATAAACAATAAATTGTCAAGTTTGTTGCCATAGAAATATTCTGCAAAAATATATTTCTAGAATAATGCCAATTTTAAAAAAAGCCCTTATAATCTCCTCCCTTGGCAATGTTTTGGAAAAATATCTCCATACACTCTTAATATAAAAATTATGTAAATCAAAAATAAAAGCAAAGACAAGTGTAACAAACTAGCATTTTGTTTTGAAGTTAGTACACAATAATTCATAAAAAGAATTATACAAAAAGGAACACTATTATATAACAATATGAATAGCTTCCCTTGAGTAAATGACCACAATAGATCATTATAAAGTATGTGATTTATAAAGCAAAGCTACTTGCCCTCTTTTATACCATTCTCCTTTGATCTATTACTATCTCTTAACATATATCAACCTTCTTTTTTGTCAAAAAGAGCTAAAGTAATCACAATAAAAACTAGAAGGAGAAATACACTATAATAAAGATGTGTGGAAATGAAACCAAGTATCAAACACAAGAATGTCCAATGTAGCATAAAAAAATAATGCTCGAATTGAAGAAACTACCCACTATGAATTAAAAAGAGTAAGCCACAAAGTTATAAACTAACTCCAACTAGTCAAAATAAAATTTTGAAGAAAATCCAAGGATGAAAATACATAAAATGAAAATTTTTCAATCATCAAACATGTATAAGCAAGAATTCAACTTAAATATTAACCAAGTGATAGAATACAATATGCTATAAAATCGAAGGTTAATATCATCAAAGAGAAAAAAAAAAAAACTATCCAAAAATTCAAATATTAACAACCAACCATTATTTTAAAATGTATAACAAATTAGCAATGGTAAAAAAAAAAAGAAAAATACTTACCTCGCAAGAGATAAATCAATCTAACAATGATGCTATGAACATTGTAGAAGTATTGAAGAGGTTGTTGTGCACTTCTTGAAGGAGTGAAGAGGTGGAGTTATAAAAGTTAGAGGATGTCAAAGCTGGACTAAAATGTCAGGTGTAGTCATAATAGATACAAGAACAATAATAGGATATCAAGTGGCTATGAAACAAGTATTAAACTATCATCATCTATGAGTTGTTCTATTATAATAGGTTAAAGAACATGTGTTATTATAAAAGAAATAGCAAGAGCCAAAAATGTAGAAATCCTCTAAATCAGATTATGTTCAAATTCTAGCCATACAACATCTATAGCTAAGGAAGTTTGAGGTGTAGAAGTAAATGAAATGCGATATGGCTCTTTCTATAGAAATCAACACTAGTTCTCTTCTGCATTTAGTGAAGCATAAGTTGTTGAGGTTTTGTGGAATATGTTTTGATTTGATTCCATTCATTTGTACCATTAGATAGAGAAGAATATATATGAGTTCTATGCATGTGAGAAGTCTATGTCGAAGCAAAGCCAATGTTGTAAACTAGACGATGGTGGCATGTGATATTACAATTTTGTATCATTATTGTTCAACAAAGTAGAAACAAGGAAGAAAAAATATAAGTTTATATCAAGTAAAATTCCTAAATTTAAATCAATTTTGATCAAAATTAATTGAAGCCGTGCATGTATTTGTGACTATTTGTACTAAATTTTAAAAATATTTTACGAACGTTGCAAAATAGTATCCACAAGAAAGAGTTTGAAATTTTTTTTTAACCTAAATTTTTTTTTAAACATCACTACTAGTTCCATCAATGAGAATTTTTTAGAATTTATTATTTATGCACAAAATTTCAATTTTGATGTAGAACATTGACAGGAAGGAATATATAATTATAGTATAGCCAAATTTGGAAAATTTAATCAATTAATTCAAAATTTCACACAAAAATTAAACAAGCAAAATTAAAATGTGAACTTCAAGAGGTGAAATTTTGTATCAACATAATTTTTTAAATTTTTGTTCAATTCTAGGTGCATGAATAAACAACAATAAAGCTTTAATATTTTGCACCATAACATCAAACAAATGTATATCTTGAATATTAATGTGTGTTTGTAAAAAGATTAACTTAAAATTCTTCTTATTTAATTGAATTCAATATTCAAGAAAAAACATAAAATGAACGAGCTTGACTAGCTTTATCATCTCGATCTCAAATTCATCCTCTAATGCAAGGCATATATGATTGCTGTAAAAATATATTTCTTGCTATTACTTCACCTTTTTTTCTATTCATTCATTTTATTTTTTTTTCCAAACAATTAGTAGCTTTTACGCTATTATTAAAGCAACCCTCTTCTTATGATAAACTCTCCTCTGCATGTTTATAATAATAGACCCAAATTACTTATGAATAGCTTCATATAATGTTGTAGATAGTTTTTCTTGATTATAAAGCATGTACAAATTTAGATATTTGAGATTGAATATGGAAAAATAGTCATAACTCAAGCTAACATTTTCTTAGAATTATATAAATTTGAAAAATTAATTTTGAATCAAGAAATCATCATATACGTACAAAAGAAAAAATTTGCTCATAATTTATCTATTCTAAGACATGGTGTATAGTGTTCAAGTTTAAATAATGCAATTCACACAGTAGATTAAAAATTTAATCTACGCCGAACAATAATTCTCCTCGAGTAAGTTTAAGACAATAAATTTTGAGAATTACATGGAGCAGATGCCTAAGGTTTTGCTTAAACAAATAAGTTTAGTTGCATTAAGAGGTTTAGTAAAAATATCAATAAGATGTTTATCTATTTTTACATGCTTTAAAGTGAAAATTATATTTTTTACCAAGTCTCTAATGAAATGATGCCTAATGTCAATACATGTTGTCCAAGAGTTTTGCATAAAATTCTTATAAATATTTATTGTACTAGAATCATTATAATAAATAGCTAAGAGATCAAGTATAATATCATAATCCTAAAGCATTTGTTTCGTCACAATTGTATGTAACAACTTTCTATTGTGAGATCATATGATATGATGTGATTAGATAAGTCACCAAGTTTAATACCTAATTGGGATTTTAGAATTTGTTTCATTATGTTATGTAGTTTTTATCACACTAGCTCCTTTAAATTTTGTGTCAGCAAATTGGGAGTACCATTTTGTGCAATTTTCATCATTTTTCTTCTTTGTCTGAATCTGATCTTGATTGTTGTCAATGATGCTTATGACTTATTGCTCTTATGAATAATCATTTATGCTTTGTAATTGAAAAGAACTCATGAGATCTATGTAAAGCAATTGAATTACCTTGGGTGTAATGGTATGTTGAACAACTTTCTGATTAAACTTAACCTATTTTTCAAGTTGACATAGACTATAAACTCTAGATGACTTTTTGTTAACTTATGAAATGCCATGAATAGAACCTATATCACAAACTTGGTTAGATTCTAACAACTTAAATTCTTGACTTTTTAATGACATATTTCAATGTTATCAAAATTAATTTTGTGGCAAGTTAGCTAATGTGTCAAAATATAGTTATTGTATGATGATTTAATCCTTCCAAAATACATTTCTCAAGTTTGTGACACACTTGATATTTTTCTTGCATAAATTTTGCACATAGATTTTGATCATAAATTTGAATTAGACTAATCAAATTTGCCTTAAATTTTTAAAATAAAAAATATTTTTTAGTTTTGGGAATCAACATCAAGTGTTCATTTTCTTAAAACTCATTCTTTTGCACCATCTATAGTTATATATCCTTTTGAATAACTATGATAATCCACTAAGTTTTTAAGGTTTCTTGTCATCTACTTGCATTTATACACTTCCATCCATTTATTGAATGTTACTTTATAAGCAACCCGTATGGTGTCCACATCTAGTTTATTTTCATCACCATTTTCATCAAAATCAGTTTTGTAAAGATTGATTTAAAGTTAGTCATTTTGTTCCTCTTCTAATTCATTATCACTCCATTATTTTTTTGTCTTTTTGTCATATTCCTTTAAGAATTTTATTGAAGTTCATGTTGAGAATGGTGATAGCTTTAGAATCGTTAGTGTCTACTTCTTTTTCATCTTTAGTGACCTTTTTTTTACTTAAAATGTTATAATTTTCTTCTTCTTTTGTTACTTCAAATTCATCTGGAATGTTCTAAGATGACCTATCAATTCTTCAATCTTTATTGAATCAATATCTTTACTATATTTAATTGTCGTGACTTTAACTTGAAACCTATTTGGAAGTGACTACAATATCTTATTTATGAGCTTGGCTTTTAAATATTCCTCAGCTAAAACATATGATTCATTAACAATATCATTTAATTTAAAATTAAAATTAGCTAAGAGGTCATCATCTTCCATTTTAAGATTTTCAAATTTAGAAGTAAGCATTTTAAGTTTATAATGCCTTGCCACTGAAGTTCCTTTATGTGTAACTTGAAGAATATCCCATGCTTTCCTTATGGATTCATAAGTTAAAATTTACTTGAAATGATTCAATCTATAACATTTAAGATTGCATTAAAAGCTTTAGGACTGTAGTTTGAAAGATTGTTTTCTTCACTTGTCCAAATTTCTCTAGTTTAGATACTATATTTTCATTGTCATCAGCCACGATAGGAAGAGTCCAGCCAACTAATATCACACATCACACCTTTTCATCAATGAGTTTAATGAAAGCTTTTATTCTTATCTTTTAATAAGAGTAATTCATGCCCTTAAATAGTACTGGTTAAAATATCAATCTTCTTTCTCTTTGGGAGTCCATACCTACAAAAATGAATTAAAAAAATCAAAATCTTACCAAATAAATTGGTGACCCGCTCTAACATAAATTGATAAATTCAATTTAGTTAGTAATTACCAACTTTAATTAATTTAGCCAATTAACTAAAATATCACTATACAAAGTAATTAAATAAAGGAGAGTAGAATTTTAATATAGTTCAAAATTTTCAATCTTACATATATAAAGCCGTGTCTAAAGAAAACAATCCATTAAGAAATCAAATGATAACAAACACCAATAGTTTTTTTTTTGAAAAAAAAAAAAGCCTTAAAGATTCCCTCTTTATATTGTTGTTGTGATGTTAAATCTTTTTTTTGTAGCATTATTTAGCTAGATCCCCTTGTCTTGTCACGTCAAAATTTTTTTCAAAAATTTAGCAAGACCCCTTTATTTGATGTCATTAAATTCCTTCAACTAGCACAAATTCTTTTATCGAATAATGTTTTATTTGTTTCCTAAAAAAGAATATCAAATATTTTAACAACAATTAAGAGATCTAATCTCTAAGTTTATCGAAATAAAAACTATAGACTCATAATTTTCATCAACTTTTTTTAACTTTAAAGTATAAAATAAAACATGAAAAACTAAAAACATAAAAAGGAAAATAGAAACTCACAAGACTCTCTTAATTTTAAGGTGAAGACGTGGCTCTACAGCTGAAAATATTACATATTTATAGTGAAATCTTTAAACTTTATTTGAAGAATATTATTATTTTTAAACCTAAAGGGATAGATCTTCTTATGTAGAAATGACTCTCGTTTTATATAAATTTTTGTTTTCAAATAATTCTTCTTCTTTTTTTCTTTTGAGTTACAAAATTACCAACATAAATTTCTTAATTATACTTGAAGTTTATATTTTACTAAAATAACTAGTAAACCTAAATTATTTACACGTGAATAATAAAATTTGCATGTACAATAAATTATCTAATTTATTATAACGAAGATGTGCAATACAAATATATTTTCAAAAGAATACTAATTTTAGAAACCCTAAAAATTTATATGAATATGTAAAATCAACTACTAAGTTTGAGAAGTCATAAAATTTGCATCTTTAATCTAATATATATGTGCCAAAACTTGTAACTTTAACTCTATCTTCAAAAAAGGTTTATTGTACCTTTAGATGACAGACATGCATCTCAGCATCAATCAATCAAGCACAATTTCATAAAAAGTCAGAAATGATCGTTAGAAATAAAAAGACCTTCAAACCCAAGAGCTCAAAAGTTCCAATATGCAAGTAAATAGCTTCAACTTGTGCAATAACAATTTGCTAATCCCATATGAATATATTGTATCAATAATACAAATCTTTGAACAAACTCTATTTATATAAACTATTACAATAATATTATCTTGCTGTCATACATCTCCAATGATTTTATTTACTTACAGAAAAATATAAAATATATGAAAATAATATAACACTATTATGTTTATTTGTATAAATATTTTTGTATTTAAATTTGTATAAAAAAAATAGTTATATTATATTACTACATTTTATTTTATACTATCATACATTTTAGTATCAATCAATCAACCATCATTATGAATGGTTAATATTACATATATATTAATTAAGATATATTAATTACATGTATTAGTTTTAGTCTTAACCATTGAAAATTGATCGATCTAATAATTAAAAAATTAGTATAAAAATTATGTGAAGTTAAAAAATTTTTAATCTTATCCCATACATACACATACATATAATATATATATATATATATATGTATGTATGTATGTATGTATGTATGTATGTATGTATGTATGTAACAAATTAACATGATTCAAGTGAGATATGAAAGTTCATGTTAGGTGAAGATTGAACCATTATTCCTGTAATTATACGATACTTCCTTTCTTTTTAAAAGATGGAAAAAAAATGACATATACACCATTAAGACTTCATAAAATGTACACTTTTGTTCCATTGGTTTCAAAACACCCACATAAACTCTATTGTGTTAGTTTAATACGTGAGTTTGAATGAAATAAGGTAATTTATTAGATTTAACTCTTAAAATAATTATAATTTATAATATATTATAATAACTACAGAAAAAAAAAATGAAGAAATGATCTAAACTAATAAAATATTTTATTGGTAAGGTCCTGAGTGGATATTTTTTAAATTAATTGAATTAAAATGCTATTTTCCAAAAATCTTTGGAATGTATATGTCCTTTATGCTAAAAGAATTAAAGTAAAAAAATATTAGGCTCAAATTATTTTTAATACTAAAGTCATTTCTAAAATCCAAATTATGCCCATAATTTCTACGGATATTAATTCCTTTTGGTTTTCCAAATGCAGAAGAGAGTTGTGGTTGATTCGCCCCTTGTTAATTCTAGGTAATTAGGTGAGAATAAGTTCGTGAATATATAGTGCCAAACAGGTTCAAGCGAAATATGACCTTTATTTAACCAATAGTCCATATTAGACAGTTAAGTTTCTACCCTTTCAATCAATGTCAAAAGAAATCCCTTGACTTACAATTCGTTAACTTTTTCATAGGTGTTGAAGTAAGCTAGTAAACTTGGAACTGTGATAGATCATTCTCAACAGGGCAAATCTAGCCCATGATGTAGAAGAATTTTGTGATCACACTTTGCAATGGTGGGATTCAAACCCCTCACCTCTTGGGAGGGAGGAAAGTGTCTTACCATCCTAAAAATGTATGGTTGACTTGATAGGTAGGATGTTGAATCCATAAAAGTCGGAATAAGTTTTGGGAGGTGCGGAATTATATTTGACAGGAGAGATGTTGAATCCAAAATACTCGGGATAATATTTAGAAGATGTGGAATTATATATAGAAAATAATATTAAATTATTTTAAGTTTTATTTTCACATCCATCTCAAGTAATGATGTGATATTTTTTTATTAGAAAATGAATTGTACAAGTTTCAAAATAACTAATTAATCCATCTCCTTATTTAATTTATAAAACTACTCCAGCACTTACGATAACAATTAGAATAAAATTTTAAAATTTTATTATTATTATTATCATTATTATATATATATATATATACACACACACACACATAGGATGAGGTTTGCTTCAGTTAAATTTTTGACTTAAATTAATACATGAATTTTAGGCCATTGATCAATGCAATTCAAACTTTGTCCATCCCGATTCATTATTCCACTAAACTAAAAATTTAGCTAATTCCAGCTATCTCTTGCTTATTTATTATAATAAGTTATTTTAAAAGTTTTAATTAGATAAAAATTAGATTATAAAATTAAATATTTAAAATGTAATAAAAATATGTATAATGCTTAAATTTTAAATATTTGGCCCATGACTTTGACCTAGGAGCTAAAATAAGGAAGAAGAGTCAAAATGGCTCTAGTTATGGTATATTTATAAATGGATATATTTAATTTTTTTTTTCTTTTTGATATTTTGCAACTTAAAAGGGAATTTATAAAAATTTAAAATAAAAAATAAAAATTTGAAACTTTAAAATTTTAACCTTGTTTTAATTTTGTTTTTGTTTAAAATTTTTATAAGGATCATTTTAAATTGTGAATAACACATTTTTTTTTTTTAATCTATCAAGACATTGGATGTATCATAACTAAGCCCAAGTCACAATATATATAATTTAAAAAGGTATTAAAAATAGAATATATAAATTTATTTTTGGTGGTGAAGATGGAAGAGTGGTGGTTAACCTAGTTTTTACATGGAACCAAAAATAAAACTTTAGAAAACAAAATATCAAATATTTTTAAAATTAAAAATGAAATTTTTTAAAATATGTATTTTTAAACGTATCTCAGCATATTCATGTTAAAAAAATATTACAAAATTAGCTTAGGACTGCTTTTAAAGTGGTCCAGAGGAAGAGTAGTGAGCATAAGATGATACGAGTAAAATCTCTTGTTGGATGGACTCGTTTAATGTTGAATTTATTGTTTGCTTATGTAAAGTCCTCTACCTTTTTTTTTTTAATGTAAACAAAAATTGTCTCCTCACAAAACAACCTCTGTTAAGGCTACTAATAATAGAAGGTTGCTTGGAAGTCTGAAGGAGTCAACGCACAAGAGAATTAATGAAGATGATGTGAAGATAGCTGCTATGTTAGCTGATATAGAACAGTTGCAGAAGTGTTCAGATTTTGGGAAGCTGGCAAGTTGACGATTCAGGAAAGGTGGCAAGCTGACCTGGAGTTAATCTGAAGTAAGCTGACCTGGAGAGCTAAGTTGTATTTCAATTGTAGATTGTTAGTTATTGTTAATAATTGTAATTAATTAAAATACAGTTATTATTTGCAAAATTTTAAGGATTAGTTAGAAATTAGTTAGAGATATATATAAGATAAAGTATATCTTTATTTTTAGTAGAATAATATAGTAAATAATAAACTTGGTTTTCTCTCATTTTTCTCTGAAAATTTCTTAGCATCCAAACACTATTTTCATATTTTGATTACTTCTTTCATATATATATATAAATGTTTAAATACTTGTACAGTAATATCACATCTTTTGTTTTTTTTTCTTGTTTTATGTTGATGAAACTTGTACTTTAGTGAAACATTGATAAAATAAAAGATTTAGAGAGAGAGAGTGAGAGAAGAGATTGCCTTCCTCGTAAAGAAAAAAATATTGAAGTATTAAAAAGAATAAACGAAAAGTCTGATTATAATTATTGAACAATTGAACTAACATATAACCAGATTTGATATAAATACTTGCACCATTGGACCATGGTGAAAAACATCACTATCTACTAATAGAATAATTATAATAGTTGAACTAATTTGTATATTTCAAATAGAAATACAAAAAAGAAAATACAAACTAGGCATGTATAAAATTAAATCCTCAGAGATGAACTCATTTAAAATTGTGTTTGGATTCAATTGAAATTGTATTTAAACTCAGTTGATATTTGATTTGAGATGCCTAAAAAAAAAAAAAAAAATACTATACTGATAAGCCAAGGCTTTTATTCATAACCCGACTTTGATTTCTCTAAAGATATCCCAAATATCGCACTTGGCTATTTCAACCAAAATCGAACAATAATCAAGAATATCTCAGAGAAAGGTTGACATAGGAAGTGGATTTCTATTTTGCCCAAATAAAAAAGGAGGTAGGTAAAACACATACTGTAAAATTAGTTAGTAATTGAATATCTATTTGACCTAAATACTGAACAATAGAGAAATAAAATTTGGCTATCTTAAAATTATTGTAAGTACAATACTTGTCTATTGGGTAAAACAATACGTAATATATCAACTACTTAATGTTATTTATGATATGTGTTAACAAATTTTTAAAAGTCATGAATAGAAGAAGGCAAGAGAGAATCCAAATTCTCTCTCTCTCAATAGTTAGGATCAAAAGTGTCATAATTTTTTAAGTAACTATTTACTCCAGTAAATATATTTTCTTTAAATTTATAGTTGAATTTGCAAATTACTTATTTATTATTTATGGTGTATTAATTACACATTTTAAATTTAATTACTATAATTATAGATGCTTTCATCTTATGGTTGAATAATTGTTTAACACTTTATGCCAAAAAAAAAATTGTATGCCATGAACCTTAATGTGCATTAATTATATATATTTGCTAGTAAAACATTTAAATTTATATTGTAAGGCTGAGATTTTATTTCATATATTTATTAATATGCATTAATTATATATTAAAATTTAAATTCAACTATTAAAACTGTATTGACAATGTGTAAAAATTATGATAACATAGCACTCTTCCAATGTACAACCTCTAATCTATAATACATGCAAGATTAAAATCTGATTATCAATTTTTTACACAGTTCTTATATATTATTTTTATACCATCAAATTAACTACTTGGACCGTTGACATTGTAATGTTTATTAATTATAAATTAATTACATATTTATAATTTAATATCAACTATTAAATGTGAAATAATCTAACAATTTAGATATTATAAAAAATAATATATGATGCGGGACATCCTGTGGCATACACATAGCATCGACCTGCGAGTGAGTTACTGTATCTTGTCTCGCAACATCTCCAAACATGGGCATGACAGGAAACCCATGTTCTTATTTTTAAATTTTGTCATCACTCTACTTGTTTTCTCATGCTCAAAATCAGTCAGAGCTAAAGAAGTTGGTAATGCTAACTAAGAACAATTCATTCGTTCGAAGTACTACTTAGTGTTTAATTATTATTAATTTTAACTTTTATATAGATATATAATGCTCCATTAATTGATATTTATATATGCAGAGGATCACAGCGACTTTGATTACTGGAAACCAGTGGAAGGGAACCAGCACAGTGGGATGATCTCATGGAAGAATGGGCTACTTGTAAAAATGGAATCCTACAATCTTCAATCCCTATATCGAATGGTAGAGTCAGATTAATTATCAAATCAGGAGACCACAAGAACAATTACAAGCCTTGTAATGCAACTGCCAAGAATGGAGGCCATGATATTGCGGTAGATAATTAGTATTAATATTATTATTAACATTCAATCTCTGAAATCATATTCTTTAGTAAAATTTATATTTTTATTGTCGTTTATCTTAATTTTTCACCAACTTATTAGCTTCACGGGAAACATTGATTTTGGAACTAGTCAAAAGCATTACTTGATTAAAGTTTTAAGCTTTGTTTGATTAAAGTGAAATTAATTTATTTTATTTGGAATAGATAAATACAGATTATACGGAGGAACAACTGTGCAGGAGGGGCTGAGATCAACGGCACCTACTACTTTCTGGAATAAGTGTGCTGGTTTACAAAAGTAAAAATAACTAACTTTATTTATATACAAAACTCTTTTTATTATGTATGATTTATAATAAATAAGAATTAATAAAATTAAAAAGATTAGCATACCTTGTACCAATAAAATCTTCTATAATTATTGTTCTTTATCAAATTTTCTATAGATTCATTATTTTTAACTCAATTTTAATCTTGAATATGTTCAAATCAATTCTTTTTATGAAATATAAAGATTTAAATCTTTAAGTTTTCTTTCTATTGTTGTTAGAATTACGGCAATTTAATTTTTAAATAAAAAATTATTGCTAAAATACAGATACTATATGAATGCCCTTTTTTTTTTAAATAGACCTTAAATCAAAAATTATGACTAAAATATAGATATTATGTGAATGCTCTTTTTTTTTTTTTTTAAATAAACCTTGAATCAAAAATTATGACTAAAATATAGATACTATGTGAATGCCCTTTTTTTTTTTAAATAAACCTTGAATCAAAAACTATGGCTAAAATATAGATATTGAATCAAAAGCTACATTTTCTTGAATAAACCTTGAATCAAAAGCTACATTTTCTTGAATAAACCTTGAATCAAAAGTTATGGCTAAAATACAGATACTATGCGAATGCCATTTTCTTTATTGCTAACTTAAGAAGAGAGACTTGAATTGAAGTTTTGATATTTTTTCAAATTTTAGTTTTCAAAAAACTAATGCATATATTTTTGCCAAAAGAAAAGACATATTTATAGTGTTTATTATTTACTTCCAATTACATTAGAAAATATTGAAATAGCGATGGAATCTAATTCTATATAATATATTTGTTATCTCATCATAATTAAATAATTAATTATCTTTTAATTAATCAAATTAATTAAATAGCACTTATCATATTTCTAATTATCCTTTTAATTATTATAATAAATAAATAGAATTTATTATTATGATAAATTTAAAAATATAATTAAAATAAATTATTTATTTAATTATATTTTAACCCCTAAACTTTTAAAAATTATAAGATGACATATTTATTTTTAGAAATTACAAAATAGAGTTAATATTTTTAATTTTATAGGTTGGTTTAGAATTTTCAAATTTCTATTTTTCTATTCATAATTTCTGATATTATAAATTTACTCCAAAAGTTTAAGAACTCAATAATTAAATCCTAAAATTTAATTTTACGTAATTTATCCTTAATTTATTGATATTTAAAATATGTGATCCATTAGGTTTTTTCTTATATTAACAATGGAGATAGTTATAAACTTTTTGAGTTTAGAAAAATTTATTTAATTAATTTATCCTCAATTAACTATTTAATTAAAAAATTATTTTTCATAGATCAAAAGCTGCACCATAACCCCTTAATTAAGAAAAAATATTAATTTTAGTAAAACCTATTCAATATACAATTATCGTATAATTCAATTTTTTTACCTTATGCATATCCCACCTATAATTTTAAAGTATGAAAAATATTTACTCTATTAAATCATAAGGCATGAAAAATATTTATTCTATTAAATCATAAGGCATGAAAAATATTTATTCTATTAAATCATAATCATTAAAAATATTTTGACATAAGTTAATGATATAATTTTAGAGTTTTTAAAACTCTTTTCAGAACTCACCATACCCATGAACTTATATTATCAATTATATCAAAATGACTTCGCTTAGGATATCGGCTCTATTTTATCCAAAGTGACAAATTTTTTATTAATCTTTCACTTTTTATATTGCTTAATCATTACACTATGTGCAATTTTACTATAGACAATGAAGGGTGTAATGACAAAGAATTTATCATTCACGCATAAAATACTATAAAAACCTTAAGTTTAAGAACATTCATACCATCGTAACTTAAAAAAAAAAATTCTATAGATATATGAATAATATTTCATATGGATTCTCAAGATGATCAATTCAATGTACTTATTCTCTAACAAGCATCTATATGTAAGATTAAGTAAGCACATTTACTAATAGCTTATTTTTCTTTAAGAAAATAGACATAACATATATTAATTTAAGCTAAATTTATCAATATTCTAGTATTAATAATTCTATGATAAAAAACATTTAAGAATAATAGGATATCGTAGATTTAAGTTATTTTCTCTAATTGTCATTGTAAAGATTTTATGTTATAAATTGTTAGTATTTATGATAAATAAAATTTATAAATAAAATACTAATTTTATCAATAATATATAATTATATATTTGTCCCTATTGAATCTGGGGCACATAACCAACACATTCGCCTTTCGAGCATACGATCAACCGGGGGAAGGTATGACTTGGAGTTCCACATGGTTCATGAAAGTTTGGTCCCCAACTTTCAAAACAGAACTGCGGTAATTGCCCTTCTCTACCAGATTGGTTTTTCATATGCCTTCCTTTCTGGTTTATGTTTTAAACTTTTTATAAATGATTATACAAGGGAAATTAAATATAATAAATAATTAAATAAAAGATTATTAATTGAATTAACTTCAGTTTATCAAGAAAATAATGACGATGGGTGAACCATTGGAAGAAAGAAAGATAGGGGTGATTGATTCAAACGAGATAACGAAGGGTAGCGAGATATATTACAGATACGTGGGCTCACTCGCTACCCTCCTTGCTATGAAGGTGTAATTTGGGCAATCTGGAAAACGGTATGCCTACTATAACGATATTAGTATTAACCAACGATTATAAATAAGTGAATAACGTACGTAACTTGTGTTCTCATTTTGATTTCAACCAGACAGCGAATGTTACGTTGCCCGGATGACCGTGCATGATGTAAGAAAACTAATTAATTATGTTGCTACCTTCTCTTAAATTTGTTAAGATATATCATAGTTAGGTTTAATTTTTAATTCTTAAGAAAAATTATTAGCGCATAAACATTTATACTTGTTAGTGCTTATACATTTTAATAATTTGTTTTCCCTTTTTTTAAAAAATAAAATTAATTAAGATATTTAATATTACTTGTAAAATACTTGATGCACTATTTTAAACAAAAATATAATTATGTGTTTTTTTGTGTAAATTTAAAAATTCTCTAATATTAATTAAATTTAGTAACAACTTTAAAAAAAATAATTAAATAAATATTTTAAATTTTAAATTTAAGATTTATTTGAGAGTGGTACCAGAGAAAGTTATAAAATATATTAACCACTTACACATCTTAGCACTTTTGTTTCAAACATCTTTTTAACAAAATTCATCGAAATACCTGGTGTTACTCTTAGATTAGTGCAGGAACTATTTTAATTAATATATAACTATATACTAATTTAAAATTATTTTTAATGGTAATTAAATTTCAATAAGTATTATTTATATATTTAATTTGAATTATTAATATTTATACAGTGTTAAACCTCTGAATGGAGTTGCCCCTCTGAGTGAGGTTGCTCCTGTTTTAAACATGCCAAATTTGTTTCATTAACCACCCTTAGATGATTATTATTAATTCATGAGTTTTGATAAGTGTATGTTTTGAAATTCATTGCATTGCAGAATGCGGAAGCAAACGCAAAGACCATTGCAGCCAATCAGTAATCGACCAATACAACTCTATGGCCCAACACCCATTGGAATACACACCTAACCACCGGCAGCGTACGTCAAAACTAGACCGTATTACTCATAATAATAATATTACTAATAAAAAGGAACATGTATTTATCATGTAATACATCCCGTCCCGTGATCGGGGCTTTTATCAAATAAAAGGTATAATACATAATGTTTCCTTTCTTATATTGCTTTAATTATGTGTTAAGTAGTAATGTGACTTTTATTAATTGGTAGATCAATTTTACAATTCGCAAAATAATTAATTACTTCGTTTCATTGTTCAGTTAATGAAAGATGTGATGCAGCTTAAAACAACTAATTTTGTTGAATTTAACTGCTAGGTAATTGAATGTGTTTGGTTTCCTCATTTAATGAGGATTTTCACACAATTTTAACTAAATACAAAAGGCTATTTTTTTTTCTTTTTGATTAATGTAAAGGGTTAAATTTTATTAACATCTTTTTAAAAAATATCTCTACCTCACTAATTAATTAACATAATTCACAATATTAAATCTATCACTTTTTTTCTTTTTCTTTACTTTCAACATAAAAGTTTTGAATAATTTATTTTATCTATGATAAAAGATATTCTTACCTAATTAATATTCTATTTTTCTTTTTTTTTTTCATGTAAGAAGAATAACTTTATTAAATCCCTTCTAAAATCTTGTCTCTAATCTAATCAATTCATGTCTATCATTATACATATAAATCTATCACCTTTTTCACCTTCTCACATGGATATTTATTCTTTTTGCTATGCTGTTTCTCTCCTCTCATTTTCTATATACTTAAAGAACATGATATTGCTCTTAGTGCGACTCAATTTAAATCTTAAAATATACTCTACCCACTCTTTTACTAGGCACAATTCATAGTAAAAGAATAATATTGTAGGAATGTTTTCATTCTAGCCTTCCAATATATATAATTATTTCCATAAAATAAAAAAAAATAGGCGTAGATATGGATTGTCCCTTTAAATGTCCTAGAGTTGCCATGGTCTTTTCTTAGATGATTAAGTCCTAAATAAACTAAACAAACTCTAATAGAAATTGAAATACTAATATACAACCCAAAAAAGGAAGGTGAATTGGGTTTTTAGAAACTAATATAAGAAATTTACATTTACAACCCAACCACACAATGAACAATGTGCCTAATGCGAAATAATCAAATAATATCCAATACAAAAGAATAAAAATGAAAGTGAGGAAAAGACATTAAACACACGAATTTATAGTGACTTTGCACAACATTTGTCTATGTCCACTTCTTCAAGCTTCACTTGAATATATCACTATAAATAAATCTTCAAGTTCCAAAACTTAATTTATAATAAAGAAGATTTTTGGTACTCTTTCAAATCTTATAAGCAATTCACTCCTAATCACTCAAATTCACAATACAGAAGTGAAGATTAAGGTTTGAAACTTTAACAATGAATTTAGAATAAAGAGGATTTTTAATACCTCTTCAAATCTTATAAGTAATTTTCCTCCCAAATCACACAATCTCATAATATCCAAGTAAAAGACCTACTTATTTTACTTTTCTATAAAAAAATAATAAGTTTAAAAATAATATTACACCTCAAATAATTCTCCAACAAGGGTGAATATTACAAATGAAAGAAATAAATGTATAATATAATTTGTTGCAATTTATTAGTTCAATAATAATTTTGAAATTCAAAATATATTTATAAATACTTAGGATGCTTGAGAAAATATTTAAAATCAATTTTAGTATATGTAAAATTTTTATTTATAACTAAGGCTCAAAAACTTACCATTAGAGATATAAAAGTTCAAATTAAGATGCAAACATGCAACCCATTCAAGTAAACAATTGATCAATTTATGAAAATCAAAAAACCTTAACACAAACCCAAGGTACTACTTGACAGTTCAAGGAACCAATTGATTGGTTCATAAAATGGTTGACCATTTGGAGTAAATAGTTAGTTAATTCAGTGTAACCAAAATCTAATCCAACCAATTGGTTAGATAGTTTGAGTAATAGGTTGACTAGTTTGGTATTTTCTAGTAACATATTATGTTTTCAAAAAATTTAAAAACCTTACAAAGGAGTCCGTGTTTAGTTTTGAAAATTTGCATTTGGATCCAAGAGCTAAGTTTTAAAAGCTTACAAATAGTTTCATTTAAAATGTGAAAATCAAAGAAAAATTTTAATTTGTTCTTTTAAATGCATCCACTTGCATGTATTAATATAAAGAGAAAATTTGAGCTTAAACAAATTAATACAAATAAATACACACAAGCATACAACAAATAATTTTAATAATATTGTCCTAACCTTGTATCTTGATTCTTGACTTCTGTTGCTCCACAAAACTTCATTCTCATGAATTAATAAAAGTTTTTCACCCTATGAATTAATAGAAGTTTTGTATTTTGTTATCATCAAAACTATAATTTGTGTGACACTAAGATTAATAATTTTTTCCTTTTTGATGATGATAAAATAGTTGATAGTTGTATAAAATTTTTTGGTAAATAGGAAGTCCGCCCCTTTTCAAAATAAATAATGCTTCCCCTACACTAAGAAAACATAAAAGGATAAGAGCACCTCTATTAAAAAAAAAAATTATTTTTTAAAAAAAAAAAACAACAACAACTTCATATGCTTCCCCTTTGTTGCATAAACAATCCACAATTACAACCTTTTCTCCTCACTCACAACAACATCAATCTAAAGATGTTTTCTCCCTTTGGCATCATCAAAAAGAAATATAGAGAAAATTAATTTTTTATAATTAAATAAAATTAGAAATAATTATTTATGATTATTAAAAAATTAATACTAAATTATAAAAAATAGTAAATTGAATTTTGGACCCCTAGTGCCTATGGCCTATTGTCATGTTTAATTTTCTAGTGCGTAGTCAAATCACTTGTTATAGGTAAGGATGGTAATTTGTGTTGCATTAAAAGATGTCAAGTGGAACATTACTCATTTAATAATAATTGTGTCCAAAAATAAAAATTTTAACTTTACTCAATTTTAAATAGTTAAATAAGTTATAATAATATTACATATTTAATTAAATATTTATACTTTAATAATATTTATGATAATCTTTTATCAAATAAAAATCAATTTTATTTTAAATATAATTAAATAACTTTTAAAAATAAACAAATAAATATAACTAAAAAAATTTAAAATATAAAAATTATAAAATAAATTTATTAAATTATAAATAAGTTAGTACAATGTAATTAATAAAATAATTAATCGTATCATAAATGAATTTATACATCATCATGAACTCTATCATATATTATTATTAATTGTGTCATATTATATCATTTGTTTAATAATCTTGTCACTTTATGTTAATTCAAACTCAAAATTTTTGTTTAGTATTCATATCTAATTAATGAATCATATAAAAAATTATCACCTCTAACTATAAGTTTGATAAAAGAAAAGCACACTCTAATCCTTAGAGCAGTGTCACACCTATTCAAATTCAAACTCAAAAAAATGTTTTGAACTAAATTTTGAATAGCATATTCTCTCTCTCCAGTCACTCAAATTTTGCATATAATATATCATTTTAAAGCTCTTTCAAATCGATTTTAATAGACAAACTTCAGAGAATTTAGATAACCATGCACAAATTTATGGAGCCAGAACTTACAATGATTCAACATGTTTTTTTTTTTTTTTTTTATCAATAACAGAGTAATCATGCCTACGAAGAGTAGTTGCAGTTTTACTTGCAAACAATACTATAATTTCACACAACCAATATACATATTCCCAGCATTCATAAGCTAACAAAAACATTAACAGTACTTAAACAACGATAGCATTCATAACATGCAAAGACAAGAAGAAATTTATAATTGCACTCTAATACCAACGTAAACATTTCCAGTTACACAAAGCAATAATTTTCAATATAAATGAAATATTTTAACATATCTTTTCTTAATTATAATAGGATTTAATCATCGATTTTTACAAAGAGTCACGGGTCGATCACAAATTGACTTCTACCCCTTTATACACAACACAAGTATTCCTCACTACAATCACTTTAATTTTATTTTCTAATCCATCTACAAATTATATTTACAATCTCTATCTTGTTTATTAATTTTGTTTTTACTCTTTAAAAAGAATATGGAGACCATTTATTCTATGTCGTAGGATAAATAATCAAAATCTTATAAAATTAAAACTCTAATCATTAACAAAGATAAGAAAAAAAAAATTCTTTCACGGTAATTTCTCACATTTATTTATCATGAGAGATAATTACTATTCCATACAAGTGGTTATTCTCTTACAATTGGTTTAGACTAAGTTAGTCCATTCAAGGGCAGGCAAATTGGCTCTAGGCCAATATGCAAGGCAGATAACCTACATTAACTTGTAGCATTAAATGTTTTTGACATAAATAAAATAGATATATATATATATATATATCCAATTAGTAAGGGTCAGTCTACAAAATCACAGCAGCCAATGAATTTTATTTTATTTTTGTTAAATGTACACGCATGTGTGTATTCTCTAAGTATTTCAACTTATGAATGATATTATAATTTTTTTTACAAAAATAAAAATTTAAAAAGAATTAAAAACTACAAAAAAAAAAAAAAGAGTTAAGGACTACAAAGATATAGTAACTGTTTTCTAATTATAACTAGAGGTGGCAAATTGGTAAGATTAGACCTACTCCACCCGTGAAAACGAAGTCCATAAAAAAACTTTGATTGAGCTTGTAAAAAGGATTAAATTTGGTACACCCCGTAAATTCGGCCACGTGCAGATCATGCGAGGCCCTTGAACTAGACTAGTCCGCATGCCTTAATATTTAATGATTTAAAATTATTTATTTAATATAAATATAAATAGACCTGTGACCCAAAGTCTTTGAACAGAGTGGGGCTGGATTTGGGTGGGCCAAATCTTTTACCACTTCTAATTATAACGTTAATAATAATTAATGAAGACAGTACTTTGAACAGAAATCCTTTGCACTTCGTTGGTCCGGAAAATACTGAAAAGAAAATGCCTTGAACTGCTTCCTCCTAGTTAATATTTTGACCTAAACCTAATGCATGGAGTTTGTATTATTGGAATAGTTTATTTTTAATTAACATCGTACTGTATTTGAATTGTTTTCAATGAATATAATTCGAGTTGCACAAAACATAAGAACACATTTTATCACGTAAGTTAATTATCGCATTTGTCTGGCTGTAATATATGTATTTTTTTTTTTTACTTTTTAATTTTTAATGTAATATCTCAATGTATAATGTCTAAATTATCCAAGAAAACAGATTTGCTTTAAAAACTAAAGTCTCGCTTTCAACGGTCATTAACTCCATGTGAAACACGGAAAAGGGTCGCTTTTGAAATAGGTTGTCTTGTCCTTTATATGCAGCGTCTCTGCAATAAAAGACATTCGTTAGGAGCAGGCGGTCCCTATTTGCATTACACATGTAGGACCCAGAATCTCCTTCTGGGGATCCTCAGCGATATGGACTGAATTTATTTGTCTTTAATTTTACGCCACATAAATACCAAACCCAAATTCCAATTCCAATTCCATTTTCAATTTTATAAATCCAAAGGTATCATCCCTTTTTTTTATGCCAAATTCCTCGTTCTACTGTTTCCCCACCTACCTGCTTTCTAAGTTATTATCTGTATTGTTTCTTTTTCTTAAATATTCCAAGCCTCCTTGCAACGTCAATGTTATTTTTATGTCATTGATGTAACATAATATAAATTAATTGATATCAATAATACATAATTTTTTTTTTTTGGAACCACTTTTAAAAATGTTTGAAATTGACGTTTTGTTACATTGAAGATAAGGATGAAATATTTGATATTAAATAATAATTTTCATTTCATATTTAATTAAAATAATTTTTAAGTTAGAATTCTTATAAAATTAAAGTACTATATGTCATGTATTAATATAAAAATTAAAAGGTTTTACTAAAAATTAAAGTTAACAATTTTATTTTCAAAACATATTAAAATCACTACAATACCAACCAAATTTAATAATAATAAAAAAAAATAATTACATTTAATAAAATTTAGTATTTGTCAAATATTTTTTCACCTTTGTTTTGAAATTAAGTAGAAAATACTACCAAACATATTCTTAAATAAGAAATAGGCCCATAACTCTCTTATTTTTAAAAATATTCAAGTACCCCTCCATATTATTTCAATTAACTTTTAAAAGTATTATTGGGAGTATTTTTATATTTTGACTAGTAGGAGAACATGATCATGACCCCCTAATTTTTGGTCCAGTACTCCAATATCCCTGTTATTTTTTACCCCATACACCAAGACCCCCTTAATTTTTCCCAAAAAAAAAAAAAAAAAACTTTAAAAAAATTTAATATTCAAATATAAAACATGAAATAAAAATACTATTTTTGGCCGAATAGCCTAAGACCCCCTAATTTCATTTTTGAAAATATTTCCTATTTATTTAATATTATATTTATATTTTATTGACCTCATTTATATTTTTATTTTTCAAAAAAGTTTGGACTTAGTTAAAAAAAAAAAATTGTCAAATTAGTATTATTTTTATTCTAATTGGTGTAGATTAGTAAACTTACATTTTTTCTTGAATTTTTGAAAAATTAAATTAGAGTGGTCTTGAATATTGGGCCAAAAATACTATTTTTATTTTTATTTAATATTTTAAAGTTAAAAACCAATTTTTTTAAAAAAAAAATTAGTGGAGTTTTAATGTATTGAGCCAAAAATAAGAGAGATCTTAGAGCATTAATATAAAAATGAGGAGGTCATGGCATATTCTCTTACTAATCAAAAACACAGAAACACCCTAAACAATAACTTTTAAAAGTTAACTAACAGCAATAACGTTAGGAGGTATGGAAGTGTTAGCCCAAAAATTACTAGGGTATTGAACATATTCCCCACTTTAATAAATATTTTTATTATATATCTTAAATTTTTATAAATATTCTTAACTTATATTATATTCAAAAATTAACATAAAAACAAATGAAAAATGTAACAAACTTGATGAATTATATAGATAGATTTAGTAAGCTAACATGAAATTATAGTGGCATTCGAGCATGTGGGCGGTGGATCAATTTCTTCTTTTAGTGGGAAAACAGTTATTTCAGTGGCCGTCAATATCCGCAACCAAAAAAGAAAAAAAGGAAGGATGATGATTGAAAAGAGTGAACTTAGCTGGAAAGAAGGCCAAAGCCACAGTGTTATGGCATCCCCATTTTGGTGTAGTATATTGTTAGCGAAAAAAGTGTGTGTACTCTCCGGCTTTATCGTTTGAAAGCGAACAGACTTTGAAATTAGGTCAAAAATAGG
Source organism: Khaya senegalensis (assembly GCA_032402905.1). Taxonomy (NCBI): domain Eukaryota; kingdom Viridiplantae; phylum Streptophyta; class Magnoliopsida; order Sapindales; family Meliaceae; genus Khaya; species Khaya senegalensis. The sequence goes on along the minus strand of CP135545.1, from coordinate 3,823,952 downwards.
AAAACGAAGGACAAAAATGATGGGTCCAATCTAAAAAGAATTATCAAGCATGGCCTCTACATATGGTCCAGAACTTTCACGTGCTCTGCTCTCCTCTGCTTACTGTCATTATATTATTGACATTCATCTCATCAGGGAAGGAATCTCTAGACGCAATTGCAAAATATCTTTCTTTCTGTAGCAAAACAGGTCACTGTTCACCTCTTTATTTCATATTCGTTTGCTTTGCATTATCATTGAAGAACTGGGGAAAATTTAAGAAGACGACACTAGTGTACTGTGGACTGGACTGATCTGTGACTGAATCATTTAATTACTAATCTCATATTCTAAAGAAATTGATTATGGATTCTTTAATATGCTTAAATTTGTCACCAACTTAATAATCACGTATTCAATTATTTCCACTTTCCAGAGCTCAAATGACACATGCATGAGTGCGACTTAGGTGACCCCCCCATATGATCATGATTAAAATTAAACCACAACAGCATATTAAAGCCCAAAATTAGGGTTTTGTATTATTGTCAATTACCACCTAATTTTGCACTTTACGGGGTTTGGCCGGAAAAGAAAAGAAAAGAAATTAAATGAAACAGTAGCCGTAAGTTTAATCATTGTAAATAAAAATTATAAGGTAGCATAGGTCACGGGATTCCACATACGAAGGTTATGCACACACTTAGACCACTACTGCCCCCTCTACATATTTCATTTTAAAGGCACCGTCAAAGTATTTTGTGATCAAATTATTCCCCCTCCTAGAAAGTCTTTTTCCATCAAATGAATGGTTGTATTCCAAAACAGGAGTCGAAAACATTTTTAGATTATTTTGCTCTTCAACATGTATATTTAAGAATTTTATCTGTCAATATGTAAGTATTATATGAAAAAAAAAATACAAAATTTCAAATATTTCACTCATCCATAAAAAAGAAACCAAAAAAAAAAAAAGACATTTTCATTAGTTATAAATATATTTTATATTTATAATATATCATTATATATTTATTTATTTTTTTTTATTTTTTGATAACATGTAAGCCATTCTAGAAAGCAACCATAATCAGAAGTGTGGATCGGGGGATGACTATCAATTTTTGGAGCAAACAGTTGAAATTTAAAAAAAAAAAAAAAAAAAGAGTTAAAAGATATAATATAAGGGAGAATTCAAATGGCAATAGCAAAATGAACTAGAGATCAAATCATACAAACCGAGTGCAGAATAACACAATAACATCCTGGTTTTCCATAATCATATCACACAATACAACAATCCAAGGGAAACAACAGCTGTGTTGATGATGATGATGATGATGATGATGATGATGCTGGTGATGAAAACAGATCAGCCATAAACTTAACACAAATTTTCAAACCCTCAAAAGAAATTAAATACAACATCCGTACGTGCAAATCCACATTCATGGGTCAAGGCTTAGTAATCAGTGGTTGGGAGCTGCTCGTGAGTGCTGCTAATAAAGAAGATGTCGTACACGAGCCCAGCGAGACCACCACCAATCAGAGGTCCGACCCAGTAGACCCAGTGGTTGTCCCAGCTCCAGCTCACCAAGGCTGGGCCGAATGAAACAGCAGGGTTCATTGATGCTCCATCGAATGCGCCACCGGCCAATATGTTTGCGCCCACAATGAATCCAATTGCAATCGGTGCAATAACTCCCAAATTGCCCTTCTTTGGGTCAATAGCTGTGGCATAAACCGTATAGACCAGACCGAAAGTCATTACGATTTCGAAGACGACAGCGTTCCATACGCCAACTCCTGTTGAGAGAGCAAAAGCGGATGTGGTCTGCGTTGTACCATTACATAACCAAGTAATTAAAACATACCACCAAGTCAACAACAAAATTTTAGTCGCAAACTAACTGTAACAACTAACTTTTAAGGAATTCATATAGAAATGGTAAACTTACCATGCCGTTGGTGACAAACTTAAGAAGCAAGCAAGCAATTGTGGATCCAAGGAGTTGGGCGATCCAGTAGAGGATGCCACGTAGAAGGGTGATGTTACCACCGATAAAGGCACCAAAGGTAACAGCAGGGTTGACATGGCCGCCCGAAATGTTGGCGCCAACGGATACAGCAACGAAAAGGCCGAAAGCGTGGGCTATTGACGCAGCGACAAGCCCGGAAGGTGTGGTGGCGCCGTTGTCAGTGAGCTTGTTGAAGGCCATGCCGGAACCTTCACCGGCGAAGACAAAAATTAGGGTTGAGATGAACTCAGCTAGGGCAGCCTTTAGGGCATCAGGGTGGGTGGCCTCATGGGGTTGGCCAATAGCAATGTTTCTGATTGGCATGTTCTAGACGTCTGATCAAGATCAGAAGATGGAAAGAGAGAGAGCCTTGTAGCTCACAGTTACTTTTGGAGTTTGATTACAGGTGAGAGAACAGCTCTCCGCTTCTCAACCATGAGCTCCTACTTATATTCGAAGTGCGTGGTTTCTAGAAACCGGTAGCCGGTTTCCGGTAATAAAATGAAAAAAAGAAAATAATCATTTGTGATACGCAGTGGATTAGTGATCAATAATTTTGTTTGGGTTCCTATATTATCTGGTTTAAGCGCCAAGCCACCAGTAGTCACTGTTCATACAGCGGAAGCAGTTAACCTGTAAATGTTCGACACGTGTGCAAATGAGATAAGGGACACGTAACGTGAGCCAGGACTGGGTTTTGTCTGCTCTTTTCGGCTCTCTCGAAAGATCGAATTTTAGCTTCGAAGTGCAATTATGTCATGAATATGGACTCAAAAATTACATTTTATGGAGTTTAAATTAATAATATAGATGTGATATATAGGAGCAGTAGTGTGTGTGACTTCCACTATAAGTTTGGCTGTGCATGAAACTTGATTTGAAACGTGGGTTTGCTATCATGAGCAAATTAAATTTTGTTCAATACAAGATTTTAAATAATCAATCCAAGATTTTAAAAATTAATTCATTCATTAATTTTGGAATACTCCAAAAGCTTAAGGAATTTTCTTTTTTGAGTCTCCTTAAATTTGTTTAATCAATTTTGGGAATAACAAGAATAGTGTTTAGATCTAAGGACAGATAGATATGCTCCATCTATGCTAAACAAAAGTGGGTATGGTGTGCCTGGAAGCACAATAATCCATCGCTTGATTTAATATTTGAACATTATCCCGTAAATTGAGTGTATTATATAATATAGTTGGTTGTATTTTTCCCTTCTATTAAGCAGAAGTGTAATAGCAAGCTAGCTAGTTCACGTTTTCTCGTTAAAGGGAATCGTTGAAATATTGAATGAGATTATTTTAATTGACGATAACCGCTAGATTAGGGGGGCATATTATACCTGATTTAATTTCTTAACTAATCCTTTAGAAGATATCATAGTAGTACTCATATATAAGATTATGAGCTTAATTAAAGTCGTTAAAATATTATTTAGCGTGGTGACTATGGACCACCTCGATGGGAACAATTGACAATTACTATCTGCTTAAAGTTAAAACATTGATAAATTTATCATCCGATCATAAATATATAAGATATGAAAATTACCATTCGGTCCATGAATTTTGATGATGCTTGATAAAAAGAATTGACAAATTGTGTGCTTTATTAGAATTACAGGGACTGGGATGATACACGTGCCAACTTGATTTTGCATTTTGTTGTCAATTCAAATCCCGCAAATTGGTCCCGTTCAACAATTCAAGGATGACATACCAATTTCTTTGTTTTATTTTTATAAATGACTTCAACCGAGCTCTCTTTAATTCATTATAAAAATAAAAAATTAAAAAAAAGAGATAATGTTAAGAAATAGAGCAAATACTCGTAGGTGTTGCTGGGCAAAACAAAGAGCTTTAGCTTATTCTTGGCATATTCTGGTTCATTTGTCACTCGTTATTATTTTAGTGCAAGAAACTTGTGAAGTTGTGGTTGGTATAGCTTTGCCTTATTGGCGATTGGTACGCAAGGGTCCCCCCAAATGGCCTAATTATACTAGTTAAAAAAAAAGAAAAAAATTATTTATCAATTATGACAGCTTATCAACTTATGATTTGAATATGGACGGAGAGCTTTCTTTGCGATAGGAACGAACAATTTGATCTAAATTTTCAAAATTCATTTTAATTTTATAAAAGCTATTCAAATTGTGATACACATATTTCTTTTTCAAAATCAATGATTCTTCAAACACAACGTGATTAATTGAAGCAAGAGGTGATTGTGAATAAAAAGAAGGTGTCGCACTCACACCATAACTTTCAACTGCAATGCATGTGATTGTGGGAGGGGTGTAACTGGTACTGCCGCTGCCTGCAATGGATGTTTGTTTGTCTCGATATAATGCTGGCGTGTCTGATTGATTCAAACCAGGAATTAACAGCTGTAAGCCACCTATTTGCCGTAGTGGTGAGCGTCACTTTTGATTACGAACGACGGGACGCTTGTTCTCATCTTCATCTTTCCAATTTACTCCACAAAACCATTACTTTGGTCTTGAATTTTTTTATTTTTTAAAAAAAGTTAATCAATGTATAAAATCAATCTGGATGATCATAGATTGCAATAGTTATTTTAGAGCTTTTCCCAAGCAAGAAAAATTATTGAACTAAAACGTAAAGATTATGACAGTATGACATAAATTTAATGGGGAGTGAGCCAAATATAATCTTCTAAAGAATTATCAAGCTAGTTAGAATTAATTATTGCAATATTTTTAATCTATGATTTTATTTAATTAATGTCCTTAACAATAATTTTTATCAAAAGACAGAAGAAAAGAAAAGTATTGTAATTTTAAAGCTTTGTTGATAACTTCTAGAATTAAAAATTACTTAAAAGGAGTATATATGACGTGTTAGTATTTATCTGGGACTGCATTTTTGAAGAAGGTCCGAAATTTCTTGATGACAATCGGTACAATAGAGGTCAATTTTAAAAACAAATAATTTAAAAAGATCCTTTTTTTTTTTAAATAAAAAATAAAAAAAAATTTAAGCTGTAAAAACAATAGTAATGAAATACCGACCCCTCTCCAGCACATAGAGATTCAAGGCTCGTAAAAGGTGTCGTTTCGATAAGACAATATGGTGGGGGTGGGGTGGGGGCATAACATCACGTCCTTTTCTTGATCTCGCAGTTTAGTTTAACGGTGAAGAAAGTGTATTTAATGGTTACAATTTTAAACATCCCCATCATTAGTTATCTAAATGGAAAATAGACAAAAGAATAAAGTGGGTGGGTTAAAGTGAGCAGGTAATGCAACATTTTTTATTTTATTTTATTTTATTTTTGATCTTATCTCCCCGTGGATGGCCGCCATTCACTACTAAAAATTGACTTTCGATGACGATAAAAAGATCGTCACAGAGTATTATATAGAATATAGCATGAAGTGATTTTTAACATTAGCGTCTAACGTGTCCGTGTGCCGTCAAACGTAAATATTACAATTGACAGTTTACCTAGCATCGAACATGGCATTCAACGAATGACAATTGTTACACATGACATGTGACGTGACACTATTATTCTATCACTAATCTATGACTGACACGTTATTGTAAAAAAATAAAATAAAAAATTTATAATGTTGTCCTTAAATAATAAAAAAAATTATATCAAATAAATTCTTTTTTTTTTTTTATTTTTAAAATTTTCTTGAATAAAATATAGATTAAATTATAATTAATATAATACATTCACCAAAAATTTGTAAATTACACCATGATATTTATTCACTACAAATGTTCAAAATAACAAAATTAATTTCGAACCCCAGAGAGCTACAAATTATTCACTCATAGAATAATGTGTATTATGCTAAAAGTTTAAATTTGTAATCTCCGTCGAGCCCCCACTAATAAATAAAACTTCACGGTCCACAGTTTTGCAAAAGTTGTATCATATAATGCACATAAACAATTTAAACCAACAATTTCAATGGTTGCCAAATTTGAGTCCAACCAACATTAAACAAAAATACATCAATATGGAAATTAGAAATTAGTAAGGAAATGCGTAAATGATTCTCCGTACCAATTCAAGCCCAATCAATCACCAACTAAATCAAACCAAATTCAGTCATCATAAACAAATATCTCTAATAAATTATGCAAATTTGATAATATTCAAAATTATTAGCCCTAAACTAAAACACAAACCAAACCGAACTTTTATTATTACTTTTGCCAAACAAAGTAAGAAGCGTTGCATAATTAAGGATGCAAATGGATGAAAAACTCACACACACATATCATTCTTGACAGAAACAAAGCTCGGACTCGACCCTTTTACTCTATGTTACAACATTTAATTTCATCGACACCATCATCTCTTATGCCACCACCTCTTTGTGTTGTATCGTCTTTCCGCATTACAAGATATATGATTCCAATTGTTTAGAACGTATTTGACGTAGATTCGTATAACAAATTGTTGATAAAGGGTCAAGATGAAAGTGCGCCATATACTTAGTTAAAAGAAAAGTAAATGGACAAGTATCAAAAATTAGCTGAGTGTAAAAAACTATTAGAAACTAGTGACTTATAAATAAAGCCAAAATACCAATGAATTAGAACCTGTATATCCAACAAGTTGCGGCTCTTCTAATGTGCCTTCACCATCTATTACATAACTTCAAAAAACGTGTACCCAATTAAGAGCATGTACCTTTAAGTATCTGGTAGTGTTTGAAAATTACGCAAAGACATGCATCCAATCAAACATAACCACCAATTATTGTAATAAATTTTACATCCATGATTTATGTTTATGCTTTACCAAAAGAAGTAACAAACCCAACATATAAATTATAATGTATCAAAATATGTCAGGTTAATATTTTATATTAACTCGTTACACGTGAAATAGTTGGATTTGAGTAAGTTTTTGAGCAAATAGAGACCATTTGCTAATCTAACGTTAAGCGGTGGCTTGAGCAAATATGTGAAAAAATGTATGCGACTGACGGAATGTATGTGCAATAGAGCTAAGCAGCTGTTCGGGGGACTCATCCGCAAACCTAGAGCCAAGTGGCCGCTCAAGCGAACGTGAAATCTACTTCATTTGCCAAGACACTGCCAAACTGTAATTCGAACCAACGGTCATTTTTCAGCCTAAAAACCATTTTTTTTTTTGTTGGATTCTTTTTTGATAGTCAAACTTTATAAAACCATATTTTTCATCCCAAAATATATTTAAAATATTTTTCAGCCTAATGATGAAACTATTTTAAAAATAAACTAACATAGTAGCAAATGAGTACTTCTAAAAAACATCAAATTCTTTCACAAACTTAAATTCCATAAAAAGTATGTAGCAATAGAGCAATCTTCAAATAATAATAATAATTAATAAATAAATATATTAAGAAATCTTGACAAATCGCTACAATTTTAAAATATATCTGAAATTCTAATTATAGTGTTACATATTTATATCTTTTTCAAATAATACCAGAAACTTATTGCATTTGCTCAGGTAGTTGTACTGTTAAAAAAAAAAAAAAAAAAACTTCTCTTTTTTGTTGTTGTGGATATAATAGAATTTAGATAATTTTGCCGCAAAAAATTTCCAACTTACGAACTCCAAATACAGAATCATAATTGCACATGCCATATTGCAAAATTGAGCTATCCTAGTAGAATATCAGTGTGGACATGTTTGGATCGAAGGACTCAACTGCACAATTACCCAAAATTCATTTATACTTTGTTTTGCACTTGCAATGGGTTGACATTCACTGGTATCTTCCAAACAAAATAACAAAGTTGAGGCAACACAGGGCTGAGTCGTGGGCCCTCACAGGTCAACTTTGCACTATACTTTTTTTTAATAATAATAATAATAATAATAATAAAATATTATTAAAATATAATAAATTATTATATAATATTATGTTATATTATATCTAATTATGAATATATGTTATAATATTATATATATAATAAAATAATATAGTATTATATATGTTATATAAAATTTAGT
>CP135545.1:3793485-3815464 GCA_032402905.1 Khaya senegalensis | reverse complement strand
AGATGTCAAGAATATAAATTAGTATGATAGAGTGTGTTAGAAGGAAATATAGATTTTATAAGCATAAGAATGCCAAAATTTCTATTTTGGACAAAAAGGAACAATTTTGCTAAAAAGGGCAAAATAGTCATTACGTTAAGGGTCGAAAGGACTCTGCCAGATTTTGATCACCCAGAACTCTTGTAAATGTTGTAAATAAGATATAGAAAAAGTGGAATTGAATTAGGATGTGAATTTCTCTATAAAGGATGAAAAAGGACCAAAGTGACCAATTTTCTTTATTAGGGGTAAAATGGTCTTTTCACAAGGAATTAGAAGAAAAAGTGGTAATTAAAATTGATAGACTAAAGTGAAAAAATACAAAAATGGCTTGGGTAGTCTCATAATTTTTTTGGGAGCTAAATGTAAGTTTTGAAATATTTTTGGGCAATAGTATAATTTTGAAAAGTATGAATTTGGATAAGTATGGTTGACTTTTCAAAATTGAAACAAAAGTTGCTTTTTCTTCTTCTTTGCCGTGAGGTGCTTCTCCCATTCTCTTTCAATTTTTTTGGACAAAATCAAGCGAAATCTTTTAATCCGCCCGATTAAACGCGTTACCGCAGAAGGAAAAATTATTCTACGCGTCGAGAGCTTTAATCTGACGGTAAAAGTTCTTGATTTCACTAAGTTTCAATTTATAGGTTTGATGAAAAGTGGTTTTTAAAAGTGGTTTATGGTTTTTAATGGTGATTTAGGTGGTTTTGCGGTATTGGGAGGTTTAATCAAACAATTGGCATATTTTAAGGTAAGGAAATGTAATTTTCTTTTATGAAATTTGTGATTGGTGGTTGATTTGTGTAGGAATGGATTTAGGGATGGTGTTTAGACAAAATTGGGTATAGAATAATGTATAAAATGGAAGAAAATTGAAAGAGGGGCAAAATGGTAAATTTGGAATACTGTTCATCAAGCCTCTAAATGTTATATTTTAACATGTTATGGTATGTTTGAATGTGTATAGGTATGTTAGGGAGCAAATGAAATTAGTAGGAATTGATTTGGGTGGACAAAATGAGGAAAAATTTGAAGGAAGGGTAAAATGGTAACTTTGGTTATTATTGTGGAAATTTAGAAATATTTTGATGTGTTATGTATGTATAATACTTTATATGGTTGTTGGAATGTATAAATGAATTATTATTATGGCCGTGTGATTGGAGCGTGGTTAATAGAATTTAGAATAGATTGTAATATTCAAGACGTTGCACGTTAGTTGTCATAATAATTATAGTAGTTATAATTATTATGTAAATTTCTTTATTAGTAAATGATGCGTTGATATGGTTATCCATTAATATTGGATAGTATACGATATATTTATCGTAATAGTAGAAATTATAATTGTGATGAATAAATCCCAGTGAAATTGGTAGACTGGGTATTTGCGAATGTATGTGATTATGGAAGTGTTATGAATTGTTGGTTAGGTATCACTATCCGCAAGTGCATTATACATTCATTATGTGAACAAATTTTATATGTGCATAAAATCGAGATGTGAACGTTATTTATCATTTCTGTGTGTATAGGTGCGCATATGTGGTATTTATTGTGCATGGTTTGAGTGTACAATAGTTTTCAAAAAAAAAATGAATGCATGGTTTTAGGCCATGTGGTATTAATTGTGTGACTACATTAGTTATGGATCCGAATATTCAGATACCCTTCACACCCGCTGACTTGGTTATAGCCAGATTATATGATCGATCATGTATAAAATATATGCTCGGCTCGATAGACGAGTGGTGTGAATGGATGAGGGTTGGGGGAATTTACTTTGTGGCCACGATCCATAACTGTGTTAGCACGACCGGTTATATATTTATCGATAATTTGTTAAAAATGTCATGTGTTTTTGATTTCGAATTGCATGTAGATTTATTTACATTCTATATAATAACTATGAGCATTATGTGGATAGTGATACAGAGTATAGGGTCGGAGTGTATTTATCTCGTCAGATTATGTTAAGGCGATATAAGTTTAATAACCTCTACGTCATCAGTATCGTATAGTATATATGGTAGGGAAACAAATTCTGTACTAGAATATTATGTTTCCTTACTGAGCTGTTTCGCTCACCCTTTGTGGATTGTGGTTTTTACAGGTAATGTGACGCCGCGGGATATGGATGCGAACTCTTCTAGACGTTAACAGGGCTAGTATCTTGATGATAGGGGTATTTTTTTTTGTGTTAATGCATAATTATGCGTATGTATCTATATGTATATGTATATATATATATATATATGTGTTGGTACAGTAAACTTGTATTTTTGGGTTACATACTATGGATTATGTGTGTAACCAGGATATTATACATATCCAACTTTCGCACATATATATATCTTTATGTTTAAAAAAAAAAAAATTCAGATTATATCTTATGTAGTTGATTTTAAATAAAGGGGTGTTACAAGTACTTAGATTATAGAGCTGAGATCTAAATCCTTTACTTCCTCTCTTAATTGACTTGGATTTTCTTTACTAAACATTGAAACTTTTACTTTTGAAAGAGTTGTTCCAAAACCTATACCTTTCATGTATCCTCGATGGTCAAGTCTAATAAATTTCGCTATTGCATCATTTCTTATTAATGTGACATTGTCTATATCAATTTATTCTCACATCTCGATTTATAGATTCGACCACATAACAGCCACCATACATCCGTGAAAATTATATTCCAAGGGTAATTTACACAAATGTGTAAGACCTATAATATCATATATACATAAAAATCACATAGTTTATATATAATATTTACAAGCGTAATATTTTAACTACCAAATAGCATTACAAAAATTTCGGATCTAATTTACAATTTTTATACATGGTCATGGAAAGTACTGTATACCAGATTGATTTTCTATCAAAATGCTCAACACCAAACTAAATATCTAGGATGTGGACCACGACCTCCTTAGAATTGTTTAATCTAAAATGTTAAAAATAAATTAAATGGTGAGTAATAATCTAGTGAATAGATAAATGATAGTGAATTGAAATCGTAAAATTGGAGTAGCAATTTCATTTTTAAAAATATAACAATTTACAATAAGTCAAATCATTTAACTTTATAACAGATCATAGAAAATATTTTTATATTTAAAATTTTGTGGATTTTAATAACAAAATCTAAATTTGTCCAAAAACAATTCTTTAAGATATCCCCCTAATACACACTTGGTTAACATCTCAAGACCTACAAATGAGTTATTTCATATATTTACAAAAATTTAAGAATCATTAAGCCCACTCATTGGCGTTGGCTTAGGATTTCTATATGGTAACAATACATTTACTTAGTATTTACTTGCAGACTTCCTTTTCTCCCTTGTAGGGAACCTACGATTCAACTTTTGTATTTTCATGCAAAAAACAAACCTCACAGCACATGGCACCTACTATGGTTCTATTGTAACATCTTGAAATTTCTATACTCTTAAAATCCTGTCATAGAGTTATAATACAGTATTTTCGAGAGTTTTGATAAGAGAAAGAGTTGACCGGTATTCGAGACAGTGTACTGTATGAGCAAAAAATACAGTATTTCATTACTGGTATCAGAAATTTGATGATGAAAGCGGAAAGTTGTAATTTCCTGTCGTGCGTGCACGACTATATAAGCGGGACGGGTCGAAAAAACCGACAACACCACCCCATTTTTTCCCTCCCTTTTCTCTCTCTTCTCTCTTTCCTCCCCACGGTTCTCTCTCCTGTGAACAGTGACTTTTATCACCGGACCTTAGATCACCTCACCGCTGGCGAGTGGAGGACTACCAGACCGTCACAAGTGCAACGCTGCCAATCCCGCCTCGATCGCTGTTGCCACGTACTGCCCGAAGCTTTGCTGACGTGAACTTTGACCAGCGATTTACGGCGGTTCACGGCGAGTTGACCAATATCTCTGGCGCGTCTGGCACCGTCTCGCCGTCCTCTTCACGGTGGTGTGCCCAGTTCCGGCATTTGGTCACCGGATTCCGGCGAGAGAAGGCTGATCGGGAAGGTGTCTTTCTGGCAAGATTTTCAGTGATTGGTGTAGCTCCGGTGGAATTTGAACCGATCAGTGTGCTCTCTGACACTCGTACTTCAACGCGGTATGTTTAGATCTCAATTTGGAATAAATTTCGATGATGATTTGAGGGCCCAAAGTAGGTAATTTGAAATATGAAATTTTAAGATTTTTAGTGATTTTGAATGCTTCAATTTGTGTTTTGTGGCATATGAACACCATGGACAGTATCCTGACATCGAAAGGATCGCGATGGTATGTTTCGTTTATAAAACGAAAATCAAAATATCGTGGGTTAAATAGTATTCATGAATAGTATTCGTGAACAGTAATTTGCACGTTTTTCGAAAAAAAATTCGTAGCGTACATAGGAGTATTTTGAACGCATATACCCTTTCCGGGACACTTTTTCATCATTCGTATAAGCATTGGGTATCCAGAGGTAAGATAATATAATATTTAAATTGTGAAAAAATAGATTTTAATATTCATAATATTTATAGTTGCATGAATGTATATCATAATAATGGATTAAATTGTAGAAAAGTCGCATTGATAGGGAATGGGCATGATTGTGCAATTAGAAGTGTTAATATCCGTGTGTTAAATATATATATGTATATATAGTTATAAGCGTAATATCATTACCGTCGACCTGCAGTGCTACATTAGGTATTCTAAAATATTTACACAGCATTGTATGTCCCATGTTTGTATTTATATATTTATATGGTAGGTACGCTTATATATACATACGTAATTATGCCCTTATGATTGAATGATTGAGTAGATGTTGTACTTGATGTTTTGCAATGTTATCCGAATGAACATGTGTGTATACGCTAGTATGTTATAATTATTGTGCCGTAGTAAGGTAATGAGTATATTTTGACTTGTGATGATATGTTGGGATTGCGTGTAATGACGCAATATATGATAACCGATTAAAATATGTATCTGTGAATTTGTATTAATAGTGATATAGTGTATCCATGTATTTGGATTGTAATATATTTCTGTATTTTATCTTGATTGTTTTATGGTGTATTTATATGCCAGAGTGGAATATGTTTTCATGACTGAGTACTGCTAGCTTTACGATAAATCCATACATATAAAGTCTTTTAGAAGATAAGGACTAATAAATGTGTCATAGGTAATTATATTACCTATCATGAAATTATTAACGTGCTGCTTGATTAATGTAGGCAAAATGGTCATGTTGTCATGACTGAGTTAACTATGAATAAATCTGTGTGGATAACTGGTATAATTGGGATAATTATGGATCGGTAGGTTTTTCGTTACCCTAGTAAAGCCGCTCAGGATGGAGCAGTATCATTATAGTAAGACTGTGGTGCCCTTCGGGGTATGTTGAACCCACAGCAGCTCCGGATTGATAATAAGACTGTGGTGCCCTTCGGGGTATGTTGAACCCACAGCAGCTCCGGATTGGTAATAAGACTGTGCTGCCCTTCGAGGTATGTTGAACCCACAGCAATTGAGAAATGATAATAAAAACCATGGTGCCCGAGGGGTATGTTGAACCCATGGTAGGAAGCGGCTGTTCTTCATGGCATTTTTAAGTACGTACAACCCACGGCAGAACTAATTATACTGTTGGTTTGAGGAACTTGGTGTGAGCGAATGACCATTGTATACATATATTGAAGTGTACGGTGGATATCATGACCACGATCCATAATTTACTTAATTATGACCGACCTATAAGGAAATGAATTCGCATGCCTATTAGATTCAAATTGTATGGTAGAATACTTCTATCTGCTAAGAGTTGCTTGTGTTAGTGTGAATTGCAATGAGGCAATAACACGTTGTGTTTTATTTGGTATGGGGACTGTCATGGTTTTCTTATACAGGTAGGGCAGCTTATATATATAGGCAAACTCTTGCCGAATTTCTATAAGAAATACTATTTATATAGCTATTCATGACCTCTTTTTGTATTATGATTTTCATATGTAGAGGAGGGTTTAGGATTACCTTTAATTGCAGTCACAAACGGATTATTGTTATGATTGTGAATTGCGGGAATGGTTGAAATCTAATTACACCTTGGCAAGTGTTAATTCTTTAAGAGAGAACTTAATCTTGCAGAAACAAAGAGCTAGCATCAGCTTGAAAAAGGAGAATTAGTATTTAAATAAGATAATGGGTGAGGCAATATATAGGCTACCTCACTTCTAGTATATAGAATCCTGTTTAGCTCACCGATATGTTTGTGAAATGAAAAGAATATGTGTGAATTCATAATAACATTAAAGATCATGTGAGAAACTTGAGAATATTGTGGAAAAGGCGCACTGAATGTATTACAGTTTATTTGACAGATTAGTTTACACGTTTATTCGTATGGTTGAGAATACGGTGAGAATATGATGGTGTAGGAACTATGTTATGAGTTTATATTTGTTATTATCAGTGTACCTTAGCAAACGACTAGGATTGGATTGATATGTGACTTTATAGTGGTATAGTCAAGGTTTTGTAGGCGAAAGAATTCTTAGTATGGGATAAAGAATGGTGGACGTGTATTTGTGATTATAGTACAATGGATAGGTTATCTTGATATAATAAGAATAAGGAGATAATATGAATGTATGATAAAATAGACTGGTAACGAACCAATATTGAGATAATTGTGATATGTGGATCGGATATGTATGTTTCATCTCACTCAGCTGGGCTTGTAAGCCAGTTTCTAATGGAGGTGTGACGTTAAGACTGTGGTACCCTGAGGGGTAGGTGGAATCCACAGATGTCCTCCAAATGGCCCAGTGGCCTAGAGTAACAACTATGATCCATGATGTTTCTAAGTATAATCGATCACTTGTAAATGCAATAAAATTTCTATCACCAACCTTCCGAAAGGGGAAATGGCATTCAGAAACATTGTTATTGTTTTTACTAATACCTTCGTTTGTATATATATTTAGATGTTTGAAATATTGATATCCTATGTGGGTATTGATTATGTGCCTAGAATATTTTGGGTATCTCGGGCCGAGTGTGTGATTGATATTGTGTGGTTATACTGGTTTTTAAGCAGTTCCTTTTTATGTGGCCGCGACATTTAGTTGCTATTTATATGAATAACTATGTATTGATTTTATATGGTCATGTAAGTGTTCGTTGATAAGAATAGAAATAGGATTTAAACGGACACAGGTGATGAAGCGATTCATTTAGAAAATATATTGTTTGAGACTGCATTACCTGTGTATGGTATATTATAAGGAGTATTACTCTGATTGAGATTGGTTATACAGAATTCATAGTTGAGATAGTGCTTATAGTTCTAGAGAATATGATATGATATCTTGTGTACATTATTGAGTATATGCTTGTCGGTACATGTACATTGATATGTGAATATGCATTTTACCTGTATGTGTGGAATTGTGTGAAATGGCCAAAATAAGTAGAGATTCAAGTATCATGTTCCTTCTTTTATTTAAGTATTGTATTATCTTACTGAGCCATATGGTGTGCTCACCCCTTTGTGGGATTATTATTTTCAGGTGATTACGATATAGCGGTAGCGGTTTCGGAAAGTGCAGTTAAGGCAAAGATTTTTGGACGGGGCATAGTATATCTAAGGCATAGTATATCTAAGGTCTAGGCCATTGTTATATAATTTCCTTTCTGTGTACTCTGAAGTATTAATTTCATTAAAATGCATAATAATTCTTTAGAAAAAAAATATATATAATATTATTTTAGTTGTTACTATTTATGTGGTTACTTTCTATAAACTTTTTTTGAACAAATGAAAACTTTGCTTCACTATAAGAAAGCGTTGATTTTTACCTTTTTAGTAATTTTAATGTACTATATGCAACATGAATAGAAATGAAAGGAAGGGGGTATTACATTTTTGGTATCAGAGCACTTTCCTGCTTTTTCATGGGTTTTGTCTTAATGAAATTATACATTTTACGAAAACGTTATGCCCTTATGCCTTGACGAGTGCTTCCAGAACTGGCTGCTGTAAGGTATTTCTATTCTTTACTTTAAGAAATACAAAATGTTTGTGAACCAATTTTTTGCGAGAATGAATCTCATAATGTAAGTGACCAAACTGTATGTGTTTAACATACGATTACCAACAGTTGTATAAGTATTGGTATTACTTCCATTGGATTTTTGGCCTGATATGGAATGCATTAGGTGTTTGATTCGATTACTATCACTATTTGCATGTGATGGTAAACCACATATTCATGAGGTTAGTGTATGGTGTAATATATGTGGCATAAATTCTTATGTTTTATATACTCTTTAATTTAAATGCATGTGATAGATGTGACCGGTGATAGATGCAGAAATAACCGTAGTGCATATCTAGTTATGTGCTACAACTTGTTGAGAACTCTATACTTAAATGGCCCTGCCAACCCTACCAATAGATGGTAGAGTAAAAGTGTTAACTGAAAGGTGTGCACATGGAATCACGTATATGCTTTGATCAAAGTCGTGAGCGGCACCTCGACGGTGCACACGTTGTATGTGAGTCTGTAATGTTGCACCAAGGTGGTGAATGTCAAAGTCTAACATTTGGGTGATACACGTGTGAGTCTGATTCACACCTGAATGATGTGTCATCGGTCTGTATCACGGTGATACATATGTGGTTTATACTATACCTTGGTGGTACGAATGTAGTCTGTCATGTACTTTGGTAGTACAAACGTAGTCTGTCATGTACCTTAGTGATACGAATGCAGTCTATCATATACCTTGGTGGTTCTTGATCTCGGGTCTAGTATGTGAAATTAAGGATAATTTCCTATTGTGCACCTTGACCAGTTACTACCTTGAGATGATTGCATAAATATCGTGTATTATTTAGATACATGATATTGATGATTGTTATGCTACAATATGTGCCAGGGTACTAGTCACATTGCATACATAAAGATGAATGGGCATCATATGTTCTGATGACGTGATATGTATGCTGTATTGCATTAAGTAGAATGAAGAAAAATTCTACCATGTTGATAGTGATATTATTCTTTTAATAATAAGTCTGTTATTGTTCGCTTAATATACGCTAAGTTCATGAGCAGTAATAAATTTCATGAGCAATAATAAAATTTTCATTGTGATTATATATGTGGAACAGACTTGTGCATTTTATGTGTGACTAATATCATACTCTAGAAAAAATAAGTAAGATATTGATGGGATATTTAAGTGCCTTGATAACTTGTTTTCGGACTGTAGTGTTTAATTGATTGCTGTTGAAAGTTTAGAGGAATTACTCAATTAGTTCAATAGTACAATTCTATTGAGTAGTTTTTATTCAAATAGATTTTTGTGCTTATTAATTTGGTATGAATGCATTTACCCCGATTATGATATATATATATATATTTTATTGATAAAGTAATGCATGTTTTTAGAAAAGCATTGACGATAATTCCACGTTTATTAATGTGCGATGACAGGGGTGTGTGTATTAAATATACCTGTTTTCAAAGCCCTTGGCATGAATGCCTCTATCTTGATATTGCTTGTATTGCGAGTGTAATGCATGTTCTCTTATGCCATAGCAATGAATGATATATTCATTAGCATGTGTAACTTTATGGATTTTAAAGCAAATAGGCATATTTAAAAATATATATATACATGAGTTAAGAAAGACTTTATAAAACGTGTCAGAAAAGTTATGGATAATATGGATAAACTTCCTTTCAGTTTGTGTTATTGAGTCTAAAACTCCTTACCTAGTAGCTAGTTTTAAAGATAGCTCTGAAATTGGTTATTTGTGTGAACCAAAAATATGCACAATCTAATAAATAGCGGTATGTTGTGAACCGCAAGAACGTGTAATTCGGATTGTGAGAAAGGAGTAGGGATTGGGATTGTATACATATATATAGTTATGACTCGATATCCAACTTATCCATAATTATTGAAAGGTTCACCCTATGTGTATTATGTTGTCCAACTGTGTAACTATGAGCATATGTGCATGATTGCTGATATTATATGGTTTCTTGTATGTGTGAACTTGCATATGCATGCGACTATATTTTAGATGATGAAAGGTTCAGAATTATGATGGTATCGTGCATAAGTTTCAAGAAGGTGCATTGTCATGGAATATTATGTTTTAAATATATATATGTATGTCCATAATTTGAATGAAAATAAATGTCTTATGCATTTTGTATGCATTAACATGGTTTTGCAATGACAATGTTATGGTGACAATTTCATAGAGGAATAAAGAGTGATTTATTGGCACTGTAAGAAGTATTGGCATGTGATATTTAGAACATGGTGAATTTTCAAAATATAGATTTTTGAAAATTGTTGTATATAAATTCAACTTGTGGGGAAAGTATGATGAGAAAATAATGGGCCGTTATGCAGCATCAGCAGGAACCTTCTGAGTTAGAAGGGTGAAACTGGCCACCTAGATGGGTGGGAGCTGTTGTGTTATTATGAGATAGAGGATCACAAGTTGGTCTGAGTAACCATAGGCTGGGCCCTATCTCCTTTTGAGAGTCACGGAAGGTGACTGTGTAGGTCGTATTTCGAGTCATACTACCCATGATTGATCAAGTGATCAGGGAATTCGAAAACAAAATATTCTGTACATGCCAATATTTATAATACCATATTTTTTCTATGAGAAATGGTTTTAATGAAAATTTGCATCTCATGAGCATAGGTACCACTATACTACGAATAAGATCATTTAGAACTTATATATTATCAGGAATAGTTATGTATTGACACCTAGATAAAAATGACCTGCATGTAAGCGATTGCTTCCAATGTATATGAATTTCAGTATGTACAGGTGCTCAGTTGCGGCATTCATTGTGCATGGGTTAAATGTGCGATGTTTGATGCATATGTGGTATCCATTGTGCATGGAATAAGTGTGCAATGGTACTTAGAAATGAAGACATGACTTCGCTTCTCGTGGTAACAGATGAAATTTTAGCTTACATATCAAATATTATGTATATGACTGGGTTATCTTGGTCATGAATCCCGATACTTGAAATCCTTTCTATTCCCTATAGTTTTATAGTCGGCAATATATGTATGTGGAAAGAGATATTCAACTCAATAGTTGAGTGATTAAAGCGAGAGGTTATAGTCATATGTTAAATACACATGGTTGATGTTGCTTTTTATGAATGAACATGAGCATTCTGTGGATGACGATGCAAATGTCTGATCGGGGGAAACTAATTGATGGTGTAGATTATGGCTGAGGTGGATGAATTGTTGATTCTATTTGACCTACTATCACTAATTTCGAGGACGAAATTCCATTAAAGGGGGAGGTATTGTAACATCTTGAAATTTCTATACTCTTAAAATCCTGTCATAGAGTTATAATACAGTATTTTCGAGAGTTTTGATAAGAGAAAGAGTTGACCGGTATTCGAGACAGTGTACTGTATGAGCAAAAAATACAGTATTTCACTACCGGTATCAGAAATTTGATGACGAAAGTGAAAAGCTGTAATTTCTCGTCGTGCGTGCACGACTATATAAGAGGGACGGGTCGAAAAACCCGACAACACCACCCCACTTTTTCCCTTCCTTTTCTCTCTCTTCTCTCTCTCCTCCCCACGGTTCTCTCTCTTGTGAACAGTGACTTTTATCACCGGACCTCAGATTACCTCACCGCCAGCGAGTGAAGGACCGCCGGACCGTCGTAAGTGCAACACTGCCAACCCTGCCCCGATCGCCGTTGCCACGCGCCCTCACGCGCCGCCCGAAGCTTCGCCGATGTGAACTTTGACTGGTGATTTACGGCGGACCACGGCGAGTTGACCGACACCTCAGGCGCGTCTGGTACCATCTTGCCATCCTCTTCACGGTGGTGTGCCCAGTTCCGACATTTGGTCACCGGATTCTAGTGAGGGAAGGCTAATCGGGAAGGTGTCTTTCCGGCAAAATTTTCGGTGATTGGTTTAGCTCCGGTAGAATTTGAACTGATTAGTGTGCTCTCTGACACTCGTACTTCAACGCGGTATGTTTAGATCTCAATTTTAAATGAGTTTCGATGATGATTTGAGGGCCCAAAGTAGGTACCTTGAAATCTGAAATTTTAAGATTTTTAGTGATTTTGAATGCTTCAATTTGTGTTTTGTGGCATATGAACACCATGGACAGTATCCTGACATCGCAAGGATCGCGATGGTATGTTCCGTTCATGAAACGGAAATCAAAATTTCGTGGGTTGAATAGTATCTGTGAATAATGCTTGTGAACAGTAACTTGCACGTTTTTCGAAAAAAAATTCGTAGCGTACATAGGAGTATTTCGAATGCGTATACCCTCTCCGGGACACTTTTTCATCATTCGTATAGGCACTGGGTGCCCGGAGGTAAGATAATATAATATTTAAATTGTGAAAAAATAGATTTTAATATTCATAATATTTATAGTTGTATGAATGTATATCATAATAATGGGTTAAATTGTAGAAAAGTCCCATTGACGGGGAATTGGCATGATTGTGCAATTAGAAGTGTTAATATCTGTGTGTTAAATATATATATGTATATATAGTTATAAGCGTAATATCATTACCGTCGACCTGCAGTACTACATTAGGTATTCTGAAATACCTATACAGTATTATATGTTCCATATTTGTATTTATATATTTATATGGTAGGTACGCTTGTATATACATACGTAATTATGCCCTTATGATTGAATGATTGAGTAGATATTGCATTTGATGTTTTGCAATGTTATCTGAATGAACATGTGTGTATACGCTAGTATGTTATAATTATTGTGCCGTAGTAAGGTAATGAGTATATTTTGACTTGTGATGATATGTTGGGATTGCGTGTAATGACGCAATATATGATAACCGATTAAAATATGTATCTGTGAATTTGTATTAATAGTGATATAGTGTATCCATGTATTTGGATTGTAATATATTTCTGTGTTTTATCTTGATTGTTTTATGGTGTATTTATATGCTAGAGTGGAATATGTTTCATGACTTAGTACTGCTAGCCTTACGATAAATCCATGCGTATAAAGTCTTTTAGAAGATAAGGACTAATAAATGTGTCATAGGTGATTATATTACCTATCATGAAATTATTAATGTGCTGCTTGATTAATGTAGGCAAAATGGTCATATTGTCATGACTGAGTTAACTATGAATAAATCTTTGTGGATAACTGGTATAATTAGGATAATTATGGATCGGTAAGTTTTTCGTTACCCGAGTAAAGCCGCTCAGGATGGAGCAGTATCATTGTAGTAAGACTGTAGTGCCCTTCGGGGTATGTTGAACCCATAGCAGCTCCGGAATGATAATAAGACTGTGGTGCCCTTCGGGGTATGTTGAACCCACAACAGTTCCGGATTGATAATAAGACTGTGGTGCCCTTCGAGGTATGTTGAACCCACAGCAATTGAGAAATAATAATAAAAACCATGGTGCCCGAGGGGTATGTTGAACCCATGGTAGGAAGCAGCTGTTCTCCATGGCGTTTTTAAGTACGTGCAACCCATGGCAGAACTAATTATACTGTTGGTTTGAGGAACCCGGTGTGAGCGAATGACCATTGTATACATATATTGAAGTGTACGGTGGAGATCATGACCACGATCCATAATTTACTTAATTATGACCGACCTATAAGGAAATGAATTCTTGTACCTATTATAGTCAAACTGTATGGTAGAATACTTCTATCTGCTAAGAGTTGTTTGTGTTAGTGTGAATTGCAATGAGGCAATAACACGTTGTGTTTTATTTGGTATGGGGACTGTCATGGTTTTCTTGTACAGGTAGGGCAGCTTATATGTATAGGCAAACTCTTGCCGAATTCCTATAAGAAATACTATTTATATAGCTATTCATGACCTCCTTTTGTATTCTAGTTTTCATATGTAGAGGAGGGTCTAGGATTACCTTTAATTGCAGTCACAAACGAATTATTGTTATGATTGTGAATTGCGAAAATGGTTGAAGTCTAATTACACCTTAGCAAGTGTCAATTCATTAAGAGAGAACTTAATCTTGCAGAAACAAAGAGCTAGCATCAGCTTGAAAAAGGGGAATTAGTATTTAAATAAGATAATGGGTGAGGCAATATATAGGCTACCTCACTTCTAGTATATAGAATCCTGTTTAACTCACCGGTATGTTTGTGAAATGAAAAGAATATGTGTGAATTCATAATAACATTAAAGATCATGTGAGAAACTTGAGAATATTGTGGAAAAGGTGCACTGAATGTATTACAGGTTATTCGACAAATTAGTTTACACGTTTATTCGTATGGTTAAAAATACGGTGAGAATATGATGGTGTAGGAACTATGTTATAAGTTTACATTTGTTATTATCAGTGTACCTTAGCAAACGACTATGATTGGATTGATATGTGACTTTATAGTGGTATAGTCAAGGTTTTGTAGGCGAAAGAATTCTTAGTATGGGATAAAGAATGGTGGACGTGTATTTGTGATTATAGTACAACGGATAGGTTATCTTGATATAGTAAGAATAAGGAGATAATATGAGTATATGATAAAATAGACTGGTAACGAACCAGTATTGAGATAATTGTGATATGTGGATCGGATATGTATGTTTCATCTCACTCAGCTGGGCTTGTAAGCCAGTTTCTAATGGAGGTGTGACGTTAAGATTGTCGTACCCTGAGGGGTAGGTAGAATCCACAGATGTCCTCCAAATGGCCCAGTGGCCTAGAGTAACAACTATGATCCATAATGTTTCTAAGTATAATCGATCACTTGTAAACGCAATAAAATTTCTATCACCAACCTTCCGAAAGGGGAAATGGCATTCAAAAACATTGTTATTATTTTTATTAATACCCTTGTTTATATATATATTTAGATGTTTGAAATATTGATATCCTATGTGGGTATTGATTATGTGCCCAGAATATTTTGGTTATCTCGGGCCGACTGTATGATTGATATTGTGTGGTTATACCGACTTTTAAGCAGTTCCTCTTTATGTGGTCATGACATTTAGTTGCTATTTATATGAATAACTATGTATTGATTTTATATGGTCATGTAAGTGTTCGTTGATATGAATAGAAATAGTATTTAAACGGACACAGGTGATGAAGCGATTCATTTAGAAAATATATTGTTTGAGACTGCATTACCTGTGTATGGTATGTTATAAGGAGTATTACTCTGATTGAGATTGGTTATACAGAATTCATAGTTGAGATAGTGCTTAGAGTTCTAGAGGATATGATATGGTATCTTGTGTACATTATTGAGCATATGTTTGTCGGTACATGTACATTGATATATGGACATGTATTTACCTGTGTGTGTGGAATTGTGTGAAATGGCCAAAATAAGTAGAGATTCAGATAACATGCTCCTTCCTTTATTTAAGTATTGTATTATCTTACTGAGCCATGTGGTGTGCTCACCCCTTTGTGGGATTATTATTTTCAGGTGATTACGATATAGCGGTAGCGGTTTCGGAAAGTGCAGTTGAGGTAAAGATTTTCGGACGGGGCATAGTATATCTAAGGTCTAGGTCATTGTTATATAATTTCCTTTCTGTGTACTCTGAAATATTAATTTCATTAAAATGCATAGCAATTTTTTAGAAAAAAAAAATATAATACTATTTTAGTTGTTACTATTTATGTGGTTACTTTCTATAAAATTTTTTTGAACAAATAAAAACTTCGCTTCACTATAAGAAAGCGTTGATTTTTACCTTTTCGGTAATTTTAATGTACTATATGCCACATGAATAGAAATGAAAGGAAGGGGGTGTTACATCTATACAACTGGGCCATGTGCCCTTATGAATAATTAGTTTTGCATAACTATGCCAGTAGGCACTTCTACCAAATCTCATGTCACGAAATTGTTTTAATAATCTCTTTTACATACTCATCAATATTAGTACAAAATCAGCTCATCACAATTCATTCATTCACAACTAACTTATGCAATTTACAACTTATATTTTTCTTTAAATTTACTCTTACTTTAATATTTTAAATTATATTAATAAAGTATTATAGCTCTAAATTTTATAAAACCATCAAACATTTAAATTTACTTTATTGAAAATCATTGAAATGAAATTTATACTTATAAAATATTTAAATTCTTATCATTAAAAAATATTAAAAATTTATCCAGCTACTCATGGTTCATGGAAGGGTTAGCACTCTCAAATCTAATCCTCTCATTGAGCAAGATCCTTTTTGGTTGTACTGAGTGTTAGACAAGATTTATACATACATATGGTATCAATATACCAAAATATGAAAATTTGACCCTTAGGTAATGCAAGTGATACACACATGTTTATAGTCGATGTTTATTGAGATATTAGTATTAATTCATAAATCTATTCATCACACCAAAATAAGTTACAAATAATTTACAATACACTTAATATTATTACACCCATTTCTTATCAAATTTCTACCTATTAAATTCTAAAATGTTACACACAGTATATCAATCTTTTAGGCCATCAATTGCAACCAATTATGCATGTTATCATTAATTAAAATATAGAAATTTATAGATTAGATCTAAGTATTAAAATAATCACTAATTTCATTTTTTTGTTAATTGCATGAAGCCATTAATTTCTAAAATTTATAATTCATATGATTTAACACTAATTTATGTATGTTATACTTTTTCCTTCACCTTAAACATTCATTTAGTTTTATTCTCGTGCATTAAAATTATTCAACATAACTTAGGAATCATGTAAAATAATCTAACTAATTTAAGCCATGCATGTCAGATTCACATACATATCATTAAAATTAATTTATTTATATAACCAAATATAAATTCACTGTTGTTTAAACACTAAGATATATTCATATACACACTTTAACATAAATCACTCTTTAATATATATTTACATAAGCATCTAATTCATCATAAAATCAAACCAAAACATATACATATATATACTAAATTTTTGGTCACCTAGGTTTTCTAAAATAAAAAATTACAATATGCTTCCAATTGACTTCTAACATGATTCTAAGCATGAAAAATAATTAAGAAACTTGCCTCAAGTCTTCTAGGCTTAAAATCTCCTTAAATTTTATTTGAATTTTCTCTCCAATAAAATTAATGGGAAATCAAGTATATTTATTAAGTTTATAGGATTTTTCTATAATTTTTTCTAAGTATTTTGGTGGTTTATCAATGGTGAGAGATAAAAGAAACAAAGGAGGAAGATGATGAAATTTAGTGAAAGCATGAAGAAACTTGGAGAATGAGTGAAAACGGTGAAAAATTTAGCTAAGTGGGGGAATTATTGGCAAAAGTTTAGATTTCAACTTTTTAATCCACCAATCATAGTAATTAAGACATATATCTAATTCTTGAATTTGTTTTAAAATTAATAAATTATGAAATTACAAAGTTACCTTTAATTTAATGAGAAAAATCCTAAAATAACCTTGTTAGTTTATGAAAATTTCAATTATGCATTATAAAAGAATTATCTATTAAGTTACCAATTTAACTTTAAGAAATTTAATTATATTATTTTCTAAGGGTTTTTAATGATTTCTAAGTTTGTATAACAAAAATAAAATTAAAAAAATTTAGTAAATAACAAATAAAAATATTTATAACACCACATGCCTTGATTTAATGTCATCTAAATAAACATATGCTCGTTTTAATGATTTTATATGTTTAATGCATAATCAATATGTTATGAATGCAATGCCATGCATAGTTTTAAGGATTTTTATATAGGTTCTACACTCCTATCCCTTTTAAAAAAGTTTTGTTCTCAAAATTTCAAAAATTAGGAACTTACTCTTACATGCCCTAAGTAAAGTTACTGTCGTGTTATCTATTTCCCTTATGGTTTCTACTATGCTACTACTCCTCTATAACATCTTAACCATTATTATAACTTTGTTTTTTAGCAGTTTTTCTTTCTAATCTAATATTTCTACTAGCTATATCTTAAAAAATAAGCATTCCCAAAGTTGAATTGGTGAGGCTTTTCGAAATGTGGGATGGATTGAAGAAATACTCTCAACAGCGAAACATGGAAGATATGATAAACTTGATCTAATTCTGGTTGGAATTTTAGACAATATGCTATAGTTCTGATTCTTTCTATAACCTTAAAAGGTCCAATATACTTGGGGTTTAAGTTACCTCATCTCCTAAATCTAATAATACCTTTTGAAGGGGCAACTTTTAAAAATACCTAATCACCCAAACTTTAAGTTCTCTTTCGGTTACTTGCATTACTTTTTTTTTATCTACCCTACGTTGTTTTATATCCTTTTCGGGTTACCTTTGCTTTCTTAATGGTAGCTTTAATTTATTCAATGTTATATAATTTTCATTCACCCACTTCATTCTAGTATAGGAGAGATTATACTTTTTTACAGCGGTGCCTCATATAGTGTCATTCCAATAGGAACTTGAAATTTGATAGGAAATAGGTGTTTATCTCAACTACCTTGAAAATCCATTATGCAAACTCGAAGTATATCCTTAAAGTCTGAATAGTTCTCTCTGACTGACCATTGATCGAAGAATAAAATACTGTGCTAAATTTCAAAGTTGTTCTTAGAATTTTCATTTCATCAATATACAACTTAACTCACTTTTCAAGTATTGCCTTCCTTAAATCAACATATTTAGGAACTCAAACTCAGTTCCTTATCACTGAGATTCCATCTTCTTTTAATACTCACTATATGATTTTCTTATCTTAAATTTTCTAAAACTTCTTATTGAACTCACCATCTTGTTTTTGTTGTTCTTTAAGCTTTGTCGGTGCCATTTTATTTGATGAAATAGAAATAAAAATAATACTTTGAGCTAGATTAATAATAATTTCAAATTTCCTATCATGTGGTAAACTTGGTAATCCTTTAAGAAACATGTTTAGAAATTTATTCACCATTGGCACATCTTTCATCTTAACCTCATGTATAATGTGTCTATGACATGACAAATATGCTTGACGCCCCTTTTTGCATCAACCTTCTCATTTCTATTGTTGAGATCATATATGAAGACAATATCTGGTGTTCACTTTCAAATTTTATTTCTAGCATTTTGGGTTTTCTAAATCAACTAAAGCTCAATGGGAAGACAACTAATGCCTTTCCGAAATTACATCGAATTCCTAAATTTCTAAAGGTATCAAGTTTACTTCAAATACAATCTCCCTAAATTTAGACTTCACTATTCATATACACTATTTTATGAATAATTTATCCTCAAAGTGAGGTATGAATAACCACTTACGATTTGCGAGTGGTAAGTTTTTGTTGGAATGCAATGCAAAAAGTGCACTAACAAAAGATTTGATAAGAACAAGTGTATTTTTTTTTTTTTAAGAATAACATTGTACCTACAATAACAATTGGATTGGGTTGAGCTTCATTAGTAGTCATGGCAAAACCTTAAGATTAGGCTTTACTTTGAGATATTTAGGCATTTAGATAAGTAAAACTATTACCAACACCATCCTTTTATGAGGTTGTGGTGGTTCACTGTACCACATTCAAATTGTTTCTTTGAGAGGGAGCATAATTAGGGTTAAACTGATCAATTAAACTCATGGTGGACAAATTAAGACAAAACTTTTGGATATGGCTTACTTGACCATAGTGGAACCACTTCTTTACTTCTTTTCAATTTCCTCAACGGTACTTATGACAATTAAGACATTCCTTAGCCCTAGTTTGCCTTTTATTTTTTGATTTCTAAACTAACTATTAATGTTTCCACCTTAGTTGCTTGCCCTTTAGGTTAAAGATAAATAGAACAAGTAAATATAAATACACCATTTGAAAGACTAGTGCTATTACTTTTTTAAAGAAATTAACTCCTAATAAATTCTTGTCCTTTCCTCTTTTGAAGTTCTCACCAACTTTCTTTCTCTCATTTACTAATTTCTCTGCCTTTACAGCCCATTGAACTAACTCTTTATAATTCGGGGTTCCACCCATTGATATCATTTCCCTAATGTTCAAATTCAATCCTTTTTCAAATTTAGAACAAATGTACCTCTCTGTACTAGTAAGCTTGGGGACAAACACCGATAATTCTCTAAGCTATTTTTTATACTCCATCATTTTCTTATTTCCTTATTTCAAACAAAGGTACGACTGCCTCTTCTGATTTGATGAAAATGAGTGTAATATTGTTTATTAAATTCCAACTAAAAATTGGTCTAAGTCAATTTTGAAGTTGATGGACCTTTGATGTTATCCCACCAAGTATGTGCATTTTTATCAAGTAATCGCACTACAACCTTTAATTTCATCATATTGTCTAAACTCATGTCCTTAAAAATCTCTTCAATATTTTAGATCTAGTTCTTAGCTATCAATGCATCCATTATACTAGAAAATGACTAATATCCTAATTGCCTAGCTTCCTTTACTAGCTTTGACAGCATTATTATAAATCTAGGTAGAGTAGTACAAAGAATTTGTTGATGTTGTACTACTCTAACACTCAAAAGATTAATCAAATTTTGCAACATTTTAAGGGTAATATTTTTAAAAATCTAGGCACTTGGCCTTGTTACAATGCCGATGAGAGCAGTGACAGCCTCAGGTTGTTTAGGCTGAAAAGTATGAAAGGTAGATGCATCAAGATTCATATATGAGATCATCCATGCCCCCTTTGCAACAACATTCTGCATCCTAAAATATGTAGACAATGCAAATCTGTATTTATGACTCATCCTAAGGGATCCATATGACTAAAGCATTTTTTTTGAAACTTAACTTTAATATCAATAAAATTGTTACGTTTCAATCTATATATGTGAACACGTAACAATTGCTACATATTCGTAAGAATTATATTTCATGGGTAATTCACACGAATATATAAAGCCTATATTATCATATATACATAAAAATCACATAGCTTATAAATAATATTTACAAGTGTAATATTTTAATTACCAAATAACATTACAAAAACTTCGTATCCTTTTTATAATTTTTATACATGGTCATGGATAGTACTGTATACCCAATTAATTTTTGGTCAAAATACCCACTGCCAAATTAAATATCTAGGGTGTGAACCATGACCTCCTCCGAACTGTCTAATCTAAAATATTAAAGATAAATAAAATGGTGAGTAATAACTCAGTGAGCAATATATTTATCCAATATTCACTTACAAACTTCTTTTTCTCTCTTATCACTTAGTCCTACAAGAAACCTATTATTCATTTTTTGTATTTTCATACAAAAATAAACCTTACATCACATGGTACCCACTCTAATTCTATTCAACTGACTATGAGCCCTTGTCAATAATAAGTTATGCATAATTGCACCAATAGGCACTATTACCAAATCTCATATCACAAAATTATTTCAATAATTTCTCATACATACTTACCAATATCAGTACAAAATCATCTCATTACAATTTATTCATCCACAAGTAATATACACAATTTGCAACTCATATTTTCTTTAAAATTATTATTACTCTAATATTTTAAATCCATATTTATAAACTATTCATAACTCCAAATTTTATAAAACTATCAAATATTTAAATTTATTTTATTAAAAAAATTATTTTATTAAAAAGAGTTGAAAATAAATTTATATTTATAAAACATTTAAATTCTTATAATTGAAAAATATTATAAATTCATCTATCTTCTCGTTATTCTTAGGAGGGTTCGCACTCTCAAGTCTAAACAAGATATATATATATATATATATATATATATACACATATGGTATCAATGTACCAAAATATGAAAATAGGACCTTGAGGTAATACGTGTAATACACATGTTCCTAGTCGACATTTATCGATGCATTAGTATTAATTCATAAATATATTCATTGCACCAAAATAAGTTAAAAATAA
>CP135545.1:3743001-3792985 GCA_032402905.1 Khaya senegalensis | reverse complement strand
TTAGATTATACAATGTACCAATTGAATATTGGACTATAGACAGCTTAAGTTTCGTGGCTAGTGGTGTTGGAAAGCCTTTGCATGCTGACCGAGTTACTTTGTCAAGGAAGCATTTAAGCATTGCCTGGGTTTGTGTGGAAATTAATGCAAGTGAAGACATTATTCATGATTTTGATTTTTGTTGTTCCAATAAGAAGTAAACAACAGTCAAGGTTGAATATGAATGGTTGCCAATCAAATGTAATACTTGTAAAATTTTTGGTCACTCTAGTGGTCATTGTCCTAACCAAGAACAGAAACAGGAGATGAAATCACAGAAAGTGTGGGTGGAGACTTGTAATCCTAAGATTGATAAAGACAAAGCTATTGTTGATAATACTTTGGTTGAACCATCTTTTTCTAAGGAGGACGAGTGGATAGAAGTTGCTAAGGAGAAGGAATCAAAGAATGTTTCAGGTTTGGTAAGCGGTAGCACAATTGAAGTTTCGAGGAATGTGATGGCAAACAATATATTAAAGGCTGAAAGTGTGGAAAAAAATATGGTGGTTACCACAACTAGT
Organism: Khaya senegalensis; assembly: GCA_032402905.1. NCBI lineage: Eukaryota > Viridiplantae > Streptophyta > Magnoliopsida > Sapindales > Meliaceae > Khaya > Khaya senegalensis. The sequence continues at coordinate 3,792,425 of CP135545.1, read as the reverse complement.
TCTTCTCTTTTCTAGTAAGTTGCTAGTTCTACTTAATGTGGAAACACCAAAAACTACTTCTCAGTTGGATTTATCTTCAAATGTCGAAGAAGGAAAGTGTACACCTATACATGATGAAGTTGAGTTTTCAAGCTCCTTGCAGGCTAATGCTATGAATCCTTTAGCACTTAAAGCTAAAGATTATTTAGAAAAGAAGAATAAGGGATTAGTGTTGAAATAAAACTAATTGAGCTGATTGACCAATCTTAAGATTCATGCCAACATCGTGACCGTGCTGCATTGGAATCTGTGTATCGCAATCATCATCTCAGTCAGCATCCTAATCCTAATCAGCATATTTAGTAGCCAAAGAGAAGAATTTAAACATTTAAATTTAAAGATGGTGAACATTGGAACTTGTTTTGCAATTAGTAGAAAAAGAAAACATTGTTTTATAACTTGTAAGTAATTTGTTTAGCCTATTTTGTGTATTACAATTTTCCTACCTTGGGAAAACAATTATAACTGTTGGTTGTTTGCCTATTTAAAATCCTTGTAGCATTATTCTTTTAATTAAGAAAAACAATTCTCTCATCTTCTTCATATTTCTCTCTTTCGCTGAAATTCTCAAACTCACTTTTTATACTTTGATCATTAAAGTTAACAATTAGGTGGGAAGAATAAAAAGAAGCAATCCCCTAAAAGGGGAAAATGAGGCTAGTTTTTTTTTTAGGTTTGCCTTTCCATTTTAATTACTATGTTTTTTGGTTGCTGGAATATAGGGGGTCTTGATGACCTTATGAAGCGTTGTTTAGTTAAAAATTTTATTCGAAATAAGAGGTTATCTTTGTGTGGGATTATGGAAACCAAAGTGAAAAAGGATAACAAGGATACAATTTTCAGATCGATTCAAAGGGATTGGCTTATTTTTTACAACTATAGTGCTTCTCCTAATGGTCACATTAGGGTGGGTTGGAATCCTAGAGATGTAAATGTTACTATTATTTAATCTTCTAATCAGATAGTCCACTGTGAAGTAACTTTCTATTAGAGATGGATGGAGATGTGTGGTATCATTTGTTTATGGTGCTAATGATTATGGTTGTCAGGTTTTCACTCCGGAATGAAATTATTTCTCAGTCTTCCAGGTTTGAGAACTTACCTTGGTTACTCTTAGATGATTTCAATGCCATTCGAAGTCAAGAGGAAGCTGTTGGTGGGTCTAATGGTTGGCCTTCTTAAAAGGATGATTTTGTGAATTGTATTACTAATACAACGCTGAATGATCTATCTTATAGTGATTGTTTTCTTAGTTGGTTTAATAGGTAGAGTGAGGCACCTATGTTTCGCAAGCTTGATAGAGCTTTAATTAATTTGGAGTGGGAAACCTCTTTTCTAGGTGCTGCATCAAATTTTCTTCCAATTGGTCTTTCAAATCATTCTGTTTGTGTTGTCAAAGTTGCTCATTTACCTTGATGACAAGTGCCTTTTAAATTCTTTGATTATTGGATGGATCACCCAAATTTTCTTTCATTAGTTAAGTAAGTTTAGTAGGTCCTTGTGGAGGGTACACTAATGTATGAGCTTTGCATGAAATTAAAGAGGCTTAAGAAATAGCTCCGAAGGTTTAATAAAGAAATGTTTTCTTGTTTGCCTGAATGGGTCATTACTGCAAAAAACTAAGATGTTAGAAATTCAATCCTTACTTCAGTCTTCATCTCTTGATATTCAATTATGTGAAACAGTCATTGATTTTAAAGAAGTATACAAACTGAGGAAAGCTTTCTTTGACAAAAATCTAGAATTCAATGGCTACAATTTTGTGACCAAAATACTAAGTTTTTTTTTTTATTTTTTTATTTTAAGGCTGTCAAGCACCAACATAGCCATAGTAAAGTGGTCTCTATTTGTGATAAAGATGGTACTCAGGTAGAAAGAGTCGAACAAGTTTGTGATGCAGTTGTTACTTATATCTCTAATTTCTTCATTAAGTTTCCCAGTTAATCTCCTCTTAATGATGCAGTTGTTACTTATTTCTCTAATTTCTTCATTAAGTTTCCCAGTTAATCTCCTCTTAATGATGCAGTTATTCAAGATGCTCTTCCTGTAGATCTCTCTCAAAATCAGATGAAGGACATGCAGTGTGATGTTTCGCATGACAAAATTAAGAGCACTTTCTTTTCTTTAAAGGATAATAAGGCCTCAGATTCTAATGGTTTTTCAACCTCTTTTTTCAAGAAGAATTGAAACATAGTAGGCAAGGATGCAGTGAAGGCAATTAGCTCTTTTTTTTTTTTTTTTTTTCCTCCAGATGCCTTCTCAAACAATTAAATGCTATGACCATAGAGCCCTTATCCTTAAGGTTAGTGATTCTACTAGGGTTAAAGACTTTTGATCTATTTCATGGTCGACCTATTTCATATTGCAATACCGTATAAATGTATTGCTAAGATACTTGCAAAGAGAATCAAAATAGTTCTTTTAGATATTGTTGGTCATCAACAAATAGCTTTTATCAAAGGTCGACGCATTAGTGACAATATTTTGCTCTCCCAAGAATTGTTAAGAAATTACCATAGAAATATTGGCTATTCATAGTGTGCTCTTAAGGTTGATCTTATGAAGGCTTTTCATATAGTGAGATGGGATTTTCTTCTTGTTGTTCTATTGGTTTTCTGGAGAAGATGATCCATTAGATTTCTAAATGTATTACCTCCACAAGATTTTCTATTTCTCTTAATGAGGAGCTACATGGTTTTTTTCTTGGTGGTCATGGTTTGAGGGAAGGTGATCCTATGTCTTCTTATATTTTTGTACTTGCAATGGACATGTTTTCAGGTCTTATGCATAATATGGTAGTAAACTAGGGTTTCAAATTCCATTGGCGATGTGAAAAGTTGAAACTTACCCACTTGTGTTTTACTGATGATTTATTGATCCTTAATAGGGTTGATTAGGATTTGCTAGCTTTAATAAATGGCTACCTTGCAAAATTCCATGATTTATCAAGGCTTGCTTCTAGTCCTAAGAAGAGTAATATTTTTATTAGTGGAATGGCCTCACATGTCGAAGCCTAGCTTGTTCAAGTCCTTGGTTTTCTAAAGGGTAAGTTATGTATGAAATATCTTGGAGTTCCTCTAATTTTTGTTAGGCTCAAGGCATTAGGTTGTAAGGTTTTGGTGGATCGAATTATTGCCAAGACTAAGAGAAGGATAGCTTGTGTTTTGTCCAATGCTGGTCATCTACAATTGATTAAATCAATATTATTCTCTATCCAAGTTTATTAGGCATTTATTTTTATTCTGTTAAAAAAAGTTAACAAACAAGTTGAGGCTACTTTGTGAGCTTTTCTTTGGAAGGGTTGCAGTTTAAATCCTAGTGGCACCAAAGTTGCTTGGTCATTTATTTGTGTACTAAAGAAAGAAGGAGGATTAAGGATTAAAGATATGGTAACTTCGAATAAGTTTGCCTTTGCAAAGCATGTATGGCATTTGTTTACTGATTTGTAATGGTCTATTTGGACTAATTGGGTTTAGATTTATTTAATTAGAGGAAAGAATTTTTGGATCATGAAGTGTTTAGGGGATTGCTCTTGGAGTTGGAAGAAGATCCTAGGACTTCTGTCTCTTTTGCATTATAGATCTTACTTTCAAATTTGGAATGGCCAACAAACATCGTTGTGGTATGACAACTGGCATCCTTTTGGCTCTCTTTTTTGGAAAATATGGACAACAACTCATTTATGATTTACCTCTTAGTAAGGAAGTTTTGGTAGCAGATGTCATTGATGGAGCAGATTGGCGATGGCCGATAGCAGATTGGTTAGAGGTGAGTAGGGCAGTAAACTTTAAACCAAATAGTAATATCCCTGATGTTGTTAAATGGTTGCATGCTTCCAATGGTTCTTTTTCTATTAATAGTGCTTGGCAGGCTTTTCAAACTAAATTCTTGGTAGTAGATTGGCATCCTTTAGTTTGGCATAAAAAGGCCATACCTAGACATGCTTTTAGCTTATGGTTAGCTGTACGTGGTGGTCTTTATACTCAAGACTATCTTATTCTCTTTGGCATGATTCAACAAGTCAAGTGCTTCATTTGTGGAGGAAGCCACAAGAACATAGACCATTTGTTCTTTGATTGTCCATTTTCAGAGAGGATTTGGCACTATCTATGTGCCAAGTCAAAGTTACCATGGTCTCCAAGATCTTGGATGCAAATTACTGATTGGATGGTACATACTTGTGGCGGATCTTCTTTTAGTTCACATATTGGTTGCTTCACGTTGGCAGCTGCAGTTTATGTTATTTGGGGAGAACGAAATAGCAGGATACATGGAGGAGCCTCTAGACATGTCTCCATTGTTACAGAGGATTTTGTCTTTTTTGTTTGTTCTAGAGTTAATGATTTTTGTGTTTGGAACCTTCTCCTCACAACTAATGTCTCCAAAGATCATGAAATTTTTTAGAGGAAATTTTCTGAGGTATGCCACTGTGCTTTTGTAATTTCTTCGTTTCTTTTAGTTTAATACACATACCTTTATCCAAAAACAATGATACATAATCCAACAAAATGCCCTTAAACATTGCTGTTTTCTAAAAAAATGCAAAAAATTATTCTTAACATCACCGTTTTAGCCGAAAGTGGCATAAAACAACAAAAATCAATTCACAATATCGCCGTTTATGGTATACATAATAGATATAGCAATATGCTCAAAAACACAATTTATCTCTGAAAACACTAGAAATAACTTTAAACCATCACCATCTTTCACGAAAATTACATAAAATATATAAAATTGATTTTAAACATAACCTCTTTTATCAAAAACAATAGAAAATGTAAGAAATAGCTTCAAAATGCCACCATTCATGACAAAAATGATATTTGATACAACAAAATGCTAAAAAATATCATCATTTCATCTATATACACTAGAAATTATATTGAAACATTGATGGTTTTTTTCCAAAAATCATGTACAGCGCTAGAAATCACATAAAATGTCAACATTCATGAGAAATATGATACATAATGGAACAAAATACCTCTGAACATCACCATTTTCTAAGAAAAATGCAAGCAATTGCTCTAGAACATCATCATTTTAGCCAAAAATGGCATAAAACAAACGAAAATCAATTCACGATACCACCATTTGTGGTAAATATAAAAGATGATATAGAAACATGCCCAAAAACACAACTTTTATCTCAAAAAGCACTAGAAATTACTTCAAATCATCAACGTCTTTCACAAAAGTCGCATAAATTTCATGAAATTGATTTTAAACATAACCTTTTTTGTCGAAGATAATATAAAATACGAGAAATAGCTTAAAAATGCCACCATTCACAGCAAAAATGATATCTAACCCAACAAAATGCTTAAAATTTTCACCGTTTTCTCAATATATACAAAAAATTGTGATGAAACATCGATGTTTTTGCCAAAAATCATATATAATGCCAGAAATCACTTTGAAAATCAATGTTCATGAGAAAAATGTTACATAATGCAACAAAATGCTGTCGAATATTGCTGTTTTCCAAAAGAATGCCAGAAGTTGCTTTAGAACATCTGGGTGTTGGCCGAAAGTGGCATAAAACATCAAAAATCGATCTGCAGTATCACCTTTCATGGTCAGTATAGTAGACGATGCAGCAAATTGCTCAGAACCGCAACCTTTACCTTAGAAAATGCTAGAAATCACTTCAAAACAACACTATGTTTCACAAAAATTGCATAAAATTCACAGAATTGATTTTAAACATAACCACGTTTGTCAAAAACAATATAAAATGCAAGAAATAGCTTAAAAGTGGTACCATTTATGGCAAAAATGTTATATAATGCAACAAAATGCTCAAAACTATCACTATTTTGTCAATATATACTAGAAATTGCTGTAAAATATCAACGTTTTGTCCAAAAATCATTTATAGTGCTAGAAATCATGTTAAAATATCAACGTTTTGTCTAAAAATCATTTATAGTGCTAGAAATCATGTTAAAATATCAACGTTCATGAGATAAATGATACATAATGCAACAAAACATCCTCAAACATTGCTGTTTTTCAAGAATAATGCTAGAAATTGCTCTAGAATGACAGAGTTTTAGCTGTAAATGGCATAAAACAACAAAAGTCAATTCAAGATATCACCATTTATGATCAAAATGCTCATAAACACAACCTTGACCTCAGAAAATGCTAGAAATCACTTTAAAACATCACTGGTTTTTTTCACTAAAATCGCATAAAATTCACATAATTGATTTTAACCATAATCGCTTTTGTTGAAAACAATATAAAATGCAAGAAATAGCTTTAAAATGCACCATTTATGGCAAAAATGATACATAATGTAACAAAAAGCTCAAAACTATTAAGCTTAGTCTAAAGTCTTGCCACAAATGCATAGAGATGTTGAGAGGATTTGTGACAGATGCATCACTTGTAAGCAAGCTAAGCCTAGAGTCTTGCTACATAGTTTGTATACCTCTTTGCTTATACTTAGTGAATCATGGATAGATATCTCCATAGATTTTGTTTTATGTTTGCCTGGGTCTAAAAGGGGTAGGGATTTTATTTTTGTTGTGGTTGATAGATTTTCGAAGATGGCACACTTCATTCCATGTCGTAAATCTGATGATACCACCCATGTGGTTGGTCTCTTTTTCAATGAGATAGTACGATTGCATGGTGTTCCAAAAAGTATAGTGTCTGATCTTGATGTTAGGTTCCTTAGCTATTTTTGGAAGACATTGTGGGCATAGTTAAGAACAAAATTGCTATTTTCAACTACTTGCCATTCATAAACAGATGAACCAATTGAAGTAGTGAACCACACTGTGTCACAGCTTTTATATGCACTTATTCAGAAAAATCTTAAAAATTGAGAAAATCTCTTACCTCATGATGAATTTGCTTACAATTGATTTATTCATTCTTCTACTTCTCATTTTCCATTTGACGTTGTTTATGATTTTAACCCACTAACTCCTTTGGATTTATTGCCTTTGCCTTTAAAATTGTCAAAGAGTCTTAATGGCAAACAGAAGGCGAATTCCGTGAAGAATATCCATGAGAAAGTTTGTGTGAGCATTGAGAAACATAATGAGCAACAAGCAAGACAAATTAATGAAGGCCGAAAGTAAAAATAGTCTTTGAACCTAGAGATTGGGTATGGGTCCATATACACAAGGAACTTTTTCTAGAGCAAAGAAGAAATAAGTGACATCCGCATGAAGGTAGATCATTTTAAGTGACTGAGCGTCTTAATGACAATATCATCCATATAAATAAGAATAATGGTAGATCCCTCACTTGAGTGCTTAATGAACAAAAGGAGTGATTAACGTCAATTTAAAATTTTGAGAACACAATGCATTATGCAACTTATTATACCATGCTCTTGGTGATTGCTTTAATCCATAAATGACTTTCTTTAATTAGCAAACATGTGTATTATGAACCATAACATCATACCTTTGAGGTAGGTAGACTTATATAAACCTCTTCTATAAACTCTCCTTACAAAAAAGTATTTTTTATATCCATTTGATATAAATCCCTATTATAATTAGTGGTTGAAAAGAGAAGTATCCTAATGGTGTTCGTTTTTGCAACCGGTGCAAAGGTTTTTGTATAATCTAAGTCATAGGTTTGGGTAAAGCCTTTAGCCATTAACCTAGCCTTATGTTTGTCAAAAAGTTCCGTCATTATTTAACATAGTCTTATACACTTATTTGCATCTTACAATCTTTTTTTCCAAAGGAAAATGTATTAATTCCCACATATTATTTTTGACTAAAGTATCTAATTCCTCCTGCATAGCTTGTTTCCAAACTGTTGATTTCCTACCTTTCTCAAAGTTATTAGGATCTTTAATAGCATTTACTTTAGTTAAAAAGACTCTAAAACTCCCCTTTACTTTTTCTAAGGTATAGTTGTGGTCAAAAGGATGTGCGATTACTTTATTACCATAGAAAAACACTTTATTGTTCATCCATTTAGATGAAAATAGTCAAAGTCTTTGAGAACTCCTAAGTGGCAGATTTTGGCCTTGTGTGTAAGTGTAACATGCTCTTCCTCACTTCATGCACTAACAAATGGTCCATCTTGTCTATTAAATGGTAACTCTATTCGAACATTCAGTTGTTCATCCCTAAGTGTTTCATCTCAGTTTTCCTCCTCTTTAATTCTATTTGATGACAAAGGTAAATCTTCTTTTACGTCATTAGGTAAATGTGCATCTTAACTTTCTTGGTTGGTTTCGCTTTTATTAGACTCTTGATCTTGTAATTCTACGTTATCACTACTTACATCTTGGTCATAGTTACCAACTATGACATTAGATGATGGTACATGCTAAGGAAATAGATTCTCTACTTCACCTTTTTCATTACTAGTTTTATCAAAATATGAGTCATTTTTTTTTTTTTTTTATGTAAGTAGCATTCCTAGAAATATAGTTGTCCTTAGTTAAGGGATTATAGTACCTATAACCCTTAGTATCAACACAATAACTTACAAAGTTGCATTTAATGCTTCTTTTACTTCATTTATCTCTTGAATGACTTGGAATATGTACATAGCTTACACATTCAAAATTCTAAGATAGAACAAATTTGATTAGGTACCATAGGCAATCTAAATAGATGACTTTTCTTTCAAGACTATAGATGAAGTTCAGTTAATAAGATGAATTGTGGAAAACAGTATATAATATGCACAAAAAAAAAAAAAAAAAAGCTTAAAAGATGCCACCATTCATGGCAAATATGATATCTAATGCAACAAAATGCTCAAAAATTATCACTGTGTTCTTAATATATATACTAGAAATTGCTTTGAAACATCAATGATTTTGCCAAAAATCATATATAATGCCAGAAATCACGTCGAAATATCAACGTTCATGTGAAAAATGTTACATGATGCAACAAATGTTGGATTGACATGCTCATCACATGCATAAAATCAAAGTTTGTATTTATTAAAATATTTTCACAAATACATGGTGGACTAAATAATCATATATCATTTATATACATAAATAGTAAATTTTGAATGAGTTTTTGGTACTTATTTAATGAAAGATGATGGAAAACTTTCAATTATGTGAAGTCTCCACAATTTGCGCCACCAATAGACTTGGAGAAGTTTTGGCCAACTTGGGAGAAATTTAAGATTTATGACAAGTTTTTCCTTAAGCAAAAATGGTAAAATTCATGTATATATACTTGAAAAAATTCATGCCTTTTCATTTTTGTCCTTACTTTATAATTAAAAGTGCATAAGTGGCATGGATAAGATGGTTATTATCATATAATTTTTATTTTAGACATTTAAGCCCTTGGACTTAAATGCAAATATTGGGCTAACTTTTAACCAAAGTGTAATTAAGTATTTATATATAAGCCAATGTGTAATTATCCCATATGTATATTTTTATTTAGGTCCTTAAATAATCAATATTATTAATTTGATAACGTAATTTACAATAAACTACATTTTCATACAAACTTAAGAAAATTTTTTAAACACTTTAAGGAATTCATAAATATATATATATATATATAATATATTTATTTCGACCTCAATATTATCTCAAAAATACTAACATTTATTCTTGATAATATTATTACTCCCAAATACTTATCATTGTTTTTAATTATTAGTGTGACTATGTGGGTTCATTGTGAAATAGTTGTAAAATTATTCCGAACCTTTCGGGTTTATCAAACTATTCAATTGTTCAATGGCTATGGTTAACATCTAGTAATGTGCCATAACTCTTAATCTACAATGAAGACATACTTCATCATTCCCTATCTCAATTGTACATACCATGTGGGTAAAGTCCTTCTATTATCTAGTCCCAAATAATTGAGGGTTCATGGTATGTTAAACTATCGATCTATATGTGTTGAACTTGTCACCACGAACTCTTTCGTATGACATTTGATCACTCTAACCAGAGATTTGCTTTTCAGCCATTTATCTATGTTCATTTAGGAACTTGAATTTAGATAAGTCAGCAGAAACTCCAATCCTATACGTATCGAGTCAACGGATTCTGTCTTGACCATCATATATTTTCAAATATAAATAATACATGACCAAACCGATTTTATTACACAAGACGTGACTTAGTATCATACTTATTCACCATATGAACTAATGCATCTATACCAGATTTATCAGTAATATCTTAGGTTAAACGACAACGTAGCACACTAGTACAATTATACGATAAATCATTGACTACATGCAATACCATGTGATTTATAGTTATGTGGTCACGTTATTTGAACATGACCACATAATAATAAATCATATGGCATTGTATGTAGTCAATAATTTATCATGAATTGTACTAGTGTGCAATATTGTTCTTTGGCTTGAGACATCATTGACGAATTCGGTGTAGGTGCATACAGTTCATATGATGAATAAATGCGAGATTAGTTATATCTTGTATGATAAAGTCAGTTTAGTTATATGTTATTTGCATTTGAAAATGTGTGATGATCAAGATGGGATCCATTGACTCGATATGCATAGGATCAAAGTTTTTAGTAACTTGATCCAGATTCGAGTTTCCAAACAAACATCACTAAATGGCTGAAAAAATAAATCTTATCTAAGATTCTTTAAGACACTTTAGTGGTACAAATTGTGAAAATTTCACATAATTAAAAGTTTTCCATAATCCCTCATCAAGTAAGTAGCAAGAACTTATCTAAAATTTGTCATTTATGCAAACTCTTGGCCCACTATATATTTGTGAAAATGCTTCAATGATCACATACTTTGATTTTATGCATGTTATGAGTATTTCAATCCAACAATCTTCTTGTGTTTAGTTTCTCTAATACTTGTAATGAGCCTTATAGATTATGTGAATGATCTTGGGCCTTCTAACTGCTTTGTAGAAATGGTGATGAGTCAACCAAGATCCATATTAATTGCTATGACTGTCATTTTCAACACTGTTCCTTAAGTTGGGCTTAAACAAATTGATCAAGTTCAACTTGCTAATGAACTTGTGGAGTTGTTGAGTACTCGGATGTTTGGTGAACATATCCACCAATTGATCTTCACTTTTAAAATAAGATATTGAAATTGTCTTGTTCAAATACTTTTCTCTTATAAAGTAATAATCTACCTTTATGTGCATAGTCCTATTATGAAATACTAGATTGATTGGAATATGTATTGTTGACTTATTATCATAATGTAGCCTCATAGGTGCCACCATTTAAAACCGAAAGCTTCAACCAATGCCTTCAATCATATCAATTTATTGGTGGTTGAAGCCATTGCTTTATATTTAGCTTTGGCACTTGATTTGGCCACCATGGTTTGCTTTTTGCTCTTTTAAGTCGTCAAATTCCCACCAACAAAAGTGTAATATTTGGTTGTAGACTTGCTATCTTCAATGCTTCCTACCTAATCAACATTTGTATAAGTAAGAACTTGATGATGTCAATGTTTTTTCATGATTATTCCTTGTCCTAAAGTTCCTTTGAGATATTTGAGTATTCGGTCCACTATTTCCATGTGATTGATCATTAGACAAGTCATGAATTGGCTTACCTGATTCACAGTAAAAGAAATGTTAGGTCCATCAATAGTTAAACAGATTAACTTACCCACAATTCTTTGATATTGCTTGATGTTTTGAACTGGTTTGCCCTCCTCCTTCTTTTTGGTTTATCCTTTAATTGGTGTTGAAGTTATCTTCCCTCTAAACTAACCTATCTCTTTCAAAAGATCAAAAATGTATTTTCTTTGGGATTGAAAAAACCCTTAATCAGAATGTGCAATTTCTATACCTAGAAAATATCGTAAGTGCTCAAGGTCTTTAATATCAAAAATAGACTTTAAATAACTTTTAGTACTTTTTATTCCCAAAATATCACTCCTAGTTATAATTATATCGTCTACGTAGATTATCACAACCGTAATATCGTTATTAGATTATTTTATGAATAAGGAATGATCAACACTATTAATCTTAAAATGTAGAGAAGTTAAAGTACCTTGCAACTTTAGCATACAAAACCCTAAATGATTGTTTTAAGCCATAAATGACTTTTCTAAGTTTGCACACATGTGTTATTGGTACTTTGATATTGTATCATTATGGGATATTCATGTAAACCTCTTTTCCAATTCCCTTTAGAGAAAAGCATTTTGAACATCTATTTAATACATTTCCCATTCATAATTAGTAGTTAAAGACAAGATGACTTTAACAATGTTCATTTTGGCTAGTAATGGAAATGTCTCAGTGTAAATTAAACCATAAGTTTGAGTAAATCCTTTAGCTACTAATTTGGCTTTATATTTTTTAATAGAACCATCACTTTTCAACTTAGTTTTGTACACCCACTTAAACCCAACTATTTCTTTACCTTGAGGGAGAGGAACAATTTTTCATGTTTTATTCCTAACTAAAGCTTCCAACTCCTCATCTATAGTATTCCTCCAAATAAAAATGTCCTTGGCCTCATTATAGTAAGATAACTCTTTAAAACTATCCAATTTTGTTAGAAAAATTTTATAACGCTCTTTAACATTATCTAAGGTATAATGATTTTTTATAGGATGCGCTGTAACCTTATTCCTATTTCCTCACTTTGACTTTCACTAACTATATTTTGTTCTTCATTTAATTCTAGTGGTTCATCAATGTCATCATTTTGTGGTGAATCTTTATAGTTAGAATTCTCATTTTCACTTTCATTCAAACTGACTCCATTATTGATTTGATCATTATTTCTTAATAAACTCAACTAATTACCACTGATAGATAAAGGAAGAGGATCCTCCTTGGTTTTTTCCTTATTTTTCACTTTATTAAAGTAAGGATCATTTTCTAAAAAAGTAATATTTCTTGAGAAAAATTTCTCATTTATACAAGGATCTAAACATTTATAACCATTTTTATCAATTCAATATCCTAAAAATATGCACTTTACACTCTTATGACTCAATTTATCTCTAGTATGATTAGGGATATGAACATAACAAGTGCAACCAAATACTTAAAGATAAGATAAGTTTGATTATCTATTATACAAAAACTCAAAAGGAGATTTTTCATTCAATAACTTAAAAGGCATTCTGTTAATCAAATATATGGTAATGGGAATGGCTTCATTCCAATATCTTTTAGGGACACTGTGATGAAATATCAATGACCTTCCTAAATCTAAGATGTGCCAATTCTTTTGCTTGGCTACACCATTGTGTTCGGGTGTGTAGGGATAAGTCATTAGGTGAACTATCCTTAAGGTGCTCAAGTAATTCTCAAAGGCATTACTAATGTGTTCTCTCCCATTGTCACTCCTAAGTATCTTAATTCTTTTACCAAGTTAATTTTTAATTAAGGATACAAACTTTTTAAAACATGATAAGGTCTCCGATTTGTTTTTAATCAAGTATATCCGAGTGTATCGAAACTTGTGGTCAATGAATGTCATAAAATATTTAAAGCTATTATAAGATTCTAAAGGGAAATTTCATAGATCAGAGTATATAAGATCAAATATTTCATTATAATAAGTTTTTGAATATACAAAAGAAAATTTAGTTTGTTTTCCTAGATTAAAAGCTACACATTGTTTAAATATTGGATTGAAAGGCTCATAACATGTATAAAATCAAAGTATGTTATAATATCTTAAAAATTTAAGTATTTAGTGGATTCTTTATTATAATCATATTAAAATATATGTGATAAAAATATTGAATTGGAGGAAAAATATAGAAGAGAAGGTTTAGAAACCCGTTAGGACAAAAATTTGGTAAAAACAAGTGCTATTAGTAAGAAAAGGTAAAATTATTATTTTAATAAAGTTTCGATTGACTAAATTAGATGTTGAGGATGTAAATTAGTATAATAGAGTATATTACAAGGAAAGATAGATTTTATAACCCTAGAAATGCCAAAATTATTATTTTGGACGAAAAGGGATGATTTTACTAAAAAAAGATAAAATGATCATTATACCAAGGGTCAGAAGGACTCCGCCAGATTTTGATCACATAGAACTCTTGTTAATATTATAAATAAGAAGTAGAAAAAAGTAAAATCAAATTCGGCATTGTTGATAAGAAAACCGTTGAAAATGGGCATTAAGGATACTTTTTACGCCATAAGGGTAATATGATCATTTTATAAGGAATTTGCGAATTTCGTGTCACTAAAATTTGATGGACTAAAATGGAAGAATGTGAAAATAGCCTTAGTTCTTTCATAAATTGTGTTGTGGCTTGAATGAAATTTTAAAAACTCAGGAACCAAATGCAATTTTGAAAAGTTTGTAAAAAAATCTCATTATTTATTATTTTAAAATTAAAAAATGTTCATTTTCTTCTTCCTCTTGCTGTCGACTTCTCCTCCATCTCTCTTCTCTTTAATTTTCTTCTTTAATTCATCAAATTCATAAGGAAATGTTTAGATTTTGAATTTGTTCAAGAAGGATAAATTGATCACCATGATAAACTCTTTCTTTTGACATAATTTGTGCATGATTTCATGGTAGAAAAATTATAAGTTTTGAGTTTGATGAGTTTTAATGGTGAAAATATATAGGAAAAAGGAGAAAGAAAGTGGTTAATGGTGAAAATTTGAAATTAATGGCTTGATTAAGGTAAAAAACATTAAACCCTTATTTTTTCTAATTTAGAGTTTTGTGGATTAATGATAATTAAATAATTTTAGATGGATATGATATAGAATTAGTGTAATCTAATTGATTGATGATGTTATTTTTATTAAAAAAAAAAATTAATGTGTAAGTTTTGAAAAATTCAACCACATGAGGAATGGTTACTTTGAATTGTGGTTTTAGTGATTTAATTGTTAATTAATATAAATGAGCATGGAGGATGAAGATTTAAAGGTTAATATTGAAAAAATTTTGATTGTAATGGCAAGCATATATTTGGTCACTTTTGAGTTTTAGTGTTCTAAATTATTTTGTTTTATATTTAATATCTATTATTGGTTGTATGTATGTTGTGAATATTTTAGAGTAAAAAGGAATTAATTAGAATGATAAAATGAAAGAAATTGAAAAAATATGTAATGAGAGAGGTTTGGCCCTTATGCTTAGAAGTGTGGTGTGTTGGTTTTTAGGATGTTTTGTGTTGTATATATGTATATAAATATGTTAGAAAATAAATAAAATTAGTAGGAAATAATTTGGATGTATAAAATACAATAAATTTAGAAAAATGATAAAATTGTGTATTTTAGATATTGTTCATTGAGACCTAAAAATAGTAGAATTTGATAGGTTCTTATGCTAGAAATTGTATGATGAAGTAATGAGATCAATTGAAATTAATTTGGTTTAGTAAATGATGAGATACATGTGAAGATGGCGAAATGATAATTTTGATTTTAAGTACCGATTATGAGTTGTATTAAAGATAATTATATGTAGTTGAATGCCTTTTAAGAATGTGAAAAAAAAAAAAAAAACGAATGATGTGGTAAGGAATACATGTGTGTGTGTGTGTGTGTGTGTGTGTGTATTTATATGGGTGAATATTTATGATTATAAATTTGGTAATAATTGCGTCAAATATTCACAACCATATTAAGTATTCAAAAATACCTTACTAGCAGTAGGTATTTTAGTTAGAATGGTTTATACAATAATTATATTATTGTTATCCTTGTTATTGTTGTTATTTTTTTTATTATTATTATTCTTATTATTATTAACGTGATTATTATTAATATTAACGTGGTTGTAATCATTATTTTTATTAATTGATTAATTGTATGTGTTTGTGGACACGTTGCGGATTTGGTAGTTTGTGTGTTTCTTGTTATGGTAGCAAAGTTGATGGAATTACTAAAATACCTTAGGTATAGCTAGAGTTAAAATTCATAATAATTAGCCAATAATTAAATAAAATAAATAATTGAATGATTAAGATAACTGTGGATCAGTAATGAATTCTCTCACATTCCAACTGTGCTGTTAAGTCAGTTTGTAAAAAAATTTTATTTTAGCCGTGGCCATAATTGGGAAGACATGGCTCCAGTGTGGGTTTGGTCAGGGTAGCACGGTCAGATCTCACTCATGATTGAGTATAGGGGTGAGACCGTGACATAGACCTTTTAAATGGCATCCAGGGGCATGTTGAACTCATAAGATGATTTATACACAAGCCGACAGAAAAAATGGGTGTGTAGGATGAATATTGTACCAGAGTTTTAACTACAATTCATAATTTCCCTAATTAAGACCGGTATATAATAAAATGAATCAGAATCACCCTATTTATGACCGGTTGAATGGAAACAGAATAGAATAATAGAACTGAAATGAATCTAATGGAAAGGGTATAGAAGAAAAAAGATTTAGAAGGTAAACAGAATACTTCTGTATACTAAATCTGTTGGTAGATTACGTGCATAGTTGTTGAAAGTGTAGCAGATTATGATTATCTGGTATTAGGAGTGTTCTAGTTTTCTTTACAGGTTATGTAGTCTATATGTATAAGCAAACTCTTGTAGAATTTTTATAAGAGTTATTATTTATTTAGTTAAGTGACACTATTCATGTGAGTAATTACTATTTATATAGTCATTTGTGCTATTCACTAATAAGAGTACTATTCTAGTGAATAGTTTAAGATGAATAGGCATAGAGTAAAGTTATATACTAACTGGTTATTAATTATGTGTTTGGGATATGATATTTACTAAATTGCCGGTTAGGATTTTGTGTTTTTTACTGAGTAATTTTACATTACTCACCCTCTTATTGAATATTATTTTATGGATAAGGTTAATAGAGTGGGGGATCCATGGAATACCTTTGAGACTAGATTTGTGTAGACGAAAGTATACTATTATTTGTAATAGGTTTCAATTTGCTTTATAAAATAAATATTTATGATATAAAAACATGTATATTGAAATCGTTATTTTAAAAAAAAAAAAAATTTCAAAGGAAATTCTGTTTTTTCATCACTGTTTTCTAATAATTAAAATTAACATCCTAAATATCTACTCTTAATATATATATATATATATAATCTTGGTATATTTGTATATATTGGGGTTATTGGTTTCACATATGTATTCATTGAAATATTTTCACAAACACATGGTGAGCCAAAAGTACACATATCACATATATCTCCATAAAAGTAAATTTTGGATGAGTTTTAGGTACTTACTTGATGAGGGATGATAGAAAACTTTCAATTATACGAAGTTTTCACAATTTGCATTACCAAAGTGTCTTGGAGAAACTTGGGCAATTTGGCATTTGATTGCTTTGGTTAAAAATTTACTTTTTTAGCCATTTATTAATGTTTATCTAGGAATTCAAATATGGATCAAATCGATGAAAACTTTGATTCTATGCGTATCGAGTCAATGAATTCCATTTTGACCATCATACGTTTCTAAATGCAAATAACATGTGACTAAACCAACTTTATTATACAAAACGTGACTAGTCTAGTACTTATTCACCATATAAACTACATATATCTATACTGGATTCGTTAGTGATGTCTCAGATCAAAGGACAATGTCACATATTAGTACAATTACACAATAAATCATAAACTACATGCAATACTATGTGATTTATCGTTGTATAATCATGTTCAAATAAATAGTTCTCCAACTATTTATTCCATACTAATGTCCTAATAACGTAATTATTACGTTACTCGTATTAATATCATTTTGTGATATTCATCGGAGACATTTAGTATACCTACTATTTGATATCGTTGCCCAATCGATATCACCTCTGTATGGAATAGTTTTGATAATATTATTTAACTATTCAATGAATTATTTAGATAATTTATAAATATACTTTATTTATATGCATGACTAAATAAAAGAAATAGCCAACATTTGTGAATAAAATACTCTTTTTTTCATTAATATAATGTATGCATAAAACAAATGTATCTCTAAAACCAATAACACAAATGGTTTTTAGGGTATACTCTAATATTAAAATCACTAAACTTCATATTCGGTATCATTTTACATATAATAATACTAAAAGCATGTCTTAATCTTGCATGCCAAAGTTTTTGAAGTTCATAGTCTTCCTCAACTCTAAAAGCTTAATTGGTTTTATCCAAAAAATATAAATCATCTTATCGTCTTTCCTCACCAATCTTCTTTCCAATTAGTATGTCATAAAATATCACTTTATTAAGTTTAAAGAAGACATAATAATTTAAATATTTTGTTATCTTACTAATTGACAACAAATTTAATGAAAAATTTGGCATATAAATGCCTTTTGTTTTTTTGGGTATAATTTTAATAGCTTCTAGTCCCTTAATAGGTATTTCACAACTATTGACTTTTATCACATTTCTAAACTTTCCTAGAGTTTCTATTCTAGATGCCTTGTTTTTATTTCTAAATAAATGATTAGTAGCACTTAAATCAATAACCCAAGGGTCAAATTTAAAATGTGAGTTGGAAATCATACCTTGAGAAGAGCTTGGGAGATGATTTTAAAGTAGTTTTGTCAAATCCTCAAGGAGTTTTGAGTTGTCTTTTTTGGTTGTATTTGAGCACCTTGTGGTAATGCCTTTTTCTTATAGTTAATTGGCCTAAGATGTGGATTAAGGTCTTAACATTTTTCTTTAGTATGACCTAACATCTTGCAATGGCTATACTTTCAACATTTGTCTTTAGGGTTGTGCATCCGTCCACATTTATCGCGCTTAGCCTTGACTTTTGCTCCTTGAACCATCATGCCTTCTTTCTAGCTTTTTACCAAATCACCTTTTTCAACCTTGCTTGAATTTCCATTTAAAATTTTTCTTTGCATGTACTCTTTATTCACATTGTTTACAACATCATCATAATAAGGTAAAGGCTAAATTCTAAGAATGTGGTTTTTAAGATCATCGTAGTTAAAATTCAAACCCATCAAATATGAAATCACAATATCCTTGTTAGCTCTTTTTTCCACTTCTTCAATATTAGTGGTATTCAACCTTAAGGATTGAAGTTCATTCCATACATACTTAATTTTGATATTGTATTCTATCAAATCACCTCTACCAAAGCTGATATTGTTGATGAAGTGCTTCAGCTCATATATTCTCATCAACTTTTCTTGATGACCAAATTGTCCCTTGATAGACTCACAAAGTGCTTTAGAAGTTTTAGCCTTTGAGAATGCACCTACCAAAGACAGTTCCATGGATTTCAAAATCTATGTATACACCAAGTTGTCATTATAATATAAATTTTCATATTCTTTACTTGATGTGTCGGTGGCCTTTATGATTCTTCTATTGACAAAGCCCAATGCTCATTTTTCACTTAATACTCTTTCAGCGAGATTGAGCCAAATTAAATAATTTTTTTCATTCAACGAAAATGTGGTAAGTTTTAAAGTGGTGTTACCATCATTATTAACTCCATTGAAGGAACTTTTATTTTTGGTGTTGTATGATGAGCTCTCTTTCTCTATTTTTTAATTAGGCTTTGAAGGGGAATGTCTTAATGCACCAAGAACCAATAAGTAACAAAAGATGAAAAGTGGATTTAAGATGAAACTGGCCCTGATACCATATTAAAAAATATTGATGAAAGGATAAAAAAGTTTCAAATATGAAAGAAAGTATTGATGAAAGAATAAATAAGCTTTTTTTTCTCCTTTTTTATTTACAATGATGTGTTTGTAACAGTTAGCTTTTCAAAATTTTTTACTTTTACTGTTCACAATAGCTATTGTTTATAATGGTCATTATTCAAACGATTAATTTATTTGACTTCTTAAGTCTAGTTTCTCTAATTGCTTGTAATGGGCCTTGTGGATTGTGTAAATGATTTTGGGCCTTCCAAATTGCTTTGTAGAAATAGTGATGAATCAACCAAGATCCATATTAGTTGCTATAACTATAATTTTCAACAAAAATTGCTTTAGAACATCAGAGTTTTAGCCTCAAGTGGCATAAAACAACAAAAGTCAGATCACGATATCAATGTTTATAGTAATGCAATAGATGATATACAAACATGCTTAAACACATAACCTTTATTTCAAAAAAAGCTAGAAATTACTTCAAACCATAATTGTCTTACACAAAAATTGCATAAAATTCACGAAGTGCATTTAAAACATAACTTCTTCTATTGAAAACAATATAAAATGCAAGAAATAGCTTTAAAATGACACCATTTGGGGCAAAAATGATATCTAATACAACAAAATGCCCAAAAATATCATAATTTTCTCATTATATACTAGAAATTGCCTTGAAATATCAATGATTTTTCTCCAAAAATCATGTACAGTGCTAGAGATCATGTTAAAATATCAACGTTCATGAGAAATATATTACATAATGTAATAAAACACGCTCAAACATTGCTGTTTTCCAAGAAAATGCTAGAAATTGCTTAACAACAACATAGTTTTGACCAAAAGTGGCATAAAATAGCAAAAATCAATTCTCGATATCACCGTTTATGGTAAATATAATAGCTGATGTAGAAACATGCTTAAAAATACAACCTTTATCTCAAAAAACTCTTGAAATTGCTTCAAACTATCATCGTCTTTCACGAAAATAGCATAAAATTCACGAAATTGATTTTAAACATAACCTCTTTTACCTTTCACTAAAAGTGAGGTTGATTCCTCTTTATTCACCAAACATTTCAAAGATGAAATAACAGTGATTTTCATTTATATCGATGACATTATCATTACTAGTAGTGACCAAACAGGCATTTGTTAAATTAAATCATATCTTAAATTTGTTTTTGACATTATAGACTTGGGATACTTACGATATTTTCTAGGAATAAAAATTGCCAATTCCAAAAAGGGATTATTTCTATGCCAAAGAAAAGTAAAGTAAGCTTGTATATAACCATTAGGATAATGTATATATAAATCCAAGATGTGTAAGTATTTGGAGATTGACTTAAGGAGTGGATACCATCAGATTAGAATGAGGGAAGGGGATGAATGGAAGATGGCTTTCAAGATCAAGCACGGGTTATATGAATGGTTAGTTATGCCATTCAGACTTTCCAATACTCCGAGTACATTTATGAGGTTGATGAATGAAGTTCTCAAGTCTTTTATTGGCCAATTTGTGGTAGTTTACTTTGATGACATTTTGGTGTATAGCCAAAGTGATGAGGCACATATTGATTATTTGCGATAAGTTTTTGAAACTTTGAAAGCTCAAAAGTTATACGCCAAACTTGAGAAGTGTGTGTTCTTTGTTGATCGTGTGGTGTTCCTTGGCTATATAATTTCTAAGGATGGTATTATGGTGGATGAATCTAAGGTGGAAGCTATTAAGTCATGGTCTAAGCCTAAGTCCATCACAGAAGTTTGAAACTTTCATGGACTTGCCTATTTTTATAGGAGGTTTGTTCCTCATTTTAGTAGCATTATGGCTCTTATAACTGAATGTATGAAGAATGGTGCTTTTGAATGGACCAATTTGGCTAAGGAGGCTTTTGAAATGATCAAGCAAAAGTTGTGCGAAGCCCCTATTTTAGCTCTACCAGATTTTGATAAGTTATTTGAGGTGGAATGCGATGCAAGTGGAGTGGGAATCGGTGCTGTTCTTACTCAATGCAAACAACCTCTTGCTTATTTTAGTGAGAAGCTAAATGACACAAAACGGAGCTATTCTACCTATGACAAGGAGTTTTATGCTATTATGAGGGCACTTGATCATTGGAGTCACTATCTTAAACACAAACAATTTGTTTTGCATTTAGACCACCAAGCCTTGAAGTATCTCCATGGGTAACACAAGATTAGTCCTCGACATGCCAAATGGGTAGAATTCCTGGAATCCTTCGCTTTTGTTTCTCATTATAAACAAGGGAAGTTAATGTTGTTGCCGATGCACTTAGTAAAAAGTATTCTCTACTTGTTTTACTTGATGCCAGGGTTATGGGTTTTCAATTGAGAAGGGATTAGTATGTTCATGATGGAGAGATACATGATTTAATTCAAAAATGTTCCAAGGGTGCCTTTAAAGAGTACACAATTCAGGAGGATTTTTTATTTAAAGGAAATAGGTTATGTGTCCCTAAAAGCTCATATAGAGAGTTGGTGATTAGAGAAGCACAAGGAGGTGGGTTGGCAGGTCATTTTGGTGTTCACAAGACTTTAGAATTGCTTCTAAGGTTTGTCGGCACTTTTATTGGCCAAAAATGTTGGAGGATATTCAGGCCATTATTGCGAAATGTGGCATTTGTCAACGGGCTAAAGCACACTTCAAGGCTGGGCCTTATACACTTTTGCCGATTCCAGATCAGATTTGGGAGGATTTGAGTATGGATTTTGTGGTTGCTCTCCCTAGGACTCAAAGAGGGAAAGATTCTATCATGGTGGTAGTGGACTGTTTCTCTAAGATGGCACATTTCATTCCATGTCACAAGACGGATGATGCTTCTAAGGTGGCAGATTTGTTCTTTAGAGAGATTGTTCGACTTCATGGTGTTCCAAGATCTATAGTGTCAGATCGAGATACAAAATTTCTAAGCAACTTTTGGAGGAGCTTATGGGGTAAGATCGGCATTAAACTTCTCTTTAGTATTTCTCACCATCCTCAAACTGATGGTCAAACAGAAGTTACTAATCGCACGTTAGGTAATCACTTGAGAAGTATGGTTAGTCGGCACTTAAGAGATTGGGACATGAAATTAGCACAAGCTGAATTTACTTATAATCGGTCAGCAAGCACTACTACAGGTCACTCTTCTTTTAAGGTTGTTTATGGTGTTAATCCCCTAACTCCTGTTGATCTTACCTCACTACCAATAGACTTTTCAAGTTCCCAAGGATGTCAATGAAAAGATCAAGATGATGAAGAAGTTCTATGAAGAAGTTAAGAAGAAAATTGAGAAAGCTAATGAAGCCTACAAAAAAAGGGCAAACAAGTATAGGAAACCTTTGGTTTTTCAACCTGGAGACTTGGTATGGCTGCATTTGTGGAAAGAAAGGTTTTCTTCTAAGAGAAAAAGCAAGATCGCCCCTAGAGCATATGGGCCTTTTGAGATCATTGCGAGAGTAGGTGATGATGCATATAAGGTGGCCTTACCAGATGAGTTGGGTGGAGTTTCGGCTACATTTAATGTGGGAGATCTTTCGCCATAATTGGAGGATGAAAATCTTCCGAATTTGAGGACAAATTCTCCTAAATTGGGGAGCATGATATGAATCAAGGAACTAAACCAACAAACATTTTAATTCACCAAACCCAATACCCAATTTGGTCAAACTCTTAATTTTCCTTTAAGCCATTCAGCCCAAGCTCCATTTAAAGACCTAAGTTATTCCATTGGTTTAACCATGATCACTTAGGCCAATGATATCTCACTTACTTGATTGCCACATCACTTACATGAAGCAAATCAAGAAAATATCCATTTGGAGGGAAAAATGAAAAATTGGCAAGTTTAAGAAAATTTAAATTAATTAGTATTTTATTTTATTAGTTTATCTCTTTTATGTCACTTTAGAAGTTCCAGCAAGCAAGTTCAAACCATTTGCAAGGTCCAAGAATGCATTTATGGAGGATAAGAAGCTGACTACAAAAGTTGCAGTATTGGCCAAGACAATTTCTGCACCAACAAAGCATTTGTGTCCATTTTTCATTTTGAGATTGTCTTATATGTTAAGTAATTGTCATTGCTTTTGATATTGGAAAATATATTAGTGTTATTTTATTTTGATTAGACCTTTTAAAAGGGTCTCCAATGCTTTGTAAGGGGAAGTTTTTCTGCTAGAAAAGTAAAAATTGAACATTGAGCTTGTTCTTTAAACTTAGACAAACCTTTACCCTAAATTTTCTTATTGCTAGAATTTAGGTGGTGGTTTCCTTGGTTGGTGGCTTTGCCTTTATGCCTTGCATCAATCTTAGTTATTTCGATTCTTTTCTCTTCATTTGATTCACACTTTACTCACCTACTAGCATTGCTGGAATTTGTTAAAGATCCACATCACTTTTGGAATGCACTTGCTAGAAGATTCGGGAATCAAGAAAATCTTTTAAAAGTCTATCAGTTGAGGGAAATCATCACAAATGTCAAGATGAATGGGAGTGATTTCCTTTCCTAGTCCAACAGAATCAAGGAAGTATGGGATCAATTGGAGTGTTTGAGGCCGATTACCACCAATGAGGAAGAATTGGAGAAAAAAGCCAATGAAGATCTTGTTTGTTTCCTCTTGGCGGGATTGGGGCCTAGTTTTGGAGATCTTAAAAATCAAATTCTAAGGAATAAGGAGATGCCACCGTATGATGATGTGGTGAATATTGTGGATAAGGAATTGATGGCTAGAGAAGCATTTGTTAGAGATGAGCCCAAAATTGAGAAAGGTGCATTTGTGCAGGCAAAAGAAGAAGCAATAGTAACTCAAGGGTTGAATGAGAGCAAAACCATAAAGTGTGAAAAATGTGGAAGGCTAGGACACATTAAAAGAAATTGTAGGTGATATGAACCTCGAAAGGAACGAATCGTCATGAAAGCGGAGTTTCAAGGAAAGTTTAAGAATTAAGTAGTTCGGAAGGTTTCGATGCCACAAGAATTTTATTGATGGATTTGTACATTCAATACCCTACGCGTCACTAGACATTCTCTTCTAAATTCATATGGATCTTCAAGCTGGTCTTCATCGCTTGCATCTTCAAGAGTTGACATTTCTGCATACACGGCTTCATCATCATCTTCATCAAATTCTGGCATGATCATCAGGGTCTTTCTATTTGAGCATTGAGAAGCGACATGCCCTACACCAAAACACTTAAAGCATTTAACGTTACGAGACTTAGAAGAATTAGAGCTGGTACCTTTTTCTTTGCTTTTCTCAGCCTCATTAGGGTTAGAACTCTCCGTCTTGCTTTTTAAATTAGATTTTGTGTTTTACTTGCTCCCATCATATTTCCTAAATTTTATATTCAAACTAGATCCATAAGTGGACTTGGAAAGCTTCTTTTATTTCAATTGCCTCTCTACCTTTATTGCCATGTGAACCATGTCCCCAATATCAACATAATGTTGTAATTCAACAATATCAGCAATCTCATGATTCAATCCTTGTAAGAACCTAGCCATGGTAGCCTCACGATCCTTCTCAAGGTTAGCTCAGATCATTGTAATTTTTATCTCTTTGTAGTAGTCTTCTACATATTTAGATCCTTGAGTCAATCTCTGTAAGCGTTGATGTAGTTCTCTATAGTAATGATTAGGAATGAAACGCTTTCTTAAGATCGCTTTCATCTCCTCCCATGTATTAATAGGTAGTTCTTTATTTCGTCACCTACTCAAAATAAGTTGATCTCACCAAATTAAGGCATAGTCAGTGAATTTTACGGCATCAAGACGTACCTTTTTCTCATTTGAGTAATTGTGACAATAGAAAACCATCTCAACTTTGCATTCCCATTCAAGGTCTGAATCAGAGTCAACCTTGCCTTAGAAAGATGGAATTCTCATCTTAATACTTCCAATGTTACGGTCCACATAATCATATCTCCCTTGATTCTCCCTTAATGCTTCAGATGTTGCATCATCAAAATCATGATTTTCAGTTTTGTAATGTATCCCAATTTGTCTTCTTTCTTGTCCATTAGTGTTATGTGTTCCGGTTGACAATTGTTCTATAGTTCTTTGCATATTGTCCATGGTGGCATTGTTTTTCTCTAAAATAGCTCGCGTCTTCTACAGCAAATCACGATAATCATTCATTACACGTTCAAGACTCAAAACTTGTAATGCATCAAATTTAAAGGTATCAACATATTTTAGTTGGTCATCAGTGGTCTTGTCTCTGTGTGCCATGGTGTGTTAGATCTAAAAAGGAAGATTAAAATAGCAAAATAGGTCTCACAAAACTCTGTTTCTTTCCTTGTCACTCAACAATATACTCACAGCTCTCGTGTTTTACTTTTAATATGGCTTTTATAAGGAATGTTCACTCTCCTTGCCTTTTTCCACTCAATTTCTCTTCATATGCTCTTAATTAAACTCTTAAACAAATTAAAGTTGTTTGCGTTGTTCAACCAGAGACAAATCAAGAAAGTTTTCAATCTCAATGGTAATAGCAAAAGAAGGAAAGTTTACAGATTTAGATGGCTTAGAAGGCGGTCAGTTTGGGAAGTGGTAAGAAATGTTTCTGGTAAGTTTAGATATTGGCAAAATTAGTTAAGTTTTGATATGATAAAATTGATATAATTAGGAGTCGAAAGAATTGGTAAGGTAGTTAGATATGTTGTAAATTTAGCTGGAAACATAATTTTGGCAAAGGCTGAAAATTGTAAATGTCCTAATTTAGTTGTCAAAAATTATAAGAAATTTGGTCAAAATTTGGTAGCTTTTGGTTCCCAATTATTAACATAATATTTTGGTCTTAATTGGCATTTAAGGATATTTTTCTTTCCTGCAATTTGCCTTTTTTTTTTCTTTCTAAAAAATAAATATGGAACCAATAAGGCAACTAGGACAAACAAGAAATATTGCCTAGGGTGCGTGTGGCTAGTTTGGAAGTCATGAACCAATGATTATGGTCACGTCCAAGGTGGTTTGGTGGCTGGTTGATTCGGTTTTGAGGTTTAAAGATGAAAATTACATATGGAACAAACAGAAAGTAGAAGAAGAGGAGAAAAAAATAAAAATAAAATGAAAAAAAAAGATAGAACGAACCTTAATTATAGAGCCTTGCTCTGATACCAAATGATATGAACCTTGAAAGGAACAAGTCGTCATGGAAGCGAAGTTTCAAGGAAAGTCTAACAATTAAGTGTTTCGGAAGGTTTCGACGCCATAAGAAATTTCTTGATGGAATAACAAAGAATTCTTAATAAGCCTAGGTAGAATGCCACAAGTGAGTTTGATAAGTTCTAAGTTACAAAAAAGAACAATGAAGAGAACATAATTCCTCACAATTTTTGTCTAACAAAAAACCTCCTTACATTTGAAAACAGAAGACTATTTATAATAGTCTTAAATCTAATCCTAATAGAATAAAAACTTTCCTAAAATAATAAAGAGTAATTTAGAAAAATATATAAAAGTTTACAAAATTAAGAAATTTAATAATTAATACATAAAGTATAAATTTGGCTAAGATTTGATTTTGTACTCCATTGCTTGTATCATTCCTTACTTGTCTTTAGAATATCCAGATTTGTATGATTTATTGAGATCTTCTTAATTAATGTACTTTGACTAAATTTCACAATTAAGGAAGTTTTTTTTAGACATGTCCTACAAGATAAAATTAACCAATTATTAGATAGCCCAATTAATAAAGATAATTAAAATAAATTAAGCTAATTAACTTCTTAAATAATAGCTAACTTTCATAATTAATTATTCTAAACATGCATAAATAACAGTAATAACCCGCGGGACTTCTTCAATGTCGCTGTGCACCCCATTTTCACACAAAAACTTTTAAATGTGCGTAAAGAGGACTATTTTAAGTTTTTGTGCACGACTCCTTGTTATAGGTTCACTAGGCCACTCCAATAGTTTCATTGACTAATAATTAGATATTTTGAACTTGTTGACATCGAAGATGTCTCATTGACTTTCATTTACTCCTTGATTTGCATCAGTAGGTTCTGTGATCATTGTGAAAAGTTTGGGCATAACAAGGATAGGTGTTTTGAGCTTCATCCTTACTTAAAGAAGGAAAATACAACCAAAGTTTCACAAGAATTGCAACACACATTAGAGATAGACTTGTCCGTAAATCTCATTGAACAATTTACAAAATTTCTTCAATCTCAAAATCTGAGCACCTCTCAAGGTTTGATCTCTAATTTATCTTTAAATATTGATCCTTGGGTTATGGACTCAGGTGCTACAAATCACATGTTTAGAAGTAAAAATTTAGTTTCTAAAATTGAGTCTATACGAAAGGATAAATGGGTGAGTATAGCTAATGGCAAAAATATACCAATTAGTGGTTTAGGACACTTGAATATTTTGTCTAAGCATACTAAAGGTCTTTATATGCCATGCTTCTCTTCAAATTTGCTGTCCGTAAGTAGAATTACTAAAGGTTTAGATTGTTATGTTATATTTGAACTTAATAAAGTAACTTTTTAGGACATCAAGACTGGTCAACTGATCGGCGAGGGAAGAGAGAAAAATGGACTTTATGTTTTGGAAGATTCAAGCAAAACTTTTAAAGTAGATAGCAACAAAGTCCAAGAACTATGGCATGCTAGATTAGGGCATCCTCCTAGTCATATTTTGCAAAAATTAGTTCCTAATTTAAAGTTTGATGAAATCAAAGGGACAGTTCTTGTATCTTAGGAAAATAAATTAAGATACCTTTTATACAATCTCATCATGAATATAATGATTTATTTGCCTTGGTACATTCTGATTTATGGACTTCTCCTACTCTATCTCATAAAGGTTTCAAATATTTTGTAACTTTTATAGATCACAAATCTAGGTATACATGGATTTATCTAATTAAAAAGAAATTTGAGACTTTTAAGTGTTTTAGAGAATTTGTAATATTGATTGAAAACCAATTTGATAAGAAGGTTAAAGTGTTGAGAACTGATAATGGAGGAGAGTACGTGAACAACTTTTTTAAGGAATTTTTAATGAGTAAAAGAATTGTTCACCAAACTATTTGTCCTTACACTTCGGAACAAAATGGTGTGGCTGAACGTAAAAATAGGCATATTTTAGAAGTGGCAAGAATTATGATGTTCTATCACAATGTGCCTAGAGAGTTTTGGGGGGAAGCCGTTCTCACAGCCACACATCTTATTAATCGAACACTATCTATGGTCTTGAAAGGAAAGACACCCATTGAAATTGCCTATAGTACCAAACCGAACTTGTTCTATCTTAGAATTTTTGGATATGTGTACTATGTACATATTCCAAGTCATTCAAGAGATAAATTAAGTGAAAGGAGCATTAAATACATCTTTTTAGGTTATTGTGTAAAGGATATAGGTGCTATAATCCCTTAATTAAGGACAAGGATATCTCTAAGAATGTTACTTTCATAAAAAATGACTCATATTTTGACAGGATCAATAATGAAAAAAGTGAAGTAGAGGATCTATTTCCTTTAGTCATAATACACAAATATGTACCACCATTTAGGGATATAGTTGATAACCATAACTAAGACTTGAATAGTGATAACGTAGAATTGCAAGATGAAGAGGTTAATGAAAGTGAAACCAACAAAGAAAGTCGAGATGCACATTCACCTATTGAAATAAGAGAAGATTTTCCTTTGTCATCTAGTAGAATTGAAGAGGAGAAAAACCAAGGTCAAACACCTAGGGATAAACAACTGAATGTTCAAATAGAGTCATTATCTATTAGTACACGAAGCGAGAGGGAGCATGTTATACGTACACAAGGCCAAAATCCCTTAGGAGATTTCAATGACTTCGACAATCTTCATCAGAATGGATGAAAAATAAAGTATTTTTCTATGGAAATAAAGTAACCACACACCCTCTTAACCACTACTACACCTTAGAAAATGTAAAGGAGAGTTTTAAAGCCTTTTTAACTAAGGTAGATGCTATTGAAGATCTTAATAACTTTGAGAAAGCTAGGGAATCACCAATTTGGAAACAAGCCATGCAAGAAGAATTAGATGCTTTAGTTAAAAATAACACATGGGACTTAGTACCTTTACCTTTTGGAAAGAAGGTTGTAGGATGTAAATGGGCGTATAAGACTAAGTTAAATAGTGATGGAATATTGGGCAAACATAAGGTTAAGTTAGTGGCCAAAGGCTTTACCCAAACCTATGGCTTAAATTATACATAAACTTTTGCACTGGTTGCAAAAATGAACACCATTATGATACTTCTCTCCTTAGCGGCTAACTATAATTGGGATTTACATCAAATGGATGTAAACAATGCTTTCGTGCAAAGAGAGTTAGAAGAAGAGGTTCATATGAGTCTACCTTAGGGTTATGATGTTATGGTTCCTAATACACATATTTGTAAATTGAAAAAAGCCATATATGGATTAAAGCAATCACCAAGAGCATGGTATAATAAGTTGCATAATACATTATGTTTTCAAAATTTTAAAGTAAGTGACGCTAATCACTCTTTGTTCATTAAGCACTCAAGTGAGGGATCTACTATTGTTCTTATTTATGTGGATGATATTATCATTGGTTGTGACATTAATAACATTAAGAGCATTAAAGCATATTTGAAATGTATATTTAATGTTAAAGATTTGGGAAACTTACGATATTTTCTAAGTATAGAAAGAGCTTATTCAACTAAATGGCTATTTCTATCCCAAAGAAAGTATGTTCTTGATTTGTTAAATGAGATAGAAAAACTTTGAACAAAGCCAGCTGTGACACCTATGGAGGCACTAAGAAGGATAAAAAGTATGAAAAAGAGCATGACAAGGAGGAACCCTACAAGGGTATCAAGCTTTATCAAAGGCTTGTAGGTAAGCTTATATATTTAACTATTACATGACCTGACATTGTTTTTTTCTGTGCAACATGTAAGTCAACACATGTCATGCCCAAAGAATATACACATGGAAATGGTGAATAGAATTTTGAGATATCTAAAAGGAGCATCGGGGCAAGGAATTTTGATGAGAAAAAATGGTCACCATAAGATATGTGCTTACACAGATGCAGATTAGGCTGGTAACTTTGAGGATAGACGATCTACCACTGGTTATTGCACATTCATGGGAGGGAATTTAGTGACTTGGAAAAGTAAAAAGCAAAGTGTGGTTGCAAGATCGAGTGCAGAAGTTGAGTATAGAGTTATGGCATCTACTACTAATGAATTGGTTTGGATAAAATCATTAGTGGAAGACTTAGGCTTCTTAGTTTAAACACCTATGGACATGTATTGTGATAACAATGCAACAATACACATTGCATATAATCCAATGTTCCATGAGAGGACCAAGCATATTGAAGTTGATTGTCACTTCACAAGAGAAAAGTATTTAAGCAAAGTGATCAACATGCCTTTTGTGATAAGTGAAAAACAACTTGCAGATATATTCACCAAACCATGTACTCATCAACAACTCCTCAAGGTAAGTTCCAAGTTGAACTTGTTCAATTTGTACAAGTCCAACTTGAGGAGGAGTGTTGAAGATGAAGAAATTGAGAGTGAAGATTTAAGGAACGAAGAAAAGCTCAAATAACTCTTTGGCTTAGTCTATGGATGCCTACATCAGACTCAAAGCCTATTTCAAATATTTAAAAAACTAGTTACTAAAGGACAAAACAACAACTAGATTTTACTAGTCATTAAAAGACAAAATAACAATTAATTTTTTGAATTTGAAAGATGTGTTGTTGTATGTTGTATCTAGTTGTTGGAAAAGTAAAGTAAGCTTGTATTTAACCGTTAGGATGTTGTATATATAAATCCAAGATGTGTAAGTATTTGGAGATTGAATAAGAAATAAAAAGTTATTCATTTTCTCTCTTGCTATATTTTCTATCTACTTGTATTTTCATTTGGTTTTTATTGAATATTTGAAATCTTGAGTTAAACACTTAAATTTATTTAATCAATAAGTTAAAAGTATAAATTTATTTTATATTAGAACGAAATTATAGAAATATTGCATATGTGATTATTATAATTTTAATAAATTATCAAAATACCATTGAATAATAGTAAAGGGTAAATTGATAATATGGATATATGATGAATTATGGAGAGATGTATAAGTGGTCAACATTCTTATGGTAAATTATGAAATTTTTTTACATACTGATAGAGCCGTTTAAGACAAAATAAAATAATAATTTATTAATTACTGTAACGCTCTTTAGGGCATGTGGAACCCACAGTCATCCTTGTGGTATTTAGAATTGTATGTGAGAAACCACGACAGTCCTCTATGGTGCTTTTGGGTATGTTGAACCTATAGTAGAAAGCAACAATTTACCATGGCGCCCTTAGGGACATGTTAAACCCATAGTAGTACTATAATTATGCACAATTTATACATATATTGGTGTGTAAGATAAATAATGTGGTCACGATCCGTATAATTTACCTAAGTATGACTAGTCAAATGAAATGAGAACAAGATATTAGAAATAGAATAGATAGAGTAGAAAGCATACAGAGAAAAGTGGCACTATACTATGATTATTCGTAATATCCTAATTGAACTGTTAATCGCGTTGTTGGAATGAGTTAGTCCTAATTAGTTATTGTTGTAGCGTTAGATATATGAAATATGTTGTTGTCTTGATTAATTATTATTTGTATGGTTAGAATATTATGATTTGTTAAATTATTTTATTAGATTTTGTATTTTTTATTGAATAATTCTAAATTACTCACTTTATGGTTAAAATAATTTTCAGGTATAACTAATAGGGTAGTAAAATTGGACAAATACTCGAGACAGTGACCTGTCAAAAGAATTGGACATACAAGATTTTTGTTGCTGAAATAATTAGACTTTTATTATAAATCGAATTTTTAATATATTGCATATGTTGTAAATAAGTATATATATATATATATATATATATATTGAATTGTGATAAACGCTTATTTTGATTATAATAAAAGAAAATGAAAAAGAAAAAAAAATTTAGTATTTCTTTTAATATATGTTTAGAAGTCATTATTTATTATTTAAATAAGTATGGGATCCCACAATAGTTTTAGCCAAAAATGGCATAAAACAACAAAAATCGATTCACAATATCGCCGTTTATGGTAAATATAATAGTTGATATAGAAACATGCCTAAAAACACAACCTTCATCTCAGAACACTCTTGAAATTGCTTCAAACCATCACCGTCTTTCATGAAAATCGCATAAAATTCATGAAATCGATTTTAAACAAAACCTCCTTTGTCAAAAACAATATAAAATGCTAGAGATAGCTTGAAAATTGCCACCATTTACGTCAAAAAAATGATATCTAACACAAAAGGAAGGCTAAAAAATCTCACTATTTTCTCAATATATACTAGAAATTGCCTTGTTACATCAATGTTTTTTTCAAAAATCATGTACGGTGCTAGAAGTCACCTTAAAAAATCAATTTTCATGAGAAAAATGATACATAATACGACAAAATGCACTCAAACATCACTGTTTTTCAGCAAAATGCAAGAAATTGCTCTAGAATATCACTCACTGTTTTAGCCGAAAGTAGCAAGAGACAGTAAAAATCGATTCAAGATATTGCCGTTTGTGGTAAATATAATAGATGATATAGAAATATTCTCAAAATCACAACCCTTATCTCAGAAAATGCTAGAAATTACTTTAACCATCATCGTCTTTCATGCAAATCGCATAAAAATTCATGAAATAGATTTTAAACGAAACCACCTTTGTCGAAAGCATTATAAAATGAAAGAAATAACTTTAAAATGCCACCATTTACAGCAAAAATGATATCTAATGCATCAGAAAGCTCAAAATTATCACCATTTTGTCAATATATAGTAGAAATTGCCTGGAAACACCAATTTTTTTTGCCAAAAATCATGTACAGTGCTAGAAATCACTTTAAAACATCAACATTCATGAGAAAAAAGATACAAAATGCAACAAAACACCCTCAAACATTGCAATTTACCAAGAAAAATGCAGGAAATTGATCCTGAACATCACCGTTTTAGCTGAAAGTGGTACAAGATAACAAAAATTGATTCACAATATTACCGTTTATGGTAAATATAACAGATGACATATAAATATCCTAAAAAAACACAAGGATTATCTTGGAAAACTCTAGAGATCACTTCAAACAATCACTGTCTTTCACAAAAATTGCATAAAACTTACAGAATCGATTTTAAACATAACCTCCTTTATCGAAAACAATGCAAAATGCAAGAAATAGCTTAAAAATGCCACCATATATGGCAAAAAGGGTATCTAATGCAACAAAAGGCTCAAAAATATCACCATTTTCTCAATATATAATGGAAATTGCCTTGAAACATCAATGATTTTTTCCAAAAATTATGTACAATGGTGCTGGAGGTCACCTTAAAATATCAACGTTCATTAGAAAAGTGATTCAAAATGCAACAAAACACCCTCGAACACCGCTGTTTTCCAAGAAAAATGCAAGAAATTGTTCTATAACATCACTCAGCCGAAAGTTGCATGAGACAAAAAAAAAACAATTCACGATACCACCGTTTGTGGTAAATATAATAGACAATCTATAAATATGTGCAAAAACACAACCTTTATCTCCGAAAACTCTTGAAAATTGCTTCAAACCATCACTGTCTTTCTCTAAAATTGCATAAAATTCTCAAAATCGATTTTAAAGATAACCTCTCTTTTTGAAAACAATATAAAAATGCAAGAAATAACATTAAAAATGCCATCATTTATGGCAAAAATGATATCTAATGCAACAAGAAGCTCAAAACTATCACCATTTTGTCAATATATACTAGTAATTGCCTTGAAACATTGACGTTTTGCCAAAAATCATGCACAGTGCTAGCAATCACGCTAAAATATCAATGTTTATGAGAAAAATGATACACAATGCAACAAAACGCCCCCGAGCATTGCCGTTTTCCAAGAAAAATACAAGAAATTCCTCTAGAGCATCACCGTTTTGGTCGAAAGTGGAATGCGACAACAAAATGGATTCATGATATAACTGTTTATGGTAAATATAATATATGATATAGAAACATGCTCAAATACACAACCTATATATCTCAGAAAATGCTAGAAATTACTTCAAACCATTACCGCCTTTCATGAAAATCACATAAAATTCATGAAATCGATTTTAAACAAAACCTCCTTTGTTAAAAACAATATAAAATGCTAGAAATAGCTTGAAAGTGCCACCATTTACATAAAAAATGATATCTAACACAAAAAAGAAAAAGGCCCAAAAATCTCACCATTTTCTCAATATATACTAGAATTTGCCTTGTTACATCAACGTTTTTTTTTCCAAAACTCATGTACGGTGCTGGAAGTCACCTTAAAATATCAACGTTGATGAGAAAAATGATACAAAATGCAACAAAATGCTCTCGAACATCACCGTTTCTGAGAAAAAAAATGCAAGAAATTGCTCTACAATATCACCGTTTTAGCTGAAAGTGGCATAAGACAACAAAAATCAATTCACGATATCACTGTTTATAGTAAATATAATAGATGTTATAGAAATATGCTCGAAAACACTAGAAATTACTTTAAACCATCCCCGTCTTTCATGAAAATGGCATAAAATTCACGAAATCGTTTTTAAGCATAACCTCTTTTGTTGAAAACAATATAAAATGCAAGAAATAGCTTGAAAATGCCACCATTCATGGCAAAAATGACATCTAATGTATCAAAATGCTCAAAAATATTACCATTTTCTCAATATATACTAGAAATTGCCTTGAAACATTGATGTTTTCTTTCAAAAATCATGTACAATGCTAGAAGTCACCTTAAAATATCAACGTTCATGAGAAATATGTTACTTAATGCAACAAAACTCTTTCAAACATTGCCGTTTTCTCAAGAAATGCTAGAAATTACTTTACAACTTCATAGTTTTAGCCAAAAATGGCATAAAACAACAAAAATCGATTCACAATATCACCGTTTATGGTAAATATAATAGTTGATATAGAAACATGCCCAAAAACACAACCTTCATCTCAGAACACTCTTGAAATTGCTTCAAACCATCACCTTTTTTCACGAAAATCGCATAAAATTCACAAAATTTATTTAAAACACCACCTCTTTTTTTTTTTAAACAATATAAAATACAAAAAATGGCATAAAAATGCCACCATTTATGGCAAAAAATGATATATAATATAACAAAGCTCCAAACTATCTCCATTTCGTCAATATATACTAGAAATTGCCTTGAAACATCAACATCTTTTTAAAATTCGCGTTAAAATATCAACATACATGAGAAAAATGATACGTAATGCAACAAAATGCCCTTGAACATCAATGTTTTCCAAGAAAAATGCAAGAAATTGCTCTATAGCATCACTGGTTTAGCCAAAAGTGCTAAAACTATCACCATTTTGTCAATATATACCGGAATGTGCCTTGAAACATTGACGCTCTTTTTCCAAAAATGATGCACAGAGCTAGAAATCATGGTAAAATGATGTGAATCTTTAACAAATTTTAACAATGCCAACAGGTGAGTAAAATGTGAATCAAATGAAGGGAAAAGAATCAACATAGTTAATATTGATCCAAAGCATAAAAGCAAAGCCACCAACCAAGGAAACCACCACCTAAATTTTAACAATAAAAAAATTTAGGATAAAAGTTTGTTTAAGTTTGAAGAACAAGCTCAATGTTCAATTTTTACTTTTTCAGCAAAAAAAACTTCCCCTCACAAAGCATTAGAGATTTTTTAAAATGTCTAATACAAAATAAAATAATACTAATATATTTTCCAAGATCAAAAGTAATGATAATTACTTAACATATAAGATAATCTTCAAATGAAAAATGGATACAAATGCTTTGTTAGTGTAGAAATTGTTTTGGCCTAATACTGCAACTTTTGTAAATCATTTGAGCTTGCTTGCTGGAACTTTTAAAGTGACATAAAAGTGATAAACTAATAAAATAAAATACTAATTAACTTAAATTTCCTTAAACTTGCCAATTTTCCTTTTTTTCCCTCCAAATGAATATTTTCTTGATTTGCTTCATGTAAGTGATGTGGCAATCAAGCAAGTGAGGTATCATTGGCCCAAGTGATACAATAATTTGGGTCTTTAAATGGGGTTTGGGCTGCATGGACTAAAGAAAAATTGAGAGTCTGACCAAATTAAATTTTGGTGTTCGAATATAGTTGGATTGGGTGAGTTAAAGTGTTTATGGGTTTGGTTCCTTGATTCATATCATCCTCCCCAATTTGGAGAGAAATTTTTCTCAAATTCAGAAGATTTTCATCCTCCAAGTATGGCGAAAGATCTCCCACATTAAATGTAGCCGAAACTCCACCCAACTCATCTAGTAAGGCCACCTTATATGCATTATATCACCTACCCTTGCAATGATCTCAAAAGGCCCATCTACTCTAGGGGCGATCTTGCCTTTTCTCTATGAAGGAAACCTTTTTTTCCGTAACTGTAGCCAAACTAAGTCTCCAGGTTGAAAAACAAAAGGTTTCCTATGCTTGTTTGCCCTTCTTTTGTAGTCTTTATTAGCTTTCTCAATTTTCTTCTTAACTTCTTCATGAAATGATATGAATCAAGAAACCAAACCCATAAACACTTTAACTCATCAAACCTAATTATATTCGAACACCAAAACCCAATTTGGTCCAACTCTCAATTTTTCTTTAACCCATTCAGCCCAAACCCCATTTAAAAACCCAAATTATTCCCTTGGTTTAACCATGATCACTTGGGTCAATGATACCTCACTTGCTTAATTGTCATATTACTTACATAAAGCAAATCAAGAAAATATCCATTTGGAGGGAAAAATGGAAAATTGGCAAGTTTAAGAAAATTTAAGTTAATTAGTATTTTATTTTATTAGTTTATCTCTTTTATGTCACTTTAGAAGTTTTAGTAAGTAAACTCAAATCATTTGCAAGGTCCAAAAATGCATTTATGAAGGATAAGAGACTGACTACAAAGGTTGTAGTATTAGGCCAAGACAATTTCTACATCAATAAAGCATTTGTGTCCATTTTTCATTTTGAGATTGTCTTATATGTTAAGTAATTATCATTGCTTTTGATCTTAGAAAATATATTAGTGTTATTTTATTTTGTATTAGACCTTTTATAAAGGTCTCCAATGCTTTGTGAGGGGAAGTTTTTCTGCTGGAAAAGTAAAAATTGAATATTAAGCTTATTCAAGTTTAAACAAACATTTATCCTAAATTTTCTTGTTGCTAGAATTTAGGTGGTGATTTTCTTGGTTGGTGGCTTTACCTTTATGTCTTGGATCAATCTTAGTTATTTTGATTCTTTTCTCTTCATTTAATTCACACTTTATTCACCTATTAGCATTGTTGGAATTTGTTAAAGATCCATATCATGGAACTTCATCATCATCTTGATTTTCTCATTGACATCCTTGGGAACTTGAAAGTCTATTGGTAGTGAGGTAAGATCAATAGAAGTGAGGGGATTAACACCATAAACAACCTCAAAAGGAGAGTGACCTATAGTAATGCTTGCTGACCAATTAAAACTAAATTCAACTCGTGCTAATTTCAAATCCCAATCTCTCAAGTGTTGACTAACCATACTTCTCAATATTGAAAATGGAGAGATTAAGATTGAAGATTCAAAAAATGAAGAAAAGCCCAAATAACTCTTTCGCTAGTTTATGGATGCTTACATCAAGCCCAAAACCCATTTTAAGTGTTTTAAAAGCTAGTCACTAAAGGACAAAATAACAACTAGTTTTTGTTAGTCACTAAAAGACAAACATAACAACTAGTTTTTTGAATTTGAAAGATGTGTTATTATATGTTGTACCTAGTTGTTGAAAAAGTAAAGTAAGCTTGTACCTAACCGTTAGAATGCTGTATATATAAACCCATCATGTGTAAATATTGGAAGATTTGAATAAAAAGCTATTCTTTTTCTCTCTTACTATATCTTTTATCTACTTGTATTTTCACTTGGTTTTTTGATGAATCTTTGAAATCTTGAGATAAACACTTAAATTTATTTAATCAACATGGTACTAGAGTTTGGCCACATCTAGAGAAGTTCTTTTTCATCATCTTTCTCTTTTTTCCTTTCTCTTAGTTGTGTGTTTAATCTCTATTGTGTAAGGCCAAGTTGTTGAAATTGAAATGGCAGCACAAGAGGGAAGTAGTTCTACTAAGAGAGCTTTTTCAACGTTGATTCCGACTACAAAATTACCACCAAACTTACTACCTTCCCCCTCAATGGAAGGAACTATTCTATATGGGTGACAAATGCTACAAGGGTCTTATTGGGCATGAGAGTTCTTAGATTTGTTAATGGAGAAATTAATCAACTTAAGGTGGGAGATAAAGAATATGCTGAATGGAGATATGTTGATAATCTCGTCATCACTTGGATTATCAACTCCATTGATCAATCCTTGGTTGGTGCCTTCAACAAAGCCAAAACCGCCAAAGACCTTTAGAATGCACTTGCTAGAAGGTTCGAGAATCAACGAAATCTCTTAAAAGTCTATGAGTTGAGAGAAATCATCATAAATGCCAAGATGAATGGGAGTGATTTTCTTTCCTACTCCAACAAAATCAAGGAAGCATGGGATGAATTGGAACGTTTGAGGCCGATTACCACCAATGAGGAAGAATTGGAGAAAAGGGCTAATAAAGATCTTGTTTGTTTCCTTTTAGTAGGATTGGGGCCTAGTTTTGGAGACCTTAGAAATCAAATTCTAAGGAATAAGGAGATGCCACCATATGATGATGTGGTGAATATTATGGATAAGGAATTGATGGCGAGAGAAGCATTTGATAGAGATGAGACCAAAATTGAGAAATGTACATTTGTGCAAGCAAAAGAAGAGGCAATGGTAACTCAACGGTTGAAAGAGAGTAAAACCACGAAGTGTGAAAGATGTGAAAGGCTAAGACACATCAAAAGAAATTGTAGGTTTTATGATGATTGTGGAAAGTTTGGGCATAACAAAGATAGGTATTTTGAGCTTTACCCTCACTTGAGGAAGGAGAATAAAGTCAAAGTTTCATAAGAATTACAACACGCATCAGAGATAGACTTGTCCACAAACCTTATTGAGCAATTTACAAAGTTTCTTCAATCTTAAAGATTGAGCATCTCTCAAAGTTTGATCTCTAACTTATCTTTAAATATTGATCCTTAGATTATAGACTCGGGTGCTACAAATCACATGTTTAGAAGTAAAAATTTAGCTCATAAATTTGAGATTATAAGAAAGGATAAATGAATGAGTATAGCTAATGGCAAAGATATACCAATTAGTGGCTTATGACACTTGAATATTTTGTCTAAGCATACTAAAGGTTTTTATATACCATGCTTCTCTTCAAACTTGCTATCCGTAAGTAGAATTACTAAAGATTTAGATTGTTATGTCATATTTGAACCTAATAAAGTAGCTTTTCAGGACATCAAGACCGGTCAACTGATTAGTGAGGGAAGAGAGAAAAATGGACTTTATGTTTTGGAAGATTCAAGCAAGGCTTTTAAAGTATCTAGCGACAAAGTCCAAGAACTTTGGTATAATAGATTAGAGCATCCTTCTGAATATTTTGCAAAAATTAGTTCCTAATTTAAAGTTTGATGAAATCAAATATTGTAGTTATTGTATCTTAGAAAAATAAGTTAAGATACCTTTTGTGCAATCTCATCATGAATATAATGATTTATTTGCCTTGATACATTCTAATTTATGGACTTCTCCTACTCCATCTCATAAAGGCTTCAAATATTTTGTAACTTTTATATATCACAAATTTAGGTATACATGGATTTATCTAATTAAAAAGAAATCTGAGATATTTGAATATTTTAGAGAGTTTTGTAATATTGATTGAAAACTAATTTGATAAAAAGGTTAAAGTGTTGAGAACTAATAAATAGAGGAGAGTATGTGAACATTTTATTTAAGGAGTTTTTAGTAAATAAAAAATTTTTCACCAAACCACTTGTCCTTATATTCCGGAACAAAATGATGTGCTTAAACGTAAAAATAGGTATATTTTAGAGATGGCAAGAACTATAATGTTCTATCACAATGTGCCTAGAGAGTTTTAGGGGGAAACCGTTCTCACTGCCACACATCTTATTAATCGAACTCCATCTATGGTTTTCAAAAGAAAGACACTCATTGAGATTGCCTATAGTACCTAACCGGACTTGTCCTATCTTAGAATTTTTGGATGTGTATGCTATGTACATATTCCAAGTCATTCAAGAGACAAATTAAGTGAAAGGAGCATTAAATGCATCTTTTTAGGTTATAGTGTAGATATTAAGGGTTATAAGTACTATAATCCCTTAACTAAGGACAAGTATATCTCTAGGAATGTTACTTTCATAGAAAATGACTCATATTTTGATAGGACCAGTAATGAAAAAAGTGTAGTGGAGGATCCATTTTCTTTAACTATAATACACAAATATGTACCACCATCTAAGAACAATGTTGGTAACCAAGACCAAGATTTAAATAGTGATAATGTAGAATTATAAGATGAAGAGTCCAATGAAAGTGAAAACAGTAAAGAAAGTCGATATGCACATTCACCTAGTGAAGTAAGAGAAGATTTACCTTTGTCATCTAGTAGAATTAGAGAGGAGGAAAATCAAGATGAAACACCTAAGGATGAACAACCAAATGTTCAAATAGAGTCACCATCTAGTAGACAAGATGAACCAACTATTAGTACATAAAGCGAGGGGGAGTATGTTATACCTACACAAGACCAAAATCCCCCACTTAGGAGATCTCAAAGACTTCGGCAATCTTCATTGGAATAGATGAAGAATATAGTGTTTTTCTATGGTAATAAAGTAACCGCACACCCTCTTGACCACTACTACACCTTAGAAAATGTAAAAGAGAGTTTTAGAACCTTTTTGACTGAGGTAGATGCTATTAAAGATCCTAATAATTTTGAATAAGTTAGGAAATCACCAATTTGAAAATAAGTTATGCATGAGGAATTAGATGCTTTAGTTAAAAATAACGCATGGAAATTAGTACCTTTACCTTTGGGAAAGAAGGTTGTAGGATGCAAATAGGTGTATAAGACTAAGTTAAATAGTGATAGAACCTTGGACAAATATAAGGCTAGGTTAGTGCCAAAAACTTTACCCAAACCTATGGCTTAGATTATACAGAAACTTTTGCACTAGTTGCAAAAATGAACACCATTAGGGTACTTCTCTCCTTAACGGCTAATTATAACTAGAATTTATATCAAATGGATATAAAGAATGCTTTCTTGCAAAAAGAGTTAAAGGAAGAGGTTTATATGAGTCTGTTTCAAGGGTACGATGTTATGGTTCCTAATACACATGTTTGCAAATTGAAGAAAGCCATTTATGGATTAAAGCAATCACCAAGAGCATGGTATAATAAATTGCATAATGCATTGTATTCTCAAAATTTTAAAGTAAGTGACGCTGATCACTCCTTGTTCATTAAGCACTCAAGTGAGGGATCTACTATTGTTCTTATTTATGTGGATGATATTATCATCACTGGTTGTGACATAAATGGCATTAAGAATATTAAAACATATTTAAAGTGTACATTTGATGTTAAGGATTTGGGAAACTTACGATATTTTCTAGGTATAGAAATAGCCTCTTTCAATGAAGGGTTATTTTCATCCCAAAAAAAGTATGTTCTTGATTTGTTAAGTGAGACAGAAAAACTTGGAACAAAACCAGCCGTAACACATATGGAGGCACCAAAAAGGAAAAAAGAGGATAATAAGTATGAAAAAAAGCATGACAAGGAAGAACCATACAAGGACATTAAGTTTTATCAAAGACTTGTAGATAAACTTATTTATTTAACTATTACATGACCTGACATTATCTTTTTTGTACAATAGGTAAGTTAACATATGTCATGCGCAAAGAATACACACGTGGAAATGGTGAATAGAATTTTGAGATACTTAAAAAGAGCACTGGGGGCAAGGAATCTTAATGAGAAGAAATGGTCACTATAAGATATGTGCCTACAAAGATGCGGATTGGGTTGGTAACTTCGAGAATAGACGATCTACCACTGGTTATTGCACATTCGTGGGAGGGAATTTGGTGACTTAGAAAAGCAAAAAGCAAAGTGTGGTTGCAAGATCGAGTGCAGAAGCTGAGTATAGAGCTATGGCATCTATTACTAGTGAATTGGTTTGGATAAAATTATTAGTGAAAGACTTAAGCTTCTCAGTTGAAACACCTATGGATATGTATTGTGATAACAAGGCAGTAACACACATTGCATCTAATCCTGTATTCCATGAAAGGACCAAGTACATTGAAGTTGATTGCCACTTCATAAGAGAAAAGTACTTGCGCAAAGTGATCAACATGCCTTATGTGATGAGTGAAAATCAACTTGCAGATATATTCACCAAACAATGTACTCAACAATAACTCCTTAAGGTGAGTTCCAAGTTGAACTTGTTCAATTTGTACGAGTCCAACTTAAGGGGGAGTGTTGAAGATGAAGAGATTAAGATTGAAGATTTAAAGAATAAAGAAAAGCCCAAATAACTCTTTGGCTAGTCTATGGATGCCCACATCAAGCCCGAAGCCCATTTCAAGTGTTTTAAAAGCTAGTCACTAAAGGACAAAATAACAACTAGTTTTTGTTAGTTACTAAAAGACAAACATAACAACTAGTTGTTTGAATTTGAAAAATGTGTTATTATAGGTTGTACCTAGATGTTGGAAAAGTAAAGTAAACTTATACCTAACCGTTAGGATGCTGTATATATCAACTCATTATGTGTAAATATTTGAAGATTTGAATAAAAAGCTATTCTTTTTCTCTCTTGCTATATCTTCTATCTACTTGTATTTTCACTTGATTTTTTGTTAAATCTTTAAAATCTTAAACTAAACACTTAAATTTATTTAATCAATACTCAAGAGATTACCTAATGTGCGATTAGTAACTTCTGTTTAACCATTAGTTTGAAAATTGTGAGAAGTACTAAAGAGAAGTTTAGTGCCGATCTTACCCTATAAGCTCCTCTAAAAGTGACTAAAAAATTTTATATCCCGATCCGACATTATAGCCCTTGGAACACCACGACATCGAACAATCTTTCTAAAGAACAAATCTACCACCTTAAAAGCATCATTTGTTTTGTGATATAGAATGAAATAGGCCATATTGGAGAAATGATCCACTAATACCATGATAGAATCTTTCCCTCTTTAAGTCATAGAGAGAGCAACCACAAAATCTATACTCAAATCCTCCCAAATTTGATTTGGAATTGAAAAAAGTGTATAAGGCATAGCGTTGAAGTGTGCTTTAACCCGTTGACAAGTGCCACGTCTTGCAATAATGGCTTGAACATCCCCTAACATTTTTTGTCAATAAAAGTGCTCTTTTAGCAATTTTAAGGTCTTGTGAACACTAAAATAACCTACCAACCTACCTCCATATGCTTCTCTAATCAACAACTCTCTATATGAGCTCTTGG
Source organism: Khaya senegalensis (assembly GCA_032402905.1). NCBI lineage: Eukaryota > Viridiplantae > Streptophyta > Magnoliopsida > Sapindales > Meliaceae > Khaya > Khaya senegalensis. Next base: position 3,748,242 of record CP135545.1, on the reverse strand, counting down.
GGACACATAATCTATTTCCTTTAAATAAAAAAATCCTCTTAAACGATGTACTCTTCAAAGGCACCCTTAGAACATTTTTGAATCAGATCATGCATCTCTCCATCATGAACATATTGATCCCTTATCAATTGAAAACCAATAACCCTGACATCAAGTAAAACAAGTAGAGAATACTTTCTACTAAGTGCATCAGCAACAACATTAACTTTCTCTTATTTATAATGAGAAACAAAAGTGAAGGATTGTAGGAATTCTACCCATTTGGCATATCGATGACTAATCTTGTGTTACCCATGGAAATACTTCAAGGCTTAGTGGTCTGAATGCAAAACAAATTGTTTGTGTTTAAGATAGTGACTTTAATGATCAAGTGCCCTTACAATAGCATAAAACGCCTTGTCATAGGTAGAGTACCTCCGTTTTATGCCATTTAGCTTCTCACTAAAATAAGCAAAAGGTTGTTTGCATTGAGTAAGAACAGCACTAATTCCCACTCCACTTGCATCGCATTTCACCTCAAATAACTTATCAAAATATGGTAGGGCTAAAATAAGGGCTTCACACAACTTTTGTTTGATCACTTCAAAAGCCTCCCTAGCCAAATTGGTCAATTTAAAAACATCCTTCTTTATACATTTAGTTATGGGGGCCATAATGCTACTAAAATAAGGAACAAACCTCCTATAAAAAGAGGCAAGTCTATGAAAGCTTTTAACCTTTGTGATGGACTTAGACTCAGACCATGACTTAATAGCTTTCATCTTAAATTCATCAACTATAATACCATTCTTAGAAATTATATAGCCAAGGAACACCACACGATTAACAAAGAACACATACTTCTCAAGTTTGGCATACAACTTTTAAGCTCTCAAAGTTTGAAAAACCTATCGCAAATGATCAACATGTGCCTCATCACTTTGGCTATACATCAAAATGTCATCAAAGTAAACTACCACAAATTGGCCAATAAAAAGGCTTGAGAACTTCATTCATCAACCTCATAAATGTACTTAAAGCATTGGAAAATTCGAATAGTATAACTAACCATTCATATAACCCGTGCTTGGTCTTGAAAGTCATCTTCCATTCATCCCATTCCCTCATTCTAATATGATGGTATCCACTCCTTAAATCAATTTTTAAAAAAATCACAACTCCATGTAGCTCATCAAGCATGTCATCTAATGGAGGAATAGGGTATTGATATTTGATTATTATATTATTGATCGCCTTCTTATCAACACACATGCGAAATGAATCATCTTTCTTTGGAACTAACAAGGCTAAAACTGAGCATGGACTCATGCTTACTCATACAAAACCTTTTGAAATCAACTCCTCCACTTGTCTTTGTAGCTCCTTAACCTCCATAAGATTGCCTCTATAAGCTGCTCTATTAGGAAGTTGAGCCCTAGGTATTAAATTAACTTGGTGCTCTATTCCTTTAAGTGGTGGCAACCCAAGGGGTAAATAATCAAGAAACACATCTCTATAATCACTCAACAAGGGCTAAATCATGGTGTGTAGTTGTTTAGTTTCTTAAACTTCATGTTTCTCAATCACAAGCAAAGCATAAATTGGCTCACTCATTCTAAGACTCTTATCAATTTTAGCCCCATTTAAGAATAAATTATTTTGTTTAATTTCTAGCTTTTAAGAAGGTGAATTTGCTTAAAAAGGCTTTAAAGAAGTTAAAGTAATTAATTTACCCTCAAACTTAAAGGAATAAGTGTTCTTTCTACCATCATGTTTAATCTCTCTATCAAATTGCCAAGGACAGCCCAATAACACATGACAAGCATCCATTGAAATAATATCACACAACACCTCATCCTTATAATGCTTCCTAATTGAGAAAGAAAGGAATACTTACCTTATGACTTGGAGACTGTTTCCATTACTCAGCCATTATAGCTTGTAAGGTTGGGGATGTGGTAAAGTAAGTAACCCAAGCTTTTCCATAAGTGTCGTAGAGGCCACATTGGTACAACTTTCACTATCGATTATCACTGTACACACCTTATTATTGATGGTGCAACGAGTTTGAAAAATATTCAGCCTCTGATCTTCTTGGGGACTTATTTGTGTATGTAAGGCACACCGCAAAACAAGCATAGAACCACAATTAGCTTCCTCTACTATTTCTTCTTCTTCTTGTTCGATCGCCATTTCATCACTTTCCGCCTCATCTTATTCTTTAATTGACTCTTCAATTATTTAGATGTCCCTAAGTGTCATTACTCTTTTGTTAGGATAATTGACTTGAAAATGGCCATACCCTTGACACTTGAAACATTTCTTACCACTAAGTTCATTTTTGCCATGTTTAGGAGGAATGGGAGAGTCTTTTCGAGGCTCTTGGATTTTGCCCTTACCCTTATCCTTTAAAGTCAATTCAAGTTTGGAATAAGAGGAGGAACCTTTAGTGAAGGTAGGTCCCTTAGTAAAAGACTTGAAACCTATCACCTTGGCACTTTTTGTTTGCTTTTCAACCTTAAATACAAGATTGCACACTTCTTCAAAGGTGTAATAAGGCTGTAACTCTACTATATGAACTATGTCTTACTTTAACTCCCCAAAAAAATGGGTTATAGTTTGCTTCTTAACTTTTGGTAAATCACTTCTCATCATCAACTTATCAAATTCCTAAATATACTCCTCTACACTACCATCTCCTTGCTTAAATATATGGAGTTTTAAATACAATTCTTGCCTATGTGATTCAGGCAAGAACCTTCTCTTAAGAAGTTTCTTCAATTTCTCTCAAGAACGAACTTGATCTTTTCCCTCTTGACTTCTTTACTTTTAGACATTTTTCCACCACAGCAAAGCATAATCCTTAATTGAAAGGTAGCCAATTTACATTTTTTTTTCATCAGAATACTCTTTGTATTCAAAAACTCGCTCAATAACATGTAACCAATCAACAAAATCATATGGATTCAAACTCCCTTCAAATTCTGGAATGTTAATTTTTAAGCCCCTATCATCATCACAATCTCTCTTTCTTACAACCTTGGTATCACTATCACTAGAGGAATAAACCTCCTCTTCTTCATAATCTTTAGGTAATGGGGGTTGTCTTAGATGTCTTAGACGAGTGGTTAGTTCGCAAGGTGCAGGAATACGTGTTTGTGGATGACGATTTTGTTGGTTTTGGACTACTTACTTTAATGTAGTCTTAAGATTATTTATTTCCTCTTGAAGTTTTAATTGACCTACTTCCCATGGTGGAGTTGGGGAAGATAATGAGCTTATGTTAGCCATTTGAGAATTAGAAGAAAATTAAATGTTTGGGTAAAGTATTTGAAGTAGTGTTTGGGTAGTGTTTATGGTGATGTGTTTAAGTAATGAGATCTAAGGATTATATGGGGTTATCAGGTACCTGGGTTTGAGGGTTTTTTTTTTTTTTTTTTTTGTTTCAGTAGAAAGATTCAAAATAGTCAATAAAAAGTTTCCAGCAATAACCAAAATACAATCCATAATAGACAACACGTTTATGTCTACCACTACTATAATTTCAAAGTTCACAGCAACTTCAAATAACTTTACACATACAACACAACTTCTTCTTTCAACCAACAAGCGATAAAAAGGCAGTAAATGAACTCGTCTTAGCCAAACCAAGGCTCTGAGACTAATCTTGATGTGGATCTTTAACAAATTCCAGCAATGCCAACAGGTGAATAAAGTGTGAATCAAATGAAGAGACAAAAGTTAAAATAGCTAAAATTGATCCAAGGCATAAAGGTAAAGCCACCAACCAAAAAAATCACCACTTAAATTGTAGCAACAAAAAAAATTTAAGGTGAAGGTTTGTTTAAACATGAAGAACAAGCTCAATGTTCAATTTTTACTTTTTCAAGATCAAAAGTAATAACAATTACCTAACATATAAGACAATCTCAAAATAAAAAATAGATACAAATATTCTATTGGTGTAGAAATTGTCTTGACCTAATATTGTAACTTTTGTAAATGATTTGAGCTTGCCTGTTGGAACTTTTAAAGTGACATAAAAGTGATAAACTAATAAAATAAAATACTAATTAACTTAAATTTTCTTAAACTTGCCAATTCTTCATTTTTCCCTCCAAATAGACATTTCTTGATTTACTTCGTGTAAGTGATGTGGCAATCAAGCAAGTGGGATATCATTGGCCCAAGTGATCATGGTTAAATCAAGGGAATAACTTGGGTCTTTTTAAATGAGTTTGGGTTGAATGGGCTAAAGAAAAATTGAGAGTTTGACCAAATTGGGTTTTGGTGTTCGAATATAGTTGGGTTGGATGAGTTAAAGTATTTATGGGTTTGTTTCCTTAATTCATATCATAAAATATCAATGTTCATGAGAAAAATGATACAAAATGCAACGAAACACCCTTGAACATCGTCGTTTTCCAAGTAAAATGCAAGAAATCGCTTTAGAACATCACTGTTTTAGCTGAAAGTGGTAAAAGACAACAAAAATCAATTCACAATACCACTGTTTATGGTAAATATAATAGACGATATAGAAATATACTCAAAACACAACTTTATCACAGAAAACTCTTGAAATTGCTTCAAACCATCACGGTCTTCATGAAAATTGCATAAAATTCATGAAATCAATTCTAAACAAAACCTTCTCTGTCAAAAACAATATAAAATGCTGGAAATAACTTGAAAATGCCACCATTTACGTCAAAAATGATATCTAACAAAAAAGGAAGGTTCAAAAATCTCACCGTTTCTCAATGTATACTAGAAATTGCCTTGTTACATCAATGTTTTTCCAAAAATCACGTACTGTGCTGGAAGTCACCTTAAAATATTAACATTTGTAAGAAAAATATACATAATGCAACAAAACGCACTTGAACATCACTGTTTTCAGCAAAACGCAAGAAATTGCTCTAGAATATCACTGTTTTAGCCGAAAGTAGTAAGAGACAATAAAAATCGATTCACAATATCGCTGTTTGTGGTAAATATAATAGATGATATAGAAATATGCTCAAAAACACAACCCTTATCTCAGAAAATGCTAGAAATTACTTCAACCATCACCGCCTTTCACGAAAATCACATAAAATTCATGAAATCAATTTTAAACAAACCATTTTTGTCGAAAGCATTATAAAATGCAAGAAATAGCTTAAAAATGCCACCATTTACGACAAAAATGATATTTAATGTGGAAAAAATATATTAATGAAGAAATAAAGAAGATTCAAATGTGAAAGAAAGTATTGA
>CP135545.1:3710240-3733084 GCA_032402905.1 Khaya senegalensis | reverse complement strand
CATTTTCAACATTTAATGCAACAAAAAGCTCAAAACTATCACCATTTTCTCAATATATAGTAGAAATTGCCCGGAAACACCGACTTTTTTGCCAAAAATCATGTACAGTGCTATAAATCACTTTAAAACATCAACGTTCATGAGAAAAAAGATACAAAATGCAACAAAACATCCTCGAACATCCCCATTTACCAAAAAAAAATGCAGGAAATTGCTCCTAAACATCATTGTTTTAGCTGAAAGTGGTACAAGACAACAAAAATCAATTCACAATATCGCCGTTTATGGTAAACATAACAGATGACATATAAATATGCTAAAAAAACACAAGGATTATCTTGGAAAACGCTAGAAATCACTTCAAACAATCACCGTCTTTCATAAAAATCGCATAAAATTTACGGAATCGATTTTAAACATAACCTCCTTTGTCGAAAACAATGTAAAATGCAAGAAATAGCTTAAAAATGCCACCATTTATGGCAAAAAGGGTATCTAAAAAGGCTAAAAAATATCACCGTTTTCTCAATATATACTGGAAATTGCCTTGAAACATCGATGTTTTTTCAAAAAAATTATGTATAGTGCTGGAGGCCACCTTAAAATATCAACGTTCATTCGAAAAGTGATACAAAATGCAACAAAACACCTTCGAACACCGCTGTTTTCCAAGAAAAATGCAAGAAATTATTCTAGAACATCACTCTCTTAGCTGAAAGTTGCATGAGACAAAAAAAAATCAATTCACGATATCACCGTTTGTGGCAAATATAACATATGATTTGGAAATATGCTCAAAAACATAAGGTTTATCTCCAAAAATGCTAGAAATTATTTCAAACCATAACCATCTTCCATGAAAATCACATAAAATTCACGAAGTTGATTTTAAACAAAACCTTCTTTGTTGAAAACATTATAAAATGTAAGAAATAGCTTTAAAATGCCACCATTTAAGGCAAAAATGATAACTAATGCAATAAAAAGCTCAAAACGATCAACATTTTGTCAATATATGCTAGAAATTGCCTTGAAACATTGAAATTTTTTCCAAAAATGATGTACAGTGCTAGAAATCATGTTAAAATATCAACATTCATGAGAACAGTGATACGTAATGCAACAAAGCGCTCTCGAACTTCGCTGTTTTCCAAGAAAAATGCAAGAAATTGCTCTAAAACAACACTGTTTTAGCCAAAAATGGCATAAGACAACAAAAATCAATTCACGTTATTACCGTTTGTGGTAAATATAAAAATATGCTCAAAAACACAACCTTTATCTCGGAAAACTCTTGAAAATTGTTTCAAACCATCACCATCTTTCTCTAAAATCGCATAAAATTCTCAAAATCGATTTTAAAGATAACCTCTCTTTTTGAAAACAATATAAAGATGCAACAAATAGCTTAAGAAATGCCATCATTTATGGCAAAAATGATATCTAATGCAACAAGAAGCTCAAAACTATCACCATTTTGTCAATATATACTAGTAATTGCCTTGAAACATTGACATTTTGCCAAAAATCATGCATAGTGCTAGCAATCACGCTAAAATATCAACGTTTATGAGAAAAATAATACACAGTGCAACAAAACGCCCCGGAACATCGCCATTTTGCAAGAAAAATACAAGAAATTGCTCTAGAACATCACTGTTTTGGCCGAAAGTGGCATGCAACAGCAAAAATGGATTCATGATATCACAGTTTATGGTACATATAATACATGATATAGAAACATGCTCAAAAACACAACCTATATATATCACAGAAAACACTAGAAATTACTTCAAACCATCACCACCTTTCACGAAAATCGCATAAAATTCACGAAATCGATTTTAAACAAAACCTCCTTTGTCAAAAACAATATAAAATGCCGGAAATAGCTTGAAAGTGCCACCATTTACATCAAAAATGATATCTAACACAAAAAAAAAAAAAAAAGGCCCAAAAATCTCACTGTTTTCTCAATATATACTAGAAATTACCTTGTTACATCAACGTTTTTTTTCCAAAACTCATGTACGGTGCTGGAAGTCACCTTAAAATATCAACGTTTGTGAGAAAAATGATACAAAATACAACAAAACACTCTCGAACATCGCCATTTCTGAGGAAAAATACAAGAAATTACTCTAGAACATCACTGTTTTAGTCAAAAGTGGCGTAAGACAACAAAAATCAATTCACAATATCACCGTTTGTAGTAAATATAATAGATGATATAGAAATATGCTCGAAAACACAAGTTTTATCTCAGAAAACACTAGAAATTACTTCAAACCATCCCCGTCTTTCATGAAAATGGCATAAAAAATCACAAAATCAGATTTAAACATAACCTATTTTGTTGAAAACAAAATAAAATGCAAGAAAAAGCTTGAAAATGCCACCATTCATGGCAAAAATCACATCTAATGCAACAAAATGCTAAAAAATATCACCATTTTCTCAATATATACTAGAAGTTGCCTTGAAACATTGATGTCTTTTTTTCAAAAATCAAGCACAGTGCTAGAAGTCACTTTAAAATATCAACGTTCATGAGAAATATGTTACTTAATGCAACAAAACTCTTTCGAACATTGCCGTTTTCTCAAGAAATGCTAGAAATTACTTTGTAACATCATAGTTTTAGTCAAAAATGGCATAAAACAACAAAAGTCAATTCACGATATCACCATTTATGGTAAATATAATAGTTGATATAGAAACATGCCCAAAAACACAATCTTCATCTCAGAACCCTCTTGAAATTGCTTCAAACCATCACCGTCTTTCACGAAAATCCCATAAAATTTACAAAATTTATTTTAAACACAACCTCTTTTTTCGAAAACAATATAAAATACAAGAAATGGCATAAAAATGCCACCATTTATGGCAAAAAAGATATATAATGTAACAAAACTTTATCTCAGAAAACTCTTGCAATTGCTTCAAACCATCAACGATTTCTCCAAAAATCAATTTAATAATTATTCAACTTAATTATTAATCAAGTGATTGTGCACCATTTTTAATTATAATAATGTTACTATGCATACGTATTTTTCTATACAAATAAATCATGGCGCAAAAGTTGAAAGTTTAAAGAGTTATGTGAATAAATAATGGAATTAAATGGTCAAATTCTTTAAAAAATGACAAATTAAGAAATAAATTATGAATTTTTAAATTTGAGAGCTAATTTTAAAATTAATTAGAGCCAAAATATTTATTTTTTGAAAGTGTTGTGGTGCTGAATTTAAAAAGAAAAATGATAAATTAATGAATAAAATGTTTACTTTCTAAAGTTGGAGCACCAAAATGTATGTATAATTATGAATATTTTGTATTTGACTTCAAAAAAAATTGTGGAGTCCGACGGTTCAAAGCACCCTTGGGACACATCCCGTAATTCTGCCAATGAAGTAAAATAATAAACAGTACCTTTTTTTTTTAAAATATATCTAATATTTTTAGTAGAGGAAATAAAATTATATAAAACCTATACAGATAATATAATATATTGTCCCCAACAGGATCATTTAACTGGTTTGACTTTTTTGAGGATCCCTGACACTAGTCTATGAAAATTATATATAAATAATTTTGTCACTATAATTCTTACGAATAGAAGTTTATATTGATGTGAGGAAGGAATCAATCCCTTGAACTCTTACTTCTAAGTCAAAAAATGAAATGAATTTAGCTATTTTCTGAAAACACTTGAATAATATTTTAAGTCATGAATAAATACAAAAAGGAGCAATATCAAAATTGATCTTTTGAGTTCAAACAAAATAGTAAGTTATGTTATAATTTATTAATTTTATTTTTATGCAGGTCTCCATCATTAAATTTTATAAAAAATAATTATTTTAATAAAAATAATATATGTTAATTAAATAAATAATTTAATTGTCATAAAGGTCAATTCAGATGAATAATATAAATTTATAATTTTTTTAGTTTGTAATAAATATATTTATAATTTAACAAAAAGACAAACAAAATTTTTTCTTATTTTAATTGAATGACAATTGTCCAAACTGACTTCGAGTCGAATTCAATGTTCGATCTAATAATTTATAAACACTTGTCAAAACTACCTCATTCTGTCACAATTCTACAAATCTGATTTTAAAAATTATTTTTTCCACAAATACAAAGTGAAATATAACATTTTTTAGATCATACAAGTCCAAAGTCATAAGAATCTAAATATGCGTAAGAAACAGTATTATTCTAAATAAAAATAATTTAAACCCAAATATAACTTTATTCACTTCCAATCTAAGAAACAGAATAGCAAACCTAAATAAAATAATGTAATACCGCAAATTCAGTATTATTCTATTTTTTTTTCATTATAAAATAATTTACCATTTTGCAAGTTGAAAAATCCTTTTTCCATCTTAAAATAATGTACCGTTTCGCAAGATCTCAAATCCTAACATCTACTTATTAAACAACTCATAAAATGGAATAAGAAAAACTTAATATATAACTTATAGACAAACATGTGAACAATTCCTATTTAACATTAAATTATGTTCATTTTCAGTCAATAAACACCACCAAAATATCTCATATTGAAATTTTCTATACACGAACGGCTAGCTAGATTTGCAATTCTTTAGATGGCAGAATTTATCAAACACCTAGTTGGTTCTAGTTCAGGTTAATTATTTATTCAGCATAACTAACAATGATTATTTCAAGAGTCACAACATTAACATTTAACAAATTGACCCGAAGGATGATTGAAACCAACGGGGCTACCATTGCTTTTATCTAAACAGATATACCAAGAAAAGAAAATAACTTTTACATTTATGTAACTAGAATATCTAAAAGCTCATTCATATACACGAAATTAGATAACTACAGGATTTCCATGCCCCAAAAACGGGGCTATCATTTCATTCCACTTCCACACCGCTAATGCATTCTGCAGACTCCATACTATCGCCAACAATTCGCATGGCCGGAACCATTTTTTGTAGCATAGATGTTCCTTTGAAGGTCACCATCTGCGAGCAGCTTTTTCTGTATATGCTAAGCTGAAGCACGCCCATGTAATGTAATTTCAATTGTCAGCTTAGGGCACAAGCAGAAATATAAGCAAGCACATGCAGGAAACATGGAGAGATACGTACCTGTTCTGGATCTATCTTCTTGAAACCAAATTTATCTGTCCATATGGATTCTGCTTCTTCAGCAGCGGGGAGTACAATGCTTTTCACTCGCAAGAACGACAGCAGTTTCTCGATGCAGGAAAACAATAATTGAAAGTAGCCCTGTGTTATCCATGGCCATTGATTGATTGTTTGATCAATATATTTTGGCTGATACGACAAAAAGTTTATGAAAATTTTGTATTCTAAGAAGAACCACACAACACAATTCTTTTTTGATATCCCGAGCTTAAACAAAGAAAGTAAAAAAATTTCTAAGAGTCCTAGAAATTTGAAAATGCCCACAACTTCTTGGATATTAAAGCCATTTACTACAGGTTCCAAACAGCCATTTTTTATTTTAAGAAACAAAAACTAACAAAAGCCTGTTTGGTGGATTCCTTTTTCAATAAGACCATACCGAAAAAGAGATATTCTCATTTCCTAAGCTTTGTAAGAGAAGTAGAAAAGGTGAAATTCGTACTTTTCACTTCTTATAATACCAAATTTCATAAGCCCCCGCATGTCAAAGGAAGAGAAGAAAAATTGCCCACTGCACATTGGTTTTGTGGCCGTAGGAATGCTGCCAATATTTGTTACATAATTGAGAATTCAATTGATTTTACTGATATCTTTTTTCCTTTTTGGATAGCAAATTAACATTATTGGCTTCATATGGGAAAGATTTTGTTTTCCAACCTCTTTTTATATCTATTTATACAATATCCAAATATTTTTTTTTTCACTTTTTTAAAAATAAAAATTATAATAAAACTTGTACAAAAGATAAAGAGAACTCTCTATATTAGATGGTTAATGCAACTACTGAGAAACAATTCTTATAAATCATTCTACCAAATGCATATTTGAAGTTTTTCATATTTGTCAAAAAAATTAACAAATGTATTTTCACTGTTTTCATTTTCAGATACAGGTTTCAAATCAAGCTACCAAATGCATTTTCAATTGTAAAACATCAAAACAAAAAAACCATTTTCAATTCTCTTAAATTAGTTTAGAAAACACACTTGAAAACCAATACCAAATGCACCCATCCCAAATTCTTTTGATATTTAAAAGGTCAATAAGAAAATTACTTTTTGACTGATGAACTGTTATCTCACCTTTCCATGGTTGATTTTACTGGTTGCCACTAAAGGGAGTTCTGCAACTTCTTGTCCAAAAACTCGTACTACTCCCGCTGATACGACAGATGAGCTAAAAAATTGACGAAAGAAACTTCTCAACAATCTTAAAGAGGAGTTACACCTAGTTTGGTTATTATCAGAGACAACTTACTTGACAGTCAATATAGTACAGTACATTCCCCCAAATTCTTGGCCCCTCAAATTCCTTCTGTGCGAGAGTCAAGTGTGAGTTGACCAGATAAGAAATACCAGCAGAAAATGGGAAGAAAACAAGAGGTGTATTATGCTTACCCATAAACCATGGATGGAATAAGGTCACGTCCACTTATTGAATCAACTATAGGATCAAAGCAGTCCTGCAATATTTTAAGAAATTGAGTAATATATCTTGATTGTTATATGCAATGTTCAAATATTATCTGTAAAATCCCTCACAGGCATATGCTAAACTACAATCACAATGAACACTGAAACTAAGTTATGAGGCATTATAGTCATTAACCTTGTCTCTTGGAGGATGTAAAGGTATATTTTTTTCTTTCAATCAATGTCATTCATTGAAATGTTAAAGCTCTCAAGATAACAAGGACCAGTGAACTCAACTGTGCTTCTAAGTGAAACGATTCTCAGCCTATTAAAGGCACAGGATTGTTGGAAGTGGTCTTTCCCATGAAAACCAATAACTAAAATTCAATGATAGTCTCAGCAGCACAACTGGCACATTTTTTTCTTTTACGTTTTTTTTTCTTGCTAAGAGAAAAATTTCCTATTGATCATTATTATGATTTGCTATTTGGTCACAAACTGCATTATATTTGAAAAGTTAAAAGGTGACGCTCATAATTAGGTTTGAGCCCAATTGCCTTTGGAAGAAGGTTAAAGTAGGTTATTATTCGACTATCAATGTTACAAGTCAAACTCTATCATGAACATAGACAATTTGACCTGGCAAACAACTAGAAAATATAACATGCTGGTGGTTTAGAAGTCTTAGAAGCTAGTGCACCAACATGTTGGTAAGTACAGTGCCCATGTTTCATCCTCTGTATTCAAGGCATATTATAAAAAATAAAATAAAAAAAATCCCCTCTATTGGGAGGAAAAATAACACCACTTTATTTGCCAAAAATTAATACTACAATGCAGTGGAAAAATAATATAAAATTGATCCACTCATAGAAGGGACACTCTGGTATAAATATAAAATTAAAGTCAACCTAGCAAGTATACTATTATATCGAAACGTTAAGAATAAAGTCAAACCCTGATTGCATATGAGAAAAATAATTGAAATTAACACCATTAACAAAATTGAAATCTTATATTACCAAAATAAGTGTCAAAGAAAGCTGAAGAAACATGTGGGTCCAACAATGGACCCATGCTTGAATGGAAAATGAAGACAAATGAATTGGCAGTGTTAAGCAGTGATGAAGAAACAAAAAAGGAAAAGAAAAATTTGAAGGAAATTTTCTTTCCAGCAACGCGTGGAAAATGTCAAAAGAATTTATTCTTTGTTTTTCGGCATATGCGGAGTAAGAAAGGGAGCGCTCTCCTCTAGATAGAGACACCCTTCCTTCAGTTCATCCACATACTCCACAACCCCACCCCCACCCCCACCCAAAAAAGGAAAACAAAACACTATTCCGTTTCTTTGGGTGTAGTTCAGTTTCGGGCAGTGCAGTTTTCTTGAGTGTTGTATACACTTGTAAATTTTTCTTCCATAATAAATAACTGCAGCAGCCCATGGATGCAGCCTAAATTGGGCAAGCCTAGTAAATATTGCATCTTATTTTTGTCCACTTTTATTTTTTAGCTCCCTTTAAATCTGGTTGATCTGGATTAATTCCCTAACATTAAGTACATAGTTACAACACAGCTGATACTTACATGGAAGATTGCTACAGCTTGTGAAAGCAGCAGCCTAGTTTCAGGAGTGGCTGCTTTCCCACTTAGAAGCCTCCATCTCACGTCGATATCACTAACAGTCTCTAAGCCTTTTTCTGTATTCTTCTTCTTGATAGCATTCAAATGGAACTCTGGGAGCTTCTCAGCTTCATGAAGAAGTAAGTTCTGCAAAACAGAATTGATCCTACAGCAATCCATGCAGCAAAACCACTTCCCTTTGGGCAGTTCCTGTAACAGGTGGCATCAGCATTTTAAATACTAATTGGAGTTTTGTGTCCATTGCACACAATGGAGTTGTGCACACGATGTAATCCATGTATAAAGCAAGGATAAGAATCATTTATGCATGTACCCTCAGATCTGCCATTTTATGTTTCTTCAAACAGCCAACATGAAATTCTTTCTCACACTGACACAAAGTTAGAAATACAAAGGCACAGAATTAGTGGTGAGATGAAACAACCAACGGCAAGATCATACCAACAAGGCAACATGAAATGAGAATACACAACCTGATCACAAAGTAAAATTGTGCGCGGACCAAATCCTGATTTGCTAAAATCACAACCTCTGCAAAAAAAGAGAAGAAACATATTTAATCTACAGTGAAATCAAAATGGATTAGTGACGAATAAGCATATTTTACAAGGTAGCAGAAAGCAGAAAAGTGTTTATAATAGGATGGTACAAACTGCATATCAAAGGACATCACCAGTCAAAAAGTTCCATTAATTTCAACATAGCACAAACCGTAACCATCACCTGCATAACATACATCCGCTAAGTTCAACTTCTAAATTTTTTACAATACGAATGCATCTCTTGGATATTTGTTTTATAGGAGCAACTCCTGTAACCCTTCCAGCTGCAACAGCATTGGCATTATGTTGAGCAAACTTTTCTCTCTCAAACAGATTCTGGCAATATTTGCAGTACCAATCACCTCGTGGAACACTTGACAGCGATGCACATTCTGCATAAAAACACAAATTGTGATCATTCAATTAAACTCAGCCAGGTCCTGACCTAGTCAGGCAACTAAATAGTGTTCTGAGATAATGCCACAGATCATTTAAATACCAAATGCAAAACAAAAAACCTAAGTATACTAAAGGAAAATGAGAGTATTCCTCACTCTATTGTTCACTATAGTGGTCGACAACATGAGTAGATTGATGGATAGAGCTAGAGAAGATAATTTAATTGAGGGCATTTTGGTCAGTAAAAACAAGATTGAAGTATCTCATCTTCCATTTGCAGCTGACACAGTATTCTTTTTGTCAGGGGATAAGCAAAAAATTGCAAACCTTTTAAAAGTGATGAATATTTTTAGCTTAATATCTGGCCTCAAGATTAATATTTCATAGAGTTTTACCACAAGCAAAGTTGAGAGAAGATTTTAGAGTTGGAAAAGAGTTTTTCTTTCACATGGATGAAGACTTACCTTATTTCAGTATGTTATCATCCCTTCCTATATTCCTTCTTTCCTTATTATTCCCCATGAGAGATTGAATGTATGGAGACAAATTGTCTTTGGGAAGGTTGTGGAGAAGGAAAAAGCCACCACTTTAGTAATTGGAAATTGGTCTCAAGATGTAAGAAGATGGTGGATTGGGAACAGAAAACACTGACAAGAAAAATAGAGCTATTTCAGCGAAGTGGCTTTGGAGATTTCTTTCAGAAAAGGACTCCATTAAGAATGTGGTAATCAAAAGTAAATATGGCCTCCATCACAACAGGGGGTACTCAAATGAGGTAAATACGGAATCATATAGAAGCCCATGAAAACTATTTCCAAAGATGTTGCCTTGAAGATGGGAAATGATGGGGGATTTTGATTTGTTCTGTATTTTGGCGTGGCATCAATTTTTGGTTCTTTATATTTTTGTTCTCTCGAGAATACATAGATTTTTGATATCTTACAAGCCTTTTGCCGGATGCTCATGTAGATTTCATGTCCACCTTGAAACTTTTTCTGTCATCCTCAATAAATTTTTTAAGTTCTTTAAAAATTTATTGGCATTAAAATAAAAAATTAGTTCAGAATTTTATTCCTCAAAAAATTAAAGTGATCAAGAATCACTGTATTAAATATTTTACGTAGATTTAACAACACAGAATTACCAAGCAGTAAGATAACTGGACCACTAATAACACAATCGAGAGAGAGAGAGAGAGAGAGAGAGAATAAGAGGGAGAAGAGGTGCACAATATGTTACTTAAGGACCATTTTCTGAACAAAGATCTCTAGTACAAACATGTCCAAATACGTGTCCAAGACAATATCATATGCTAAACATAAAGAAAGTGCTAAAAAATTAAACAATGAACACAGATTGGCAACAACTACCTACCAGCCAGGTGGCTGAGGCAATGGGTTCAAGCACCTATAAAATTATGGTAGTTTGATGGTTTCCTTGGGTATAGATTCCCAGGCCATTCTCTATTAGAGCTAATCAAAGAAAGGGCACAGTAAGATATCTAAGGCAATAGTACAAACATGTCCAAAATTGTGTCCAAGGCAATAGGATATGGTAAGCATAAAGAAAGTGATAAAAAACTTAAACGATAAACATAGATTGGCAACAACTACCTAACAGCCAGGTGGTTCAGGCAATGGGTTCAAGCCTCAACAAAATTATGGTAGTTTTGACGGTTTCCTTGGGCATACATACCCTGGCCATTCTATATTATAGAGCTAATCAAAGAAAGGATCCAGTAAGAAATCTAACCAATAGTGCCAATCCTAAAAATATAAAAGACCAGCCTAGGCTGGTAAAAGCGAATCAAATGATGTTTCAGCCTAAGGATTAATTTATTAAACATAAACAAAATGACCAACTTTTAAATTACAAACCTTAATTGGCAAAAGAAAAATGAATTTCCACTTAGATTGTAAAAAGAAATTCCTCGTATTGTAGTGCATATTTGGCAGGAACTGGGCCTAACCCAAAAGTAAATATCAAATGGAATGTAAAGCATGCTTAATAAATTCACTTCATAATCAAAGGAATTCAGACTGCACCTTTATGGAAGGCCCTTGGGCATCCATCACAAAGCAAAAGATTCCCACCATCTGCACAGATGATGCACAGGTCATCATTATCCTTGGCAGAAAACTTACGACCTTTGGAGAGAGATATAGCCAATTCATGGAGTGAGACACCATTAGATGTGTAAATATATGCATAACTGCCAAAAAGAACACAGGAAAACAGTCACAAAATCAATAACTTTATCAAAAATAAGGGCAATTTACAAAGCTGAAACATTTTCAACTAACACTCACGGTTTTCTGCGAGAAGCCCAACCTGCATGAGCTTCAAACTGTGAGGGGCTGACCTGCATGTTAAGTTCAAAGCAAAGTCAATATCTCTAGTAGTAAGACTCAGAAACAATGAAATTCTCACAGCAAGAAAGTACCTCACTATTGCAACAACAGCACATTATTCCTGGCCCATTCTTATATCCCTCAAGCAATTTCTGTTCATAAAAGTCAATCACTTAGACAAGAATAGGAAACAAAAACACAAAGAATTTATGACCTTCAGCTCAACCTGTCCACGTGCGTAATACCCTACTTCAAATCCATCGGGCAATCCATCTTCGTCAAAAACCAATTTGTGCAATCTCTGATCCCTGAAAATAACAGAAATCCAGTGAACAAAAGAGATTACTTGCCACAGATAGACAAAAAAATAATTTTGACCCAGTACATTATAATAATACCAACTTTGTTGTTATCTTCAACAGACTTTTATTTGGGGAAGAGAGAGACACTGAAGGATTTTTGAAGGGTGCTGAAATCAAAACTGTTTTCTTGGACCTGAAAAAGTGCAGATTTATATCATGAATTAAAAGATTATTGAATTGAAAATAAAAATGAAAAACTTTAGCCAACAACCAAAAGCAAAATAAAGGCTACCAACTTTTTTGTTATTTTATGATGTCTCTGATTTTGGGGGGATCTCTGCAGTGAAGCACTTATGGAAGAATTTGTGATCAAATCTGGTCTTGATGAGCTGAAATGGATGAAAATAGGAGTATATAAGAAGCAAGATAAAATCTACCGACAACAAACATAGCCAGCTAAAAACAAACAAGAGCAAATTGTCATAGAAATTATATCTAATTATCTTCCATAAAGTCTCAATCTAACTATGAAAGAGATTGGTTACTAGTGAGAATTGGAAACCAAATTCTTAAGCCAGAGATATGCCAAACCAAAAAATAAACCAACAGCACAACAAAGGGTACCAACTTTCTTGTTATCTCCCAGGGACTACTAGTATTCAAAAGATTACGCAGTGATGCACTTTTGGAGGATGACTTTGAAGCTATCTCTGCTTCTAACAGCCTGGAATAGCTCAGAAACAAATCAACATTATGTCAGATTTGAATAATTCATATGTTTGACAACCTAAAGATCAATGAAATTCTTTACTTTCCAAAAATAGAAAAAAAATGTTTAGAGCTATAAAATATGCCAAACCAGCAAGCAAACCAAAAAGAAATAAAGAATACCAACTTTCTTGTTTTCTTCCTTTCACGCTTATTCTTTGAAGAGATACAGATTGAAACGGTTTTGGAGGACTTTGAGACAAACTCTGGTTGAGATGACCTGAAATAACATAGATGAAAGATACAAAAGATGATACCTAGAGTAAAATGTTAATCCTAAGAACTAAATAAGAATATTCTCAAAAAAGAAAAAAAGAAGAAGTGATTAAGAAAATATCATTTCAACTTACATATGACACTTCTAGAAAATCCTAGATAGACACATGTTCTTGTAGACACTTCAAACCTTGAGGCCAATCGGATTTGGAACCTCGGGAGAAGGAATAACTTAGTAAGGACTTGACCATGTTACATCCAATATAATGTTCCAGCCTCAACACAAAACTCAAAATCTCTTACATAAAAGTTGAAACCCAAAATTTAAAATTCGAACACAACTTTAAATCCCATATGTATAACATTTAATACCTCTCATTGAAATCATATGCCATTGTCTATTTCTCTTTATCCTAAAAGATGTCCTTGCTGCTCAAATGCATACTGATTAAGATTTTTTTAATTAAAAAACAATGTAAATTCAACTTTTGGCCTCTAATCTGTAATACTACAACTAAAACAATGGTTCAAGGCCTTTCACCAACGGTACAATGCTGCGGCATATCTGTTTCTAGTCTAACACAACTTTATAACTGACAGAATCTAGGGCACATCAAACCCTTTGAAAAATATTAATAACTACTTGACTCACACACCTTCAGTCTATGTTCTTGCTTCTAGAAGCCAAACAAATAAAATTAAGTGATGCAGGATCTATATTTTAGTACCAAAGAGTTAAGAAATGTGATAATTTCCTTAAAATTAAGGGTAGAAAAATCAACAAATGGTATTGGAAACAGATACAAAAAGAAAACTCAATAAAACTACAACAAACGAGATTAAATCCTAGATATCATGCCAAGGGATTCTAAGCATCACACCTAAGAAGAAAAGATGTATCACACATCTTTAACAAGTTCGAAAACTCCCAAATCACTTATGCTATGTTGTTGCTCTCTATGTGAGAACAATAGCTTCTTTATTATAGTACAAAGAAGAAAAACTAGTGAAAGTTACGATGGTTGCCAAATAAACTATCCAGTCAACCATTAGTGCATTGCCATGTGAACAACCTTTCTAGTCCACCATTACTACCTGGCCTATGTAAACAATTACTACATTTTCACACTTGCACCCACTTGAATCACTTGCATGAAAATGTACCCATGGTTAGGCAAATTCTGCTTCATCAATTTGCCAAATGAAGATAAGCTGTTTTGCATTTCTTTTACATTTAATTTTCTGCAATGTTAATTCGCTTGCATCAATTCTCCCCTGGTTAGGCACCCTCATGAGTTAAATGACTGGTGCCTCTCATAGAGATCTTGGTCTAGCTTTTGGAACTCTCAACATGAATCCATGTGCAATCAAATAAGGGCTGATTTTTCCATTTTACTAGATATTTTTAATTCCCTCCTTTTCGAGTACATGCAATATTCATATCTATTGTATCTTCAATCTCATCATGAACATTAGAGGCAGGTGGTAGTCAGGTAGCAACTTCTCTAAGAAAACCATCATAGTGTCCATGGTAAATAATAAGACCTTCAATGTTGAAAATATTACTTATCTCCAAGTTTTTTGGTTTAGCACATTTGCAATAGAACCAATCTTGCTTTTAGTAGTGGACGAACCAACTCAACAATATTGCAACTTCTTGCATTTGCTATTTAGGAAACATTCAGACCGTAAACGTATCATAGCTTGGTCCTTAACTTTGAATTTTGCATGTCTTCGATGTAAATCTGCTTTGCTTTTGTATGTAGTGTTGCCATAAGCTATTTTTCTATGTACATCAACATGTATTCCTTGATGTGCTTAGCAAATGTTAGAGCTTCAGCACTTGGATGAGCTGAAATCGGTAAAAGAATTAGATTAATTGGCTTCCTTGGCTGTAAACCCAATACTATTTCAAATGGGCTTCTTCCTATTGTGCAATTAATAGAAACATTGTACTCAAATTCAACCGTAGGCAGAACTAGATCCCACGTAATCAACCTATCTCCCTCCACGCATAGTAGTGGATATCCTAGGAATTCACAACTTCAGTTTGCCCATCCATT
Organism: Khaya senegalensis; assembly: GCA_032402905.1. Lineage (NCBI taxonomy): Eukaryota > Viridiplantae > Streptophyta > Magnoliopsida > Sapindales > Meliaceae > Khaya > Khaya senegalensis. The sequence continues at coordinate 3,718,180 of CP135545.1, read as the reverse complement.
TATGGGTGAAATGTAGGTGAAAAGTTTAACTTAGAGTTGAACAATTTCCATAAAAGTCCTCCAAAAATAGCTAGTGAATTTTTTCTCCCTATCAAAAACAATATTTTGGGCAGCCCATGAATCCTCACTTGAAAAATAACTTGGCCACACTACAACATATGTTGTTTTGGAACAAGGAATGAAGTGTGCCATCTTTGAAAACTGATCCATAACCACATAGATAGAATCATGCCCTCTTAGAGTCTTGGGTAGCCCTAAGACAAAATCCATGCTTAATTAGGTCTTGCCAAGGTTGATGTGAAACTGGAAGAGGCATGTAAAGACACATGTTTTTCGTTGTTTCCTTTGCCATTTAACAAGTACGACATTGGCATACCACCTTAGCAACATCATGCTTGAGACTTGGCCAATAGAAACTTTCCTCTACCCTAGTAATTGTCTTGCCAGGACCAAAATGACCTCTCCCACGTAACTCCCACACAACTTGATCTCGAATTGAAGTAAATGGTAAACAAAAACAATGCCTTTTGAAAAGATATCCATCTTGTAAATAAAAATCAAACATAGTTTCTATGCTATCCACCAAGTAAATCTACATATATAGTGTTGAACTCCTTGCATGAAGAATATTCATTCTTCAAACGCTCAAAACCCAAAACCTTAACAAACATAATGGTAAGGACAAATACCACTTCGATAAGGGCATTAGCTACTTTGTTCTCAATCCCAACTTTGTGTTTGCTAACAGTGCTACATGTCTAAAAATTTTCAACCCTTTTTCCATGACTTGAATTTTGCTTTTTTTTGGCCATTGATGTGATTGAAAGCCTTATGGTCAGAATAGAACAAAAATTCATTGAAAATGTGATAACATCACCAATATCCAAGAGCTTAAACAATGGCATAGAATTCTCTGTCATATGTGGAGTACTTTTGTTTTGTTTCATTTAGTTTTTTGCTGAAAAATGCAATGGGGTGTTTATCTTGGCTAAGTATAACAACAATGCCAATGTGCAAGAAACACCACAAGTCACTTCAAATACCTTGGTATAGTAGTTGTAAAACTGGTGCATGCGTTAACCATACATTGCTTTTCTTCAGAGGCTTTAGAAGCGACCTTTGCCCGTAAGAATAGCCCTTTCATCATACAATCAGTTATTGGAGCCATTACAATGCTGAAATTGTAAATAAATCTTCAATAAAATGTTGCTAACTCATGAAATTTCGAACAACATGGAAATTTGTAGGCATTGGCCAATCAATGATAGCTTTAACTTTCTCTAGATTAGCTTCCACTCCTTTTTTTAAGATGATAAAGCCCAAAAAGACAACCTGAGAATTCATGAAGGAATATTTCTTCATGTTAGCATATAGCTTCTCTTGAATCGAAGAACTCTCAAAACTTGCCAAAGATGATTGAGATGTTCTTCATTGCTTTTGTTATAGATTAGGATGTCATCAAAGTAAACAATTAGAAAATGGTCAATGAACAGTCAAACTACCTCAATCATTACTCGCATGAAAGTGCTAGGAGCATAATGAAGACAAAAGGCATGACCACACCACTCTTAGAGTCCATCACTTGTCATGAATGTTGTTTTCCATTCATTTCCAAGTTGAATTTGAATTTGGTGATAACTGCTCTTGACAGTAGCTCCCACATCATGTCCAGCATATCACATAAGCATGGGAATTGGAAATAGGTATTTGATAGTTATTTTGTTGATGGCCCTACTATCAATACAAATTTGTTAACTTCCATCTTTCTTTGGTGTTAAAAAGGCAAGTAGAGTACATGGACTTAGGCTTTTCCTTATAAATCCCTTTGACAAGAGTTCATTCATTTGTCTCTTCAACTCAACATGTTCCATGAGATTAACCCAATCTGCAGGTAAATTTGGCAATTGAGCTGTTGGGACTAGGCCAATTGCATGTTGGATATCTCTCATGGATGGCAAGTTGTTTGGCAAATCTTCAGGTACAACATCTGAAAATTCTTCAAGAATGCTAATGAATTCTTTAGGGATTTTTCTAAACTGATCAGAATTATCTGCCCTGAATTCCTTGGCAAAAATAGCAAATATTACCTCTAATTTTCTGCTTTCAGCTTCTAGTTCTTTCCCAGTCCCCAGGTTAAGTTGTTTTGTAGCCTTTATTTTGGACAATTTAGATTGCTCATTCTGATTATTTTTCTGTTCGGTTGAAATTTCAGCTTGATGCTTCTGTTTTCTTGGTTGCAGTTTAAAATTCTTACATGGTTGTTTAAATTTTTCTACTTGAGGCAACAACCAGATGCACTTGAATTTTTTCATTTCTTCACTTTTCATAGGCTGAAAGGTAATTTTCTCACACTATTAAATTGGAAAGAATAAGTATTCTCATTCCAATTGTGAGAGACACCACAGTCATGAAGTCGAGGTTGGCCTAAGAGAGTGTGACATTCATAGGAACCACATCACACCAATTACGGTCATAATATTGGCCACAAGAAATAGAGACTGGACAATACTGCGTTACCGGAATGGTTGTACTTTCAACCCAAGCAACTGGATATGGATGTTGATGAGGTTTAATTGGTAATTTGACATGTTCAACCATTGAAGATGAAACAACATTGCATCAATAACCAACTTCTTTAGTTCCTTTCCACAAGTCACCAGTGCTTGAAAAATGATAGTTCTTTTCCAATCTTCTGTTTCTTGCTTTGGGACAGCAGGAATAACCATGGCTAAGGATGCATCAACATCAAATCTGGCAAAATCATCATCATGGTAAATTGGAATTACTACATTTTCTGCCTCCTCTCCGTCTGAATCATCTTGCTTCTTTTCAAGAAGCGAATTATTCCTAGTCAGACATTGATAGGCCATGTGTTCCTTGTGTCCACATTTGAAACATCTATCTCTATTATTCTGCACCTTAGGAATTTCAGTAGTGACATGTTTACCTTTGGGATCATTCACCCTTTGGCCTGTTCGAGGGATTACCTTGGCAACTCTGTTTGTGGTTGATTCCTTCAATGCATGGGCTGGTTTCTTACTGAATGGCGGCTTCAAGTATTGTTTCATGTCCAAGGCTACTTGGAAAGCATGTTCCACACCAAACAAAGGTTGTCAGAGTAGTTCGCTCCTTATGTCAGCCCTTAAACCAGCTTTGAATTGGACCAACATGTGTTGAGGGCCTTCAACTATTTGACTCCTTGCTTTGAGCTCTTTGAACCTTTGCATAGGTTCTGCCACTGTCATACTTCCCTGTTTGAGTTCCACCAATTGCTCACACAGCCGTTCTTGATAACTAACGGGTAGGTATTTCTCCAGTAGGTTGGCTTTTATCTCTTGCCACTTGCTTATTAGTGGTTACCCTAACCTTTGAATGTCTCCTTCTATGACATCCGACCATACTTTTGCTAGACCCACAAGCTTCATTCTAGCAAACTGAACCAGCCTTTCATCAAACATGTCATACCAATCAAAATATTCTTCTATGAATGATAACCAATCCAAAAAAACTATCAGATCAAGTTTCCTATCAAAATCACAGACATCAACCATTACTTTCTTTGTAATATCTCCAGCTGAATCTCGATGGTCATAATAACCCCTCTAGAGAAACTCACAATGTCACATCATTAAAGGAAGTTGAGACCTTGAAGCCTTCAATTCTAGCGTTAGAACCTGAGCAGGTGGCTGTTCTGGTTGCTGGTCAGCTTGTTCCGTTGCTCTCTCGTTAACATTTGTCTCTCTTGCCTCTGTACTTTCATGGTTACCATTATAACTCAATGGTTGTGTGATTCTTGCTTCTATGGCTTCCATTCAAATAGTTACACTGTCAAGTTGCTCCATAATTGTAAACAACAGATCATCTTGCTCAAACTCTTTTAATCTAACCCTATAATCTCTCCCAGAATGAGTAGACATGGTGCTGTCTTACTCTGATACCAAAACTGATGCAGGATCTTTATTTTAGTACCAAAGAGTTAAGAATATGTGATAATTTCCTTAGAACTACGGGTAGAAAATCAACATATAGTATTAGAAACAGATACAAATAGAGCACTGAAAAAAACTCTATGAAACAAGAGAAAATCCTAAATTGCACATGTGGGGTTTTAGGCATCACACCATAGAAGAGAAGATAGGTTTTTTTGCGTAGGTTTTTTGCCAAATGATGATAGGATTTTTGTGCATTTCTTTCACCTTTAATTTTCTTCAGTGTTAATGCACTTCATCATTAAGGTTCCATAAACAGATTTCATCCATTAAAATTAAACAAGGCATGAAAACTTTACTACCATTCGTGACAATCTAACGAGAAAAAGGTACTCCCAATAAAATATGCCCAATGGATTCAAATATAAAATTTATTCTCAAAATCAATTAGTCAACTACATGAGGATGCAAGGACGGATCATTCTCATACCTTTTGCAAAGAAAAATAAATACCACTCAAGCAGACATTATATTCAAACCCCAAAATATTTACACTAGTAAAATGTGCAACATTTGAAGCAACTCAGTGTAGAACCCATTAAGTAAGCAGAATCCCAACACAAAAATGATAAAGATTGATTTAGCAGAGTAAGGTTATTGGCATTAATGATTTTACTGCATCTAATTCAATTCCTTTTTCCATGTTCTTTCAAAATCTTGTCCTACTTAACGTCACCTTACAGATCCCATTTGTAGGCATAAAAAGAATTAATTGTTACAAGCAGTCATTGCCATATAACAAAAAGGAAAATAAATCTAGGAACTATAACATATCATATGACAATACCATAAAAATGTACAACTGCAAACAGTCATAGTGATCAAGCTAGCAGAGCTACACAAGAAAGGAGAAGATTACAACCCCTCGCCAACCAAACTCCAAGGGCGCCTCAGTGGATGAGCAATGACTAGTGCACATGAACAAATCCTAAAATCTAAAAACAAGGACAGGGCCAAAAAGTAGTAAATACTAAAAGAACCCTTCACTTACAAAGTTTGTTCCATAGTCTTCTATTGCAAGCTATCTGGCAGTCATTTAAGCCTACCATGTCATTTTACCATATTTTTTCATCACGTGGTAATTTCTAATGGCTGACATATCAGTTTGATTAGTCATATTAAAATATTTTAATATTAAGGTATAATCAAATTATAATTCTCTTCAAAAGAAAAAAATCAAATGTACTTGATTATTTGTTCATTCCATAAGATAACAAAAAAAATATACAAAAATAGTGAGTCTTGCAAGTATCTTGACAATAACACACAGCACCCTCCTAATTAAACACATTTTACTAATTACATGGAAGTGAAGTCTTTCATGACTGTACATTCGACAACCAGTTAGATGAGCACAAGTTTCTTGTCATCAATTGTGTAATAAACCAATTTTTCAATAGAAGTGCCCTCAAATAATAACAGAAGAAACATCAACTATAAAGCCACACAAAGTAACTCTTAAGGTATTCATACCTGGCTCTTACACCAGTTAAATAAGTGAAGCTGCTTTGTGGTTTTTTTGATTTCACACATGAATTGCACAGAGGCCCAGGCCCTGTTTTTCCAACATAGGTTATAGGAAAGGTCCCTAGAAAATAATTGAACAAAAAAGGCATCAAAAAGATAATTATACTATTAATCACAGCTAGAACTCACTTCGCACAGATCACTGTAATGTTTTAGTGAAAAATAAAGGTCAGCTCACCCTTGCATCTCACACAGGTGAATGATTTTTCTTCAGGCAAAGAACTAAGAGCACTTTGAAGCGTTGCTTCCAACATAGGCAGAGGAGCACTTCTGCATGCCCTCAACACCTCGAGGAGGCTCTTACCATTTTCAAAGCAAATATATTGTGATGCACGTCTATACTGTTTGCACGCATGAATCTCAAATTTGGAAGGTGGAATGACCTGCATTAAGAAGGGAGAAGGAAACAAACTAAGCAACTCAAGGAAAAAATTTGGGAGCTAAACAATGTTATCAAAATCAACCAATACTCACTCTGCATCCATTGCACAAAGAACATGAACAAAGAATTCCACCATCTTTAATTGTGCCTCGGAGACCAGATGCCTGAAACTAAGGTACCACAAAAATTAAGCCGTAAACTATACATTATGCCTACGCATCACTGTAATTTGCAGCCAAAAAGAAAAAATATCAATAATAATACAAAATAAAAGATTGGGTATTAAAAACAAAAAAAAAAAAAAACCTTAATGCCACCCATGTAAACAACTGATACCCCATCAAGCAAACCAGTTTCGAAAAGCTCAGTTACAGTCATTGGCTTCTTATTCAGAGCTATCTTTTTTGACATTTTCAATTCCCACTTCTTTTTGGGACTTATCAATGCACTTCCTTCAGCTATTGCTTCCACTTCTATTAGTGCCACTGTTTCATTTCCAAGACCTTCAGCTTGAGTAACCAAAACCTCAACTGGCTCCACCTTCGGCTTCACCGTCAATTGCCTCAGACACTTTCGATCCTTTTTTGTCAAATCACTTCTCACATCACAACTCTCAGTTATCACTAATGGAGTGCCCTCACTACTTCCTCCCTTTCCACGAGAACACTCCAGTTCAATAAATGGCTCCTCTTTGCACATGGTCACATCTACGTTGCATCTACTTTTGTTAGCCTTTAGAGTTTCAACCAACGGAATCTCCTTAATCAAATTTTCAACAACTCGGGTCTCTTTCATTACAGTGTCCGCCACTAGACTCTCTTCAATCATCGTCTTCAACAAAGGGCTCTGTCCAGGCATCATTAGGAATTGATGGTTCTCTTGCATTACATTTTCAAACAACTGTTTTTCTTCAATTAAAGATTCAACCACCCCATTCTTCTTAATCACATTTTCTAACACCTTATTACTTTGATCCTCGTTGATTTTGATTTCCCGAAAGCTATTAATTCTCCTATCATTAACATTATTCTCCAAAAAATCATCAGGTTTATTGAAGCAAGGCCTTTTCACACGGGTATAAACAATGAAACCATTCACCTTAGTTACTCTAAATTTCTTACAGCTAACATTTTCACAAACATCTTTTGCACAATCACTGGCCGGAGTCTCAGCCGGCAGCACATAATCCAGCTCTCGCTTCATGTTTATCAGATCAAATCGGCAAGAACCTGCAAAAATTAAACAAAGAGCTATTAAGATAACTATAAAGTCAAAATTTTCAATATTAAAAACGAGATTTTGTAAAGAAATAAAACGAATGAAAACGGACCACATCTATTAGAAAGGGGACATTGTGAATTTTGAAGGAGGGTGAGAAAGAGAGGGATCGAATTTGAAGAGATTACGGTTTATTAGGGTTTAATTTGAGGAATTTGAGTTTGGGACTCGGGTTTCGTTTTGTTTGGGGTTACTGAGAGGCGAAACGAAACTGACCAAACTGAAACGAGTGTGATGATGCCTTGACTAGAAGGGACTAATGGCAAAATCCGTAATTAATTGAACTAATGGATTGACCTAAATATCCTCGCCTTTCAATCTCTCGTGGCATAGAATACACTTGCTTCTAGGCATGGCAACGGGACAGGTCGGGAATGGCCATGGTCATTTTCGTCACTATACCCGTTTTAAAAATGCACTCTTGTCACTGACCTGTCTCTACTTAAAAAAAAAATTCTGTCCTCGTCCCATCTCCATTTTAAAGTAGGGATTTTCATTCTCCTTTTGTCTCCATTTATTAATATTAAATAATAAAAAATTATATAAAATATTAATAAAAATAATAAATTAATATATATATAAATAAATTAAATTTTATATAAATATTGATAAATTAACATATCAATAAATTATATTATCAATTTTTAATAAAAATAACAAAAAATTAAATTAAATAAAATTTTTAGAATGTGAATAAATTTTGTGTTAATTTTTATAAAAAATATATTAAATTTTTTTATTATTTTTGTAAAAAAAATATTTTA
>CP135545.1:3658674-3705363 GCA_032402905.1 Khaya senegalensis | reverse complement strand
TTTTAAATTTTTTATATTATTTATTTTAAATTTTATGTTAAAATATATAAAATATATATTAACTAATTCTTAAATAAAAAAATTTATATTATAAAATAACTATTAAAAGGAACAACAATAACAAATTAGTTCCCTGTTTTGTTTCTTTATATTTTGTTTGCCAAGTTCATGTCTTTTTACTTTATTTTAATTATTTTTAAATAAATATATTTAAAATGGTAAACATAAAATTTATAAATTTAAATTATATAAAATAATATAATTATTAAATAGATATCACAATATTATAAGATTGACAATCATGTCATGCTAAATTAATTATAATTTAATAAATTTATTTTATATTTTTACATTTTAAAATTTTTTAGACATTATTTTACAATGTATTTAATTATATTTAAAATAAAAAATAATTAATATTTAAGTAAGTAATATCAAAAATATTATATAAATGTAACAAATATTAAAAAAAATACTAAGCAGGTGATATCGACTATAATTTGTTAAATTGTTTAACATGTGAAAATAAAATTTTTATTTTCTAACATAATTATTAAATAAATTGAGTTCATAATAACTTTTATTTAATATGACAAAGTCATTCAAATTCTATTTAAATATATCACAACACTATGCAAAATCCATGTATCTTTTATTATATAAAAGCAGCACTAATTTTTTACAACCAACAATGCAAAATTAAAATTTATTAAATTAAGAAAAGTAATCATAATCAACCCGGTCAAACACTTTTAGAGTATTGAATTTTATTCCTATTGAAAATAGGGTTGAAATTCCTCACCAACATGCAAGTAGAACTGATCAACATTCTTCGTTTACGGAGCCATGCAAGAAAATCAGCACACCTTGGAAAAAAAAAAAACTTGTAAAGAGACAAATATTAGTTAATTAATTGCTTCTCATTGAGACGTGTGAATTGTTGAATTAAGAGTGAGATGCTTAAATGTGAAGATCCAGACTCCTTTTCCACGGCCTTTGCTGCCATCAATTGAAGTTGACTTACTCTTTTTCTTCTGTTTTGTCCTTCTTCTCCTTCATCCATCAAAATATTTACAGCTTTCACAATTTCATCTTTCTTCACCAAAATGCCAACTTTCTCTTCCTCTCCCCATCTTACAGGAATCTCAACCCCTACTCTGATTCCAACCTCTAAAACTTGTACAATCAATTTTTCATTGAAGAACTGCTCAGCAAAAAGAGGCCAAGTTATCATTGGCAGCCCAAAGCAAATGCCTTCTATCGTTGAATTCCAACCACAGTGTGTTAAAAAGCCTCCAATAGCTGGGTGAGATAAAATAAAAAGTTGTGGCGCCCAACCCTTTATCAGAAGTCCTCTTCCTTTTATTTTTTCCTCAAACTTTTCATCTAATAACCATTTCTCTAACTCGTGATCATCATTTTCAGTACTGGTTTTTACTACCCAGATGAATGGTTTTCTTGATGCTTCTAAACCCAACCCGATTTCTATTATTTGTGATGGAACCAAACGGCATAGACTTCCCAAGCAAGCATATATAACTGTCCTTGGTTTCATTGACTCGAGAAATTCTAAGCATTTTTTATCGTCAATTGACGCTTTATTTCCTCTCTCAAACTTGTCAATATTCTCCTTGTTACATAAAGAAACTGGACCAATGCACCATACCTTTTTCCCAATGGCCTTCTCATACTCCTCAACAAAACCTTTCTCCAATCCATCGAAACTATTCACCACAACACCAGAAGCTGAGGATTCAGCCTCTAGCATCTTTTTACGAAAATCTCCGAAATCAGGACGACTTGCAAATGCTCCTGGTAGCTGCGCCTTTGTCACCTCAATCCTTTGCTGTATCCCTGGTATCAAAAATGGTTCAGAATCTGAAGTCACCAAATTGTGAGCATTATAAAGCATCACATTATGTGAGCTCAGTAATGAGAAGCAACACATGCCATGAAAAACAAGCCTTGGAATTTTGAACTTTTGAGCTGTTTCGGATGTCCAATAAAGGTACTTATCTGATATTATACAGCTTGGAGGAGGATTATTTTCACTTTCCAGAAACATTTCTAATGGCTCTTGTAGCTTACCAAGTGCAACATAGAATTTTCTCAACAAGTCTGGAGAAGAGAGATTGTCGAGATTTTCATAGCCAACAGGTAGCCCTACTTCTCGGCATGGAAATGGAATTTGTACTAGTTGAATTCGAAGCTCGGATTTTCTTGCTCGAGAAATGATTGTTTCGAACCTTGAAGCATTTTGAGGGGTAGTGACCAAACTTATAATCACACCTCGCTCTGCAAAAATCCTAGCCATATCTATCATGGGGATCATATGCCCTTGAGCCAGAAGTGGAATCAAGACAAAGTGAGGTTTTTTGGGGATTGAATCCATGACAATATATAAATGTTCTAACGATGATCAAGCGGCTTCAATATACTATGTTAGATATCATATGTATCCATCTATATATAGACGTAGTATGTTTGCACTATCTAAATTAAATGGTCAAGTCACAGAAGATGAGCTTGACTTTGAACAAGTCTAAAACCAGTTACATATATGTAAAAATTTTAGACATATGATTGCTCTGTTTACTCTAACTTATTGTCTGATATAAAAAATTGGTTTACTACACATGGGTTTTGATGGACTGAATCAACATGCATGCATAGATATCTAATGTGTTATAAAAATAAATAAATAATTAATACTCATTTTTCAAGTCTATTAATCAACATTTCATGCTGTCTAGATTGTTGGAATATATAATAGTCGACTAGTTTTTTATGCACAAGATAAAGCAATCTTGGGTCTTCGCCAATACCACGAGCGAGCGTGTTCTGCATGGAATTGCTATTGCTATTGCTATATGCAATGTTGGTGTTTGAAAATGCACTTGACTTTTACCAAGTGATTACCGACCACTTTTCGTGTAAGACGAGCTAATTAACTATTAGCTAGTTAATTGCACCAAATGATTATCAACCACTCTTCGTGTAAGACCAGCTAACTAGTTATATATACATGATTCTTCGCACAATGGCCAGAATCGCTCAATTGGTTTAAGTTTTGCGTATCCAAGGTTTTGATTTTGACTCTGTTGCCAAAACCATTTGAATACTAAAAACTTGAAGATCATTTCTTTCTAGCTAGTTTGTCATAAATTGATATAATAGCTTCAAAACCAATCCATTAAAGTTGTCCCAAAAAATCAAGTTACAAGTATAAAAATTATATACCAACCAAATAATCAGCATTAATTGTAAATATAACCCCCCAATCTAGAAGGATTGAAGAACGACTCAAAATTATCAAATAATATATTTTATTTGAAAAAAATTTAATACTTATTTAGATTTCATAAATATAAAACTAGCCAAAGGAACTCTAATTACTAACCAAAATGAAATTATTGTAATCCAATAATATAACACAAAAAAAAAAAAATACAGAAGATCCAAAGCCTAAAGAATAAGGGACAATAAAAAATTACCTAAATCCATCTATTATTTGTTCATATTTAATCATTGAAAAATTACAATAAACTATAATAAATTTTACGCTCAATAAGTCCACTTATTTTTCATATACACAAAATATATGCATAACATATACAATGCATGTGCATGATATAACATGAGATAAAATATATAGTAGTTTCAAAAGCTTCATACTACTTAAACACTTTAGAAAATTTTTTTTCAAAATTTATTAAGATTATCTTTAATCAATTACTATTTAGTAATTGTGGGGTAAGTTTAAGTGAGATTTATAATTTCAAAAACCATTAATGCTTATATTTGAAGGTAAGAGTCACTTTTTCGTTTTAATCATTTATGAGTCCTTTCATGTGCTATAATTAAGGGTACTCCAAATGTCTTTCCTATGTCACATGTCACACTTAATAATAATTATTACATATACCAAACTTGGAGAAATAATCACACTTATAAATATAATTACCTACTAAGTAATTTAATTTGATACCATATAAAATACAAAACTTAACTTTCATACTTTTTCATAAAATCATGTTCTTATAACTTAAAATATAGTATATACATCTATACTTTAATGCCAATGCAAATAACTTGTAAGCAATAACAAATATAAACATATAATTATGAAAAATCACATAAACATATGATAATATAAAAAACAATATTTTCAGAATAACATATAACTAAAAGTTATATTTAAACATAGTCAAATGCACGCATACGTTTATTATGATTTCTTAAAAAGTCTAATATATTTACTGCTTGACGATTATAAACAAGTTAACTTAACTACTTTGATCCATAATCAATATTGTTATTTATAAGCCTTGTATACAGTATCATAAGTTAACTACTTTAACCTATAATTAAAAATTATTATTCATAAGTTTTGTATACACTAGCATAAACAATATCATAGCTGATTAAGTTTTAGTTGCATCACTTATATTATCTAGTCTATTAGAAAAAATATTATTCCTAAATTTACCAAAACTGACCTTATTATGTTTAACGATTTTTTTTTATATCTTAAATGACTTTTTTCTCATGAAATCATAATATTATATTTAGGACTCACAATGTAAGATCAAATAAAAATATTAACTCCAATATATCCTAAACTTGATCACCTATCCTTACAATATCAAGAAACATATTAAGTACCTCTCAATATTCAATTTTAAAAAAAAAAAAATACATAGCTATATATTGTCATATACACTTGAAAAGATGATAGCAACATATAGACGACAATGAGGTAAAATATTAGGGACTAAATTCGTTCTAGGACTATTTTAAATAAATTTAGTTTTGAATTGTAATGTGATATACTAGGCACAATTATAATCAGTATAAAAATTTCATAACTTTTAAAGATGATTTTATGAATTAAAATAATTTCACTATTAAGTTGCTCTGCAAAAGCTATTAGTTTCTAGTATCTTAGAGGTAGCTATTGAAAAATTATTAAAAATTGAAAATTTAATAGTCTTTTAAAAAACATGATTCAACATGACCCTATAGAGGTCTTGTTTTATCATGTAAATTAATTTTTAAGAATTCATCATATGGAAGTTTATAACTATGAAAAGTTCATGCTTAGGCACCCAAGTCAGGATATATAATTTTAATTATCATCTTGTATCTCTACATAAAATAATATATTCTAAAGACAAGTGGGTGTTACCGTAAACTTTAGAATTAACACCAACAAATTAAACAGTTTTTAGCAATATAACAATTGTTACTAAAGAAACATAACAATTAATATATACCTTGCTACAGGCCTCTGCACTACTGACCTTTATGTCTGTACATATATGTCTCTAAATGTTTGACTGAATCATCTACCTCATAGTCAAATCCAAGAATTTAGGCACCAAAACAAAAGGACAAAATCTCAAAAAAAAAAAAATAATAAATTACAATTTGTTCCGACATCATATTTGCTTTTAATTCTTAGTTATACATAGACAATTTTAAAAGCTTCTAGTGCATTCCCTCAGCTACTTCAAAAATTTAAATCGAATACATGGTGACTGTTATCAACGTAAAGCTGGCTACCACAAGAAGCTTACTTTCGGCCAACCTTTTGTAAGATATCTTTGAGATCTCATGTAAAATATCTATCATACGCCCTTTGCAAAATATTTATTACACCCTTTTTCTTTCATATGAATGGGGTTGTATATTCATTTGAGATAAGGATAAAAAAAATTTAAAAAAAAAATGAAATTTCCCTTTGAGAATGTTCTTTATCTTCTATATTTTTCTTCTTTTATATTTTTGAGTTAATAGTCTATTTATAACATGTTATTAGTATAATTAATATATGCAAAGTATTTATATTTCTAACTAAATACTTTGATGTTATATTATTCTTGAGCTATTATAGTATTTATTTTTTGCAATTATTTTTATAAATATGCTTTATGGTTGATAGTAAATTGAAACTTCCACATCATAAAATAAGAATAAAATATTTTATATATTTTATTAACATTCTTGTTGCAACCTCAAGTTGCAAAAAAAAAAAAAAAAAAGAGAGAGAGATTATTAGAACTTAAGTTTTAAAAATCAATCATAGAACTTAAATCTCTAAAATATGATTGTAGAATATCTGCTATTTATTTTAACTTTTACTTTTTTGTATTTGTAAAATATCAATCATATCTTTTATTTTTAATATTTATTTATTGTCTTTCATTTTGATCTTTATACTTTAATTATTTACTATTAAGTTAAGATGATGAAATTATTATAAGATTTAAACTTGAAATTCTAAAATTTAATTTTTAGTGAGAACTTGAAGTTTTGTTATACAATCTTAAATCACAACTTAAAGTTTAAAGAATAATTTCAAAATCAAAACCTAAAGTTCTAAAAATAATTTCAAAGTAAGAACCTAAAGTTTTAAATATTAATTCTTACATTAGAACCTAAAATTATAAGTTTACAAATTATATATGAACTTAAAGTTCTAAGTTTATATACCTCTAAAATCTGAAGTTCTAAATATCAATTACTAGATTGGAACTTGAAGTTTTAAACTTACAAAATATCATGAACCTAAATTTTTAAGTATATTTATATGCTCTCATTATCCTTTCATGGTCATTAGATATTAATGTGAATTACCAATATCATGGCCTCGAAAGCTACCATCAAAAATGAAAAAACAAATATTCTTGCTAGATAAAAATTGAAAGTTGTGATTTTTCTTTGATTTTGACCACTAAACGGATATATTTCGTCCAAGTTAAAAGATATGAAATACTCTCGAAAATTGTAAGATTGCAAAAGTATTATTGAATGTAACTCAACTTTATAAATACCTTGCTTCTTTAATTGTGTGGTGAAAATGTTATTGAAGAGAATATACTGGGAAATACATTGTTTACTTCTATATCTATCACTCTCTAACCTCAAGTTGTTGATATATAACAATCACCATGTATGCCCCCAAGATTGTGCAAAGCCAAAAAAAAAAATTAAAATTTAAAACATACAAAATGAATATATACAATAATACAAAATTAATAATAAATTAAGTTATATCAAACTAAAATACAAATCAATTTCTTAAAACTTAAATAAATCTACACAATATGGAAATCAACATTCTAAATTTAGATGCATTGTAATACAAATTATCTTATACAAAATAGATAAATACAACAATAGTCTTTTCTAGTAGACTCTGAAAGTCAGTTTGAGTTGAGTGGCTGAAAAACATAAATAATGGTCTCTCCAAAAGCTGGCCACCACATAAATTAAAATTTTTTCGAATTAACATGAAAATATTAATAAAGAATGAGTATACAACTATATTTAATGAATCAATAATTATAATACTTACTTTACTTACAAAAAAAAAAATATTAGGATGGCTACATGGTTTATAAATATCAAATTATAATGATTATATTAATACAAAATATACTGAAGGAGCACATTAATATCTATCTACCACTCTTAGGCTACTTAACTTTTACTCATCTATACATTTCAAAAGCTGGCCATAGGTTATACACTATAGTTATAGAAATATCCAATATATATAATATAAGTATATAATTATATTGGCCCAAAACTATATCACCGTCATAACAATGCATAAGTAGTATAAAACATTTAATCAAATGTGCTTGAAAGCCTTTTTATAATTTAAATTTACTTTACTAAAATCTAAGTGATTTTGTAAAGTCTCATAGGCAAAGTTTTGTAATTCTATGTAACCCAACATACTTTAACATAAAAATGTAAAATTTTCATTTCATAGCCCTTTAAATAAAAAAATTATTTATTTATTTATTTATTTTTAGGAGGATGGCATTATAAAAGTTCACTTATAATTTTAGGGTGAAGATTCACTCCTTCATTGGTTCTGTCACAAATGCAGATCTCTGTTTGCACTATCCGTGCCTTATGTGTCAAGGATGATTTTACATATTAATACCAAACTTTAAATATTAAACTAGATGCTCGTAATATGTGTAATGCATGCATAATGTACATGGTTGCTCTATGTCGATAATCAATTGAGATTTATATCACAAAATACGGATTCGTACGTAATTAATATGCTAAAGCATTATGTCATCTGAGTTGATATTATTTATGATTTTGGTACCATACACTATATCACCTAATTAAACAATACAAAGGGGATATAAAATAACATGTATTTATTTTATCAAGAAGTTGCTAAACATAACCCAAAAGTTTTCCTTTAATGTTAACCACTAGCATTTATGCAACATATTTAATTTTAACTTTTAAATCCAAACATTCATTCACATGCATTACTCATAAAAACAATATATAAATAGTCTATATTTATATGCATATTTAAAAATTCACTACACATCCATTTTAACTCCAATTTAAATAATTCTAGTGACAATTTAAAGTTTTATGTGTCTAGTTTATAAAAAAAAAAAATAAGAGACTTTCAAACACCATACTTAATCAATACAGTTTTATAAAGATGTTTAAAGCTGTCAGATGAACAGTAAACTTTCAGTTTTCAAGATTCTATTTTAAAAATTCATAATAAATTCATTTTAAATTTAAATCTAATAAAACTAGTACTAAATTAAAGCTTCATGTCTTTACTTTCTAAATTAAAAATAAAATTTTCAAAATCTATTATTAGTTGTTCAACCAACATTCAAATTTATTTCACAATCTACACTACAATATACCATTTAAATATCAATTCTTAATTCATAAATACAAATTCTAAATCAGTATTTTAAGTAATAAAAGAAAATAGATCAATAAAATAAATTATTGTATAAAGCTTAGATCTCCTACACTCACATAATGCATAGCTGACCATTTTAATCCACACATCAAACAATTTTAATCCAAACTTCAATTTCACGCTCACAATATAACCATAACATTAATAGAAACTAAATTGTAATATCATCTCTATAATAAAGTCAAAAATTAAATACAACATGCACAGCAACATCAAATTTTATTTCTTTTAAACTAGGTGTAGAAAGATACGAGAAACCATGAACATATACTTATCACTACCACACCCTAAGTCCAATTTTGGTGCTAGCTTCACAAATTCAAGTGAAAATCATAATTTTGAACATGCCAGTCATGATTTTCTTGTGTTTTTTTGTAAACTAAAAGAATTTAGCAAAATTTAAGCTTGGATTAAGGTTTTTTAGTGAGAAATGAAGCAAAAACTTTAAAATAGCAAATGGTTTTATGCAAGAACATGAGACATCGCAATTTGAAAAGGGAGGAAAATTTCTTTACTATTTAGGAGAGTTGTAGATTGGCAAGAAGAATAAATGAGGGAGATTGGACTATTTTGTAGATATTTGCACTTCATTCTTAAAGAACAAAAATGCCTCTAAACTATTCGAAACTTTCAAGTCTACCTTTCAAGATAATTACTCTTAAATCCTTAATTTAATTTTTTTTATTGCTTAAAAATGAATTTAAGATATTAAAATCATGTTTCATTTTAGGATATTGTGTTATGGTAATTTTTGGTATAAAAATAACTATTATTTTGTCAATTATTGAATTCACTATAAAAAGAGTGTTATTGTAATTAAATTAGCAAAATTAATAATTAAACCAAAATTGAAAGTTTATAATAAATTTAATAAGTCTCAAATTTATGTCGACATTCTACTACGTACATGTTTAAATGTATAAAATGTAATTTATACAAAATGTAACATTTTCATAAATAAAAGTAAATGAATATGTTCAAAATGGTGAAAAATGCCCATTATTCTCCACGTGGTTGTCATGCCCCAAAATTCAAAAGAGTTTGAGATGTGATTTTTATTAACTTACAAAGCCTAAATTGCACATAAACACTAAAAATTTAACTAATATACCTTCATAAGTGTCCCTTAGTCACAAAACCCCTATTGAACATTTAAACAACTCATGAAACTTAATGACAGAGGAAGTCTTTGTTGCCACATTTACTGCAATCATTAAGCAAAACTTTAGACATTGTAGAATACTTCAAACTAAATCTTTATATGTATCAATGCCATTCTTTGGCTTTGGGAATCACAATAAATTAGTGAGTGATAACTTAATAAATAAACTAGTTTTTTAGACTTTCAAATCAAAGCATCTTTGTCAAACATATAAATTCACAATCCATGCTTGTGCTTAATGATACAAATAAGTTAAAAGACTTACAAAACATTTTTTTTTTTTTTTCAAAACATTTCTATTTTCTTTTAAAAATATTTTGCTAGCATTTACCTAAGGATTTTTTTTATAAATAAGAGGAGTCTAAACATTATAGTCAAAACACATAATTTAAAATCTAATGATGGTAAAAGGGAATGAATAAGTAGAAATTTGACCCACTAAATAGAAATTAGAACCCTACAAGTAAAGTTTACTAAGCCTTAAAAGCCTTTCTAAATATCTTATGAAACACTTACTCAAGGAGTTTCCACAAGAAAGAGGAGTTTAAATATCATAACTACAACATAGAAACGAAAATCTAACTATGATTTATTGAAACATATAAACAAAAATCCAATCTATTAAATGAAAATCTAAACTCCATAAGCAAAGTCTATTAAGCCTTAAAAACCTTTTCAATATTGTATAAAGTACTTACTTGGAGACTTTCTATAATTAAGAGGTGTTTGAATATCATTGCCACAAATATAAATGAAAATTTGACTATGATATATGAGAACATATAAATGAAAATTCAATTCATTAAATGAAAATCAAAGTTTCACGAGTAAATTTTACTAAGCCTCAAAACATTTAACACTTCTTTAACTTTCTTGTAGAAAACACTTTTATGACATGAAGTATGCCAATACATAAAAGCACATTCATGTTTGTCTTATATTTTGAACATAAAAGAAAATAAATAATGTATAAATACAAATATGTATACGAAAAATAATTACATAGCAAAAATAATTCAAATAGTATATTTATTATAATTCATTTTAAACAAAAGTCTAGTATATTTGCACACAAAACAATAATAAATACATACATACATACATACATACATGTTTATTGTGATTCATTTAAAACAAAAATCTAGTTCACTCACAAGCACACTTATTGTTGATAAAACTATAATATATAAATACATTCATAAATCCATATATTATGCTTATTGTGATTCATTTAAAACAAAAGTTTAGTTTACTTACCTCAAAGCATCCTCAAATAACAATAACATATTAACATTCTTACCCCATAATCATATCAATAAACCTCTCATAAATAGATTAATAAAATAAAAGATAAAACTTTGACATCAAATTGTATCTTAATTAGTTTTGAAATAAAACAATCCTTACTCCCAAATTTTTCATAAATTATTCCCTTAACAAAATGTTTTATAATATTATGGAGTTTATGTTGATATCTAGGGCTATTGATCTTTAAAGCTTTAAAGCATTCTAACATATTAAAGTGCTAAAAATAATATTTGTTTTGGATTTAATAAGGTTTGTAAAAAAGTTTTCAATAGTAAGCATATGTATTTCAAAAATTTATAACAAATTATTCTTAACTTGTAAAATCATAAAACATTCTAAATTTATACCATACATTCCAAAGTAGTATTTCAATTTTCATAATTTTTAGAAAAGCATAGACATGTAAAAATAATTTAATAATTCAAGTAATTCCTTGAAACTATAAAATTTCAACATATCATACTCAAAATTAAAAACTCATTAAAAATTACATACATATCCATTTTGCACAAATATTTTTTTTAAACACTCTTTAGATATCTAGTATAACATATCCAAAAATTAGCTTGAAAAAAAAATCTTTACGAATTTCTATAATTTTCATACCAGGCCATGTCAACATAGATTTTTATTCTACTTTAGCAATATCTTTCCTTAATCATGTCTTCTTAATACATATATAAATGATTAGAATTACCTTTATGATCTTAAATTCTTTAGAAATTTTCTTTAACCTCTTCAAAATACTCTCTTAAAAATATACAATAAACTCTCACACTAACTTCATGTATATATAGCTTACCTTTCCTCTTTGCTCAAGCAATTCTAATCCTTATTAAGGTTCTTACGTTAGCTATCTTTATTCTTATTTTAACTTAATATAATTTAATCCTTATTTTCAAATGTAAAACTAAACAGATAAGATAGGGCTATATAAAAATCATTTAATTCAATTCGATAATATATTCCATGATTATTTCTTCTAAATATATCACAAAATTTAAATTTAATACTAAAAATAAATTTAGAATAATAATCTTAAATCAACTTCCATTATTTTATATCCTTACATCATAAAATAACCTTAGCTTATATTTGGGATGTTGCAACAGCGATCATAAAATATAAAATAAAAAAATATACATAACAACCAAAAGTGAAATTTAAAGGTGTAATAATCATTGTCATCACAGTGGTATGAAATGATATTGATCATTTATCTGTTGTACGTCAAAATATCTCATATAACCTTATTCGATACCAATGAAAGTAAAAAAAAAAGAATGATGAGACAAATTTATTAATAAAATTCTAATAGATCTTATTTATTTTGATGTCTCTAATCAAATAAAAGATAATTGACTATAATTTAACTATTACCTATTCTGTATGTCATGTCCATCTTAGTTCCTTTTGTCACTATATCAAGTATATTTTATATTTTATTGACCGCTAATGTAAAGTTATTTTTTTAATCCAAGGATATTTTACAATGTGAATTGTCTCCCTTGAAAAGAAAAGTTGGGAATATATGCTTAGTTAATAATGTAACTATATACACTATTATTTGACATAAGAAATATAACTCAGAACTTACAAATATTGAAATTAATGTAAATACCTTATTAGGTCTTGTAGACTTTATTGAAGATTTTGGAATGGCCATAATCTTGGTAGGAAGTATCTTATATTTAGTAAGATTTAGAAAAGATTTGTTCAATAGTTAGGATATTTATTAAAATAGATATCTTATAGAAACTCAAAATGAGAATAATGAAGAGTATCTTTATAGTGCTTCTAATGTCTCAAGCAAGAACTGTGTATTAAAAAAATTCCTACTTTATCATTTGCATTATTTTATACAAGCTTAAATAAAATGAAGAGCTACAAAGTAATGATGTAGAAGTTTATTAATTCAAACATGTTAATATTATGGCATGACCATCTTGTACTCCCAAATCTATAATAATGTATAGAATTATTAAAAATTCTTATGTACATCTATTAAAGAATTAGAAGATTCTATTATCCAATAAAGATATTATACTTTTTGCTTTTAAGGAAAACTATTAGTTTGACTATTCTCTTCTAAAATTAGTTTTCAATCCCAATCATTTTTATAAAGAATTCAAGAAAACATTTGTGAGCTTAGTTACCTATCTAGTGGACTATTTCATTATTCTATAGTTTAATTGCTACATTTATCCATTGATTACATGTTTATTATTTACTCATAATGTTGTATTTGCTATATTCCTTGCATATATTATAAAATTAAGGACACAATTCTCTAATTATCCAATCAAGACTATTATCTAAATGATATTAATGAATATAATTTCAAGACATTAGATGGCTATTGTATGCCAACTAGATTGATATAAATCATCTTGTTTCATATGTTAATAAACAAAATGAAGTAGTTTAATCAATTATTAAACAATTCTTAATAATTATTCAAATTTTTTTATTAGACATTAAATTATTAATTTTTATACCGAGACCCCCAATTTTGCATGTTACAACATTTATTCACCTCACGCCTTTTGCCTCCATCACATCCTACCAACACTGTGAACTGTGAATCAGTTTTATAATAGTATTGTCATACTCAAAATTGTTTTATCAACGCAATAATAAGATTATTTTAAAAAACAAGGCAAGGCCCAAATAGGTTGAAATTCGTAATGTACATTATGTCGCCATTGCAAAAATGTGGCAAGCGACGTCGAACCGCCATCACTATTGAGCATATTGTCGTCAACTTCGCAAGTGGAGGCGGTGCAGCTTCCTTCATTCGCAGGGGCAATACAATAACCACTACGAATTTCCCCTTATTTGGGTCTTCTTCGGTGCTCATTACCAAAAATAGCCTCACCATTGTGGGGATCCCCAAATTTAGAGTACAATGATACCAATCATTAACTATTCTAACAACGACTATGGTGATTGGTGATGACGAATATTTTATTTTATTCCTTTTTTCTTTTGTTTTTACATGATCCATGTTGCTAGGGACAGGCCGTCACACACACACACACACACACGGTGATTGGTGATGACGGCCATTTTATTCCTTTTTTCTTTTGTTTTTACTTGATCAATGATGCTTTTGTTTTTACTTGATGCTAACATAATTTTTTTAATTTCATAATTTTTATAATGATCTTTGTAAAATTTATAATAAAAAATAAAAAAAAAACAAAAATTAAAAAATAAAATAAAAATTTAAAATATATAATAATAAAAAAAAAAAAAAAATAAATATATAGATATATATATATATATATATATATATATGTATCTTAAACAATCCTGCGATACTATGTGACAAAACAAATAAAAATTATTACAAGTCAATAAAAATTATATTCTATAATTCATGTTATTTTAATAAATCAATTCATTGTAAATATATCACGTTACTAGTATTTTAATACAAACAAATGATTTCAACTAATAGTTGGAATCTGAGTGTATTTTTTAAATCAATTCACAGTGACCATGTCATGTAATAGTAAAGATATTCAATTTTAATATAACTACTAAACATTGAAATTCAAATATTAAGTTAAGATATTAACTATTTATATTTCTAGTGTGTTTTTGTGTTCTAAAAATATTGAACTATAGTTTCATTAATACTATAAGTCAGCATTTTTTTTTTTTGGGTGATATTTACACCCCACTTGCTTTTTTTTTTTTTTTTTGAAATAACACCACTCATTAGTATACTTCATAAGTTTTTAAGAGTAATTTTATGTGACACTAAAAGTAACACCATTATAAATTAAGATTTAAAATATATTTTTTATTTTTTATCACATTTATTTAGTGCACAAATTTTTAGCAAAATTTGAAATTTTAATGATTGTCTATACTTGATATTTCTAAAAATTTACATCATATATAAACTTTTATGAACCATTTTTAAATTAAAGTTTAAGAAATTGATATAAAAATTACTTTTTTCCTTCCCAAATTCTTTCTATTGTTCTCACGTCATTTTAAATTACTACATAAATTAGTAATTAATATTTAATTTAAATAAGACCTGGGTTTTATGAAAATTAGGATTTATATAGCAAAAGTAAATTTTAAATTAATATAAACTATAAATATTTCACTTAAGAATAAAATTACAATTATAAAAATAGTATGGTCTTACACAAATGGTGATGTAAAAAACGTAGTCACCTTTTTTTTTTTTTTTTAAAATTCGATATGAAGGACCTTTTTTATTTATTGGTTAAGGAAACAAAAGAATTTTATTAGAATGCACGGAAATCAAAGGTCCAAAAGGCAAGCAAAATAGCCCCGTAAATGCCAGCTATTAAATATACAAGTCAAAATCAGTAGATCTATAGTCCAAACAATATAATAAAAAAAAAAAAAAAAAGGAAAGGAGCAAAATTAACCCAAGAACCCTTCCCAATTGAGATTGAAGAAGAAGGAAGAAGTGTCTTCAAATCCTAGGACGCCGAGGTCCAAAACGAAGAACCAAAAAATGAAAAATTGTCCCAAACCCAAATTGTTAGGACTTTTAAGTCTGCCCAAGATCCCAGAACAAATATATATATATATATATGTATGTATATATATATATTAAATAAAATAAAAATTAAATATAAAAAAATTTCAATCATACCACACAAAATATTTTACATAACAAATATCCTACACTAAAAAAGAAACTATGGCCGTCAAGGACAGTGAAGAAAAAATTTACTAAGGTAAAAATAGTTATAATTACAGTGTCACTAAATTTCTCTCACACTCAATAGATAGTTACACCTAATTTCAATATATTTTTCCATTTCTCTCATGATGTTAGACTGCCATAAGAAGCTATCTAATTTTAGAGATCACTTTGTAGAATTTTATTTTATAATTAAATTTAAATTCCCTATATATAATGAATAGTGACATATTTCTATTCTATCTTCTTGTAAACGCAATCTCTAAACTAAGAATTTTATTACAACAAAAAAATTGCCAATAAAAATAGGTTAGGAAGTCTATTAAGAGTATATATCCTTATTGACAAAAAAGTCATATATTCTAAGAATTTTCACATTAACGAGTTTTTCAAATTGAGTGACAAACCATCATTTCATCCACATAACTATACAATTTCTACCTCTTTTGATATACTCCACCAAAATTCATAAGATAGGGCTTATGAAAAATACTCCATTTACAATTAGATTTCATGTAAGGATCCTTTCTAACAATAGCATAATTTTTGTCAAAAAGAATCATCACATTCCACCATATGCAAAGTACAAAATACTTCAAATCTAATTCTAAGATTTCCTTTCGATGAACATATTAACCATCTTACTAAAAAGTTATCCATTCCCATCTTTAGCTTCCTTGAGAGTAGCCATCAACATAAGTTCTACTACACCTTGCATAATTGCCAAACTAGGCCTTGTTTACATACAATAAATGTGGACCATTAATAGTAATACATTCTCTTCCATTGCAATTTAGCAACATGCCATAAATATCCTTTTCATTTGTTTTAGACAAAATCACTATCTCCTATAAAGACAGGAGACACATTACTTGAAATATTATTACTATCTCTATTTACTGATTTAGTGCCACTCATCGATCCAACTCTATTTTCTTTTGGACAATTCTTTTTTAAGATGTCTTGATTGTCAACAGCTTTAGCAAATTCCTTTTATTTTGAAGTTATTTTTCTTCTATTTGGTAGTTGCCAATACAGAATCTTCAAAAGCTTCATTATTACCACCAATCAATCTTTGTTCTTTAGAGATCAATGCACTACTAATTTCTTCAAGACTCACAGTTTGCTTTCCATATATTAATGTAGGTAACATGTATTTTTTAAAAGGTGGAAGAGACTGAAGAAGCCTCAATGCCTTATCCTTCTCTTCAATTTTAACTCTAATAGCTTCTAGTTTAGATTTGATACTATTAAGAATATTGAGATGACCAAAAATTTTTATAAGTTTGGCCATTTGCAAAGTATAGAATTACTCTTTTAGATATAATTAATTTGAGATATTTTTTGTTTAATACAAGTTCTTTAACTTTGCATAAAGGATTTTTATTATAAGAATCTTTCCAACATTTGCAGGAACATTTTTTACCAAGCATAGTCCTATTTTACTAGCTGCTGCCCTCAAATCTAACTCTTTTTAGTCTTCATGCTCATATTAGATTTACCAAAATCACAGCTAGGACTAAAAGTTGATTTGCCCTTCAATGCCTTGTGCAGCTCATATTGGATCAATATATATTTGACTTGTACTTGTCACAAGCCAAAATTGATTTTCATATCAAATTTTTTCACATCAAACTTTGTTTGGTTTGAATATTTACTTGATAATATATTTGTTTTACCCTAGAACCAAACTTTGATACTACTTGTTGGGATTTTTAAGTCTCACCCTAGATCATAGAATAAATATATTAATAAAATAAAAAAATAAATATGAAATAATAATAATCATACGACACAAAATATTTTACATGAAAAATTTATATACCAAAGAAAAAAATGCGATTGCCAAGGATGACGAGAGAAAAATTCACTATATAAAAATGATTATAGTCACATTGTCATTAATTTTCTCTTACACTCAAAATCTAATTACACCCAAACTTAAGAAATTAGACTCCTATAAGAAACTATCTAATTTATAGATTTCTTTGTGTATTCTATTTTACAAATGAATTTAAATTCTCTATATATAATGAATAGTAATATGTTCCTATTCTATTTTATAGTAAACCTAGCCTCTAAAATAAGATTTTTACCGTAACAAAAAACTACCAACAAAAATATATTAGGAAATCTATTAGGAAATCTATTAGGAATATATATCCTTATTAAAAAAGTCATATATTCTAACAAAAATTACATCTATGTCTCTTTTTTCTTTCTTGCCACATCACCCATAATAAAGCTAGGACCATACATTTTCCCAAACCTTAGCCTTTTTTACCTTCTTATTTTTTGCTACATCATCCATAATAAAACAAGGACCATACATTTCTAATTCTTACCCTTTCTACCTTCTCCAAGAGCAAAAACATTTTCCATTAACAAGGCATCTAATGAAGTCTTAAGTGGCACAAGAAATCTTTTCTTCATTGCATAATCTACCCCATAGAGAAGATGCTATTTCATAATGATTAATGAGGTTGTTTATTGCTCCATCCCAAGACTTCTCATTATAGCAACACAACATGTTTTCTATATTAGCAACACATCATTTTTTTTTTTTTTTTCATAATTTGTCATTTACAGTGAAGCTGACAATAGTTATTTAATAGCTTTTGTAATATGATCTTGAAGTGAATAATTTTTTTTGATTATTAAAGTAGAGAATTCAAATAAATAGGTTAATTTATATTTGTTACACAATAACTAAACTATTATGAGATAAGATCTTGTGAAATAAATATCATTAATCTTAATTCACATAAATTTTAATAAATGTGATTTATCTTAATCTTGAGCAAGTAATGAATTTTCATTTATGGATTAAATTTTTTGAGTTGTCCTAGAAATGTAGATATAATTTTATGGATCACACTAACATATACTTGCAAGATAGAATCAATACAAATGATGTTTGCCCATGTTTTTTGGTACATGATTATTTAAATTTGTGGTTGTTTTTAATTTACTAAAATTATTTATTAGATAACAATATTTATTTGTAAATTTCTTTACAAATATTGACGCACTAAAATTGGTCATTAGAATAATTTAGTGACTTGGGTGGATATGTGATTAAATAGGAATGACATGTAAAACATGCATAATGTAATTTTTAGCATCAAATAAAGGATCAACTAAGTGGATGTAAGCTGTTATGACCACATCCAAATTTTTTAAAAATAATTATAGTACGAAGTTAGTCCTAATATTTTATTGTTTTATTTTTTATATGTTTAAATCATCTTTGTAAAATTATATAATATTTTAAAATGTATGCTATTTTTTATAATCAAATATTTAAAGCTACTCAATTTATTTCCTAACATTATTAGGATAATTGATCAAGTTTAGAATATGATAAGAAATAAATTTATATGATCTTATACTATAAGATTTAAAGATTATGTTCTAATTTCATGAAAAAAAAAGAATGTTGTTTAGGGTATAATTAAAAACATTAAACATCATAAGAACATATTTGCTAAGCTTAAGAATATTAAATTGTCCAATGGATTAGATAATATAAGTGATGAAACTGAGGTTTGATGAGTTATGCTAAACTTTGATTGTATATATGAGGTTTATGAATATTAATTTTGATAGAATGTCAAAGTGTTTAAATTAGCTTGGTTGTGATTATCAAGAAGTAAGTATAGTTGACTTTTATAAAAAAAATTTTGTTTGTGAATACGTTTTTCAATTATATACTATTATAAAAGTATTAATTTGCATATGATTATATGTTTACTTGATTGTCATAACTATCACTTTATCTGATCACATACAAGTTATATGCATTGGCAATAAAGTATGAGCAGATGCATTGTGTTTAAGAAGTAAAAAGTGATTTTGCAAGGAAAGCATCCATAAATGTTAAGATTCATCTACTAGGTTATTCAACTTCATCACTTGTTTGGTTGGGAATTACGAGAACGTAAGGAGTCTTTATAAGTGTGACCATTTGCTTGGGTTTGATACAATTGATATGTGCTGTAAAGTGTTTCGAATAACACATGGAAAACCTTCAGATGCTCTCAAGACTAGTAAGTTTTCACATTCTTGTGTCAAGGTATTTATGCATGGGAAAGACTTGCCGTTGATTAGAATGCATAAGTGACCTTTAAGTTTACTTAAATGTTCTTTAGTTTTGAAATATAAGCCCCACTTGCACTTATCCCACATATAGTTGTCATCGATGTGTGACATTAATTCAATAAATGTTAAACAACTAAGTAGTAAATGAAAGAAAAATATTCTTAGTAAATTTTAAAAATAAGCTTTTCAAAATGAAATAACTATGGTTTTTTTATCTCAAACCATATCATATTGAAGCATTATATATATATATATATATTATATGTTATTTGTGTATATAAAAAAACTAATATATTTATTAAACTTAATTCCTATTATAATTTATTGTAATTTTCAGAAAATTGAATGTTCATGTGCATAGTAAATAAATTTGATTAAACTTTTATTATGCCTTGGTTCCTTGGGTTTAGGGCTTTTACACTTTATTTATTACTTTATTGGATGACATAATTTCTTTTTGAAGACATATAGTTATTAATAATTAGAGATCATTGGTTAGTTTTTATATTTATGAGCTTTTAATAAGTTTAATAAGTTATTAATAATTAAGGCTTTGCATATATTTTAATATACTTGAATCCAAACATAAGAAACTTGTAATGTGGTGATTAAAAAAAAATAACTAACTAATTATTTTGGCTTGGAACATACCTTTAACGACTTATTTAATTGGCCAAGTTTGCATTCAACATTAGATCCCATACCTGCTTGTTCTTATAAATGCAAAATGACAACTTCAACGGTTTCATGAAATAATTGCAACAACAATGATGACAATAAAATGTAAATAATTATCAATGAAATTAATAACAATGATTAGAGGAGCACTAATAATTAAAAGCAATAAAATTTTGAACTAAATTCAAACTGTATAACTCAAATTTACTAAACCAACTATATTTCCATTTGATTATTCAACAATTAAGGGTGGGTTGTCGAATTATAGCAAACTAAATATTTTTTCTCTAGTTTGGTAGAACCAACATTAGAGACTTTTTAAAATATACAACCAAAATGTTTCACTATTTATTATTTTACTAAACTTTAGGACCTAGTCATTATTACCCTTTTGCCAATAGATTGGACTTCCAATGGCTACCCTACCTCACTTTGTGTACATAATAAAATTTTATATCCTTTTTTTTTTTTTTAACCTAAAGACCAAGCTACTTCAAAATAATATTACTAATATTTTTTACTTCAATTTTTTTCTTTTTATTTCTTTTATGTTTTATTTTTCTTTTATTTTTTTGCCCCCACATACTATTCCTTCTATTGGAGATATATTCTAAAACCAATTATGTCATAAGGTTTGAGAATATCTATTTGTTTATATATATTTTTATAATTAGTTATAAAATCATTTATAATTAATATAATGACAATTATATCATTTTACATTTATTCAGTTATTTTTCTTTAATTTGTATGTAAAATGAGATTTTATGATGTATTATGTATCATAATTCTATTTGCAAAAAGTTGTAGGTATAAAGACAAAGTTTCTAATTTAAATACATCCTAATATGTTTTCAGTTGAAGTGATGTTATTGGGGATAATGACATTGCATAACTAACATATTTTATTATTGCCAATAATTAGTATACAATACTAATAGCTGGGTGACAAGTCTTATGTCACCAAAGCATGAATATAAATATGAGTAATATATTAGAAAATGTATTACTGAACATGACTAAATGTAAAAAAACACACAATCGTACTAGTGTACCACTAGTCTTTTGACTTAAGGTATCGTGGTTGTACTCTGTACTAAAGCATATTATTCACTTGTGTATATCACGCTAGGCTAGCTATGTTTAATGAAAGAAGTTTGATGGTACTGTGTTCTTATTGTATAAGAATAGGTGATAATCAATATAAAATTTATTGGCTCAAATAATTGAGTTTAAGATCTTAAGTGGGACTATAACATGCGAGAATAAAATTTTTGACTAAAGTACATGATTTTTGTAAATGAGTTTGGTAGATACACAAATTTTATATATGATTGAGTTCCTAATTTTATAATCGAGTTAAGGGTTTGACAATATTATGGCTCGCACTTAATCAAAAGTTAACAGTAGAAGGACTTTACTAAATGTAAGTGCGAATATAATAGGTACATTCTTTCGTATCTAGGGGTTATGATATCTTATTAGAGGTCACTCATGATCATTGAGAACTTCAATTATAATGAGTTACACTAAAGTGATGCGAATGACTTTGTATATGCTTACATATAGTTTACAGTGAGTTTAAAGGGTCATACACAATAGCCATCAAGTTGATGATGAATAAAATATATCATTAAATTAGTTAATAATATTTTTTTAATTAATAAAAATTAAAATAATTTTGATAGTTTGATCAAATGGTTATTATATTATTTTGAATAAATTTTTCATGCAACGCGCGTTAACATCTGCAATGTTATAAAATTTTCTGTTAATTTTTAATATACTACAAATACAATTTGGCAGATTAAAAAGAAGATAATTAAAGCTATATTTCATGTTAATTAATTGATTAAATCCTTACTTTACAAGTAAATAGTTATAATTTAATCTCTCTTTAACACATAGATGGCTTAGATTATGACAAGTATAAAATTATTCACCAAGAAAATGTGTGATATGGATGGTAGAGATTAAAACACATTTCATACACATAGAAGGTGGAGATTTAATTGCCTTTATCATTTAAAGATTCACCCACGTGATAAAATAATATATGATTAAAAGTTAGTCATATGTATGTAAATTATTAAGGTAATTAATTGGCATAATTAAAATTATTTTTATTTTGGCAATTCAAGAGCTTAAACATTTAGCCAAGATGTAGATAGAAAGCCATTCAAAAATATTTTGCTAAGTGTTACCAAGAAGAAAAGAAAAAGAAATGAAATTAATATCACATATTGACTTATTTAAATATGACCATTATTTTCATAGTCTTACTCAATCAAAGAGCCAAAAATATCACTTTTTATTATATAGAAAGGACAAATTCTATCTTGATTATATACATTTCTTTATAAGAGTCATGAAATATTTGACTATTTTCTTTATAATGTATCTTGTTATAAATGATATTTTAAAAATATTAAAATATATCATTTTCAATTTGAAGACTATGGTGATCTCAAGTTTAAAGATCACATACACCATTATTATTATAAGAATCACTTATAACACTCATATAATGATTTATATAGTGTTCTTATGGTGGGTTGATTTAGTATATTAGTTTACTAACTTATATCATGTATTAGCTTAATATCACATATTATAACATACAATATGTTGTCATTAGTCATTATACATATTAGTCTCTGTGCATTATTATTATCCTATCCATAATAATACTTAACTAGGTATATTTAAGAATGAAATTAAACTATTTGAACCTATTATTCTAAGAGTGTTATTACATTTATTAAACGCATAAATATTTAATAATAAAGTAATAAATAATATATAAATCGATAATATTATAATATATAAGAAATAAATATACTAAATATCTAAAAAATACTATTGAACATAGGGCATATACTAACAATTATATGAGATATGGTATGGGAAGCTACCAAACTTCAAGTATATAAAGCCTTGGGGTTGTTTAACTTATATTAAAATTGTTAAACTTGAAAAACTGAACGCAAGATCTGAAAAAGAATGATTTATTAGATATCTTAAAGATAGTTTAGGATATTATTTCTATTTTTATACTGATTAAAGAATTTCAATTCATAGATATTCATAGTTTCTTTATAATCATTTCATTAATGAAAGTGGTATAGGTAGAAAGATTAGGTCTCAAAAGAGTTTGAAAAGCTTGATAAGCTTATTTATGTAGATGAACCTGTTCATTTAGATAAATCTATTCAATCTAACCTTTAGTCTTCTGTAAACCCACATTTACATAGAACCACAAGGATATCATGTACTCTACAAAAATATATCTTCCTTTTTGATAATGATTTTGAATAATTTATAATAGAAAAAGATGAGCAAAAAGACGATCCTAGAACTTATGAAGTGGCAATATTGGATATTGATTATAGAAAATGGCTTGACGGCATGAGATCTAAAATGGATTCCATGTATGCTAATCAAATATAGTCATTAGTTGATCTACTTGAGGGAATTGTTCCTATTAGTTGTAAATGGATTTACAAAAGAAAGATTAACAAAGTTGAAAAAGTTATGACTTATAAAGCTAAGATTATGGCAAAAGGTTACACTCAGAAACAAAGTATTAGCTATAAGGAAATTTTTTTGCAAGTAGCTATGCTAAAGTCCTTTTAGATACTAATTACTATTATAGCTTATTATGACTATAAGATATGATAAATATATGTAAAGATGGCTTTTCTCAATGATTTCATTGAGGATACCATATATATGCAACAACTTACAGGGTTTGTTTCATCTACAGATAGTCATAAAGTATACAAGTTACATAGATCCATACATGGATTGAAGTAAACTTCTAAAAGTTGAAACACATAATTCAATGATGCAGTCAATTTGTTTGGCTTCATTAATAATATTAATGAAGCTTATGTCTATAAGAAGGAAACTAATAATGCCATTACTTTTCTTGAATTGTATATAAATGACATTTTTCTCATAAGATTTGTCAAGTTGAATAATATTAATGAGTCAAATTGAATTGCATGTTAACTAAGGTAAAGTTGTGGCTATCTAATGTATTATCCATGAAAGATCTGGGAAAAGCAATTTATATTTTAGGTATTCGCCTCTATAAAGATAGAGTAAAACGAATAATAAAACTTTTTCAAAAACTATACATCGAAAAAGTAATGAAGAAGTTCAATATGGATGACACTAAGAGGGGAATTTTATCCTACTACAGTTATAGTATTCATCTTTCAAAAGAGATAGAATCCAAGATTAAAATTGAGCAAGAGTGTATGAAGAGAATTCCTTATGCTTTGGCAATAAGTAGTTTTATGTATGTCATGGTATGTATAAGACCTAATATAACATATACTATAAGTATTACGAGTAGATATCAGATAAATCTTAGAGAATAGCATTGGGAAAAAAATGCTTAAGTACTTAAGAATAACTAAAGATTTGGTTTTGACCTATGGGGTGGTGAATTAAAAATACAAATTCTAATTTTTAATTAGATGTAGATGATAGAAAGTCTATTTTCATATATGTTATTGTCTGTAATAGAGAAGCTATCAGTTAGAAAAGTTTCAAGTAGATTAATACCACAGGCTTTCCTATAGAAATTTAATATATCGCTACTTTTGAAATTATGAAAGAGGCTATCTAAATACATAAGTTTGTATATGAACTTGGAGTGGTTTCTTCCATTTTTGATCCAATATCTTTGTACTGTGATAATAATGGAGTTATAGTTCAAGCTAAAGAATATAGGTCTTACTAAAAGTTTAAACATATTCAATGTAAGTATCACTTGATCAGAGAGTTTATTATTGATAAATAACTTGTCGTGTAGAAAATTTCGTCAGCAAATAACGTGGTAAACCCACTAACTAAGTCTGTGATAGAATAGCAATTGAATTACTATCTTGATAAGATGAGTACCGAGCACCACAATGATTGGTTTTAGTGCAAATGAAAGTTTGTTGATAGATATCAGTCCTTTTGTATATATTTTTGTAACTAGTTATAAAATTATATACAATTAATAGAATGGCAATTATATCATTTTGCATATGTTCTATTATATTTCTTTAATTTGTATACAAAATGAGATCTCGTAATATATTATGTTTCAAAACTTTATGTGCAAAGAGTTATAGATATGTGGGTAAATTTTCTAATTTAAATACATTCTAATATGTTTCTAGTTGAGGTGATGCCATTAGTGGTAATGACATTACATGACTAACATATTTTATTGTTGTCAATGATTAGCATACGATACTAATAGTTGGATGACAAGTCTCATGTCATAAGAGAATGAACATAAGTAATACTTTAGAAAACATATTGCTGAATGTGACTAAACATGATGAATTACATGGATGATTATCTACAGTTAGTGATTTATCACATAACCGTATTAGTGTACTATTAGTTCTTTGACCCGAGATATTACAACTGCCCTTCGTATTGAGGCACATCGTTCACTTCTCTATATTGCATTAGGCTAGCTATAGTTGGTGAAAGAAGTTTGATGGTAATATGTTCTTATTATATGAAGACAGGTGATGATCAATATGGAGTTTACTGGCACTCAAATAATTGAGCTTAAGATCATAAATGAGATGTAATATGTGGGAATAAATTCTTTACTTAAAGTAAGTGATTTTCATAAATAAGTTTAGCAGATACACGAATGTTGTATATGATTGAGTTAGGGATTTGACAACACTATGGCTCACGTTCAATTAAGAGTCGATAACATAAGGACTTTGCTACATGTAAATGCAACTATAGTAAGTTCATTTGAAATTATATTTTTCATGTCTATGGGTCATGATATCTTACTATAAGTCACTCATGATCATTGAGAACTTCAGTTATAATGAGTTATATCGAAGTGATGTGAATGGTTCGTATTTACTCATGTTCAGTTTATGGTGAGCCTGGGGGTCACATACAATAGTTATTATGTTGATAATGAATAAAATATATCATTAAATTAGTTAATGATATTTTTGAATTAATGAAAATTAAAATAGTTTCATTTTTTTGATTAGATGGCTATTATATTATTTTGAATAAAATTTTCAAGTAATGCACGCTAACATTGACAACATTGGAAAATTTTTTGTTTGGTCGATTAAAAAGAAGATAATTAGGGCTATATGTCATGTTAATTAATTAATAGATAATTTATTTATTTATTAATTAATTGATTAAATCCTTAGTTTACAAGTGGATGGTTATAATTTAATCTTTTTTTAACATATGATTGATTTAGATTATAACAAGTATCAAAATATCTACCAAGCAAATGTGTGACATATGGATAGTGGAGATTAAAACACATTTCATATACATGAAGGGTAGAGATTTAATCACTTTTATCATTTTATGATTCACCTATGTAATAAAATAATATATGATTAAAAGTTAGCTATATGTTTATCAATTATTAAGGTGATTAATTGCCATAATTAAAATAAATAATAATTATTTTTATTTTGGCAATTTAAGGGCTTAAACATTTGGCCATGATGTAGACAGAAAGCCATTAAAAAATTTTTGGCTATGTGTCACCAAGAAAAAAGGAAAAATAGAGAAATAACAGAAAAAGAAAATAGAATACAATCAAACACAATTAAAGTTGGTTTATGAAACCAAATACAAGCCTTAAAGAGAGTTGTCTTATTATGGGTAATACTAAAATCATCATCAAGCCGTTGGTATATGGACATGTTTAGAAGCAAGCCATAGACAGCGGGCTATTCTAGATATTAGGAAATTAGGTATAATTTTCTTTTATCTTTATTTTCCAAATTTTAAAGTTTACATAATTTTAGTTTTGATTCTATGAGAGTTTTTTTGCACAACTGTATGAAGATTGTTACTTCTAGTAATGAAAATTAATTTACAACACCTTCTCTATTACTAAAGTTTTACTCATTGAGGTAAGAAACTACTATTCAATTTGTCTCTAATTAAATTAACTAGAGCTAAGGTATTATGTCTATTTGATGATTGTTGCAATTTGAAGGTTAATTCTCTCTCTCGCTCCCTTGAAAATAATTAAGATTATATTAGGGATTATTGACTATTTTTTCTTTTCATTTTTTCAATTTAAAGCTAGAAATTGAAAAAAAGTCAAAGATTGAAATTTTAAATGACAATATTCTAATGATTCTCTCTTTTTATACTATCAACTTCAATATTCTTTGTTTTTTTTTTTTTAATTTTTTTTTATTTTTGACACTAATAGTTTAAATCCAACAAGATATCAACACTCATACAATATCTTTTAACCTTACTCCTTTGCTATAAATCGAAATCAAATAAAAAATCAACACCAATCCAGTCTCTTTTAATTCAATCTCTCACTCTCTCACTCTCTCTTTCTCTTTTGATTTTCAATTAGTTACAACATTAAATATTACTATAGATTAAAAACATACACAAACAAAAATCTACACAGTAGATTGTTTTAAGGTTGAAATTGGCAAGTTAGTCAAACGTTAATATTTTCTTTAATTATATATGAGATTATTTAATTTATGTGTTAGCTTTTAAATTATTTCTAGTATATGACTATAAACTATTCAATAGTACCATTAAGATCAATATATACTTTACATGATCGTTGAGAGGTTAGTAGATCTCATTAGTCACTTGTGTAAAGTCACAAACAAAAGTGTGTAGATATTTATTAAAGAATGAGTTCGCAGAATTGACCTACTATAAGAACACCCAAATAGTAATCTTATTCTATCAATTAGAGAAGTTCTTGGTAGCAACAGTGTCAATGATCCTTTAACTTGAGACACTATAATTATCTTTGTAAAGATCATTATGCTTAGATGCCACAATACGAGATTCAAAAGTTCTAGGTTTATAATAAGATAGTTATTAGCTTTGATCTAGATCATATGCAAGTGTATAAGTGTGCAAGATGAGATTTGTCATCTAAATGATAGCATCATAACTCTAGAAGTTTTTTGCCAAAACACAGTGTCAATTAATGAAGAGTTATTAATGTCATCCATTGAGTTATCGAAGCGTTAAATGGCATAAGATTTAATAACATGGTAAATTGTTTACAAAAAGTTTATTTGAAGTGTTTATGCATTTTATTATAACATGGTGGATCATAATACATTATTATATGTCAATCATAATCTTTGGATAAAATTATTTTCTTGGTTATAAGACAATCAATGACATATTTCATTTAAAGAGTTTAATCAGTGGAAGAAAATTTATTTTATGCCGACTAATATTTTCATAATGAACATATGTTATCACACAAAAACAATGGATGTACCATTATTTAAATTTTGAAAATTGATTAAACATAGTATTTTGGTCATTTTAAAATTAGAGGTCATAGATGGCAAGCTAGCACTTGTAGTAAAATTATGTGATGCCTTATAATAAAGTTCACAATTATTATTTTTTATTACATGATGCAATGTTACATTAGATGTCTTAAGATAAAATGAAATATTTTAAGACAAAAAATTGTCTTAATTGGATAATACTAAAAGTTAAGTGTTGTTTTAAATTAAGATAAATAATTATCTTCAAGGATATTGTCTAAAAATATTTAAAGTTAAATTTGTTTGAAAATTTTCAAAAGTATTTTTAGTAGCATTATATAATAATAATCTAAAAATTAACTTTTTATTTAAAATTAAATTTTAATCATTATCTCTTTCTTTTAAATTTAAAATTTTTGTTTTAGAAAAAATGATAAAATTATTTTAAAAATTACAAATGATAAGAGTTGCCACAAATGTGCATATATATATATATTTGGCTTTTACGATATATAAATTTGAAGAAGATAAAGATAATGATTAGAAAAAGGAAAAAGAGAAAGATTGAATTTTCTTAAGAAAATTTTATAGGTTTTTAATTAGGTTTTCCAATCATGATTAAAATTTTAAATTCTCTCTATTTATCTATGCGAGAATTGCAACACCCCCTTCCTTTCATTTCTATTCATGTGGCATATAGTACATTGAAATTATCGAAAACACAAAAATCAACGCTCTCTCATAGTGAAGCGAAGTTTTCATTTGTTCAAAAGAGTTTATAAAAAGTAACCACATAAATAGTAATAACTAAAATAGTATTATTTTTTTTTTTCTAAAGAATTGTTATGCATTTTAATGAAATTAATACTTCTGAGTACACAGAAAGGATATTACATAACAATGACCTAAACCTTAGATATACTATGCCCGTCCAAAAATTTTTGCCTCAACTGTACTTTCCGGAACCGCTACCGCTATATCATATTCACCTGAAAATAATAATCCCACAAAGGGGTGAGCACACCATACGGCTCAGTAAGATAATATAATACTTAAATAAAGGAAGGAGCATGTTACCTGAATCCCTACTTATTTTGGCCATTTCACACAATTCCACACACACAAGTAAATGCATGTCCACATATCAATGTACATGTACCGACAAGCATATGCTTAATAATGTACACAAGATATCATATCATCTCCTCTGGAATTTTAATCACTATATCATCTATGAATTCTGTATAAATATCTCAATCAGAGTAACACTCCTCATGATATACCATACACAGATAATTCAATCTCAAATAATATATATTTTCTAAATGAATCACTTTATCACCTGTGTCCATTTAAATTCTATTTCTATTCTTATCAACGAACACCTACATAACCATATAAAATCATTACATAGTTATTCGTATAGATAACAACTAATGTCGCGGCTCCATAAAAAGAAACTGCTTAGAAGCCGGTATAACCACACAATATCAATCACGCACTCGGCCTGAGATAACCAAAATATCCTAAGCACACAATCAATACCCACATAGGATACAAATACTTCAAATACCTAAATATAGGTACAACCGAGGGTATTAGTAAAAACGATAACACTGTTTCTGTATGCCATTTCCACTCTCGGAAGGTTGGTCATAGAATTTTATTGCGTTTACAAGTAATCGATTATACTTAGAAACATCATGGATCATGGTTGTTACTCTAGGCCACTGGGCCATTTGGAGGACAGCTGTGGGTTTCACCTACCCCCTCAGGGTACCACAGTCTTAACGTCACACCTCCATTAGAAACTGGCTTACAAGCCCAGCTGAGGGAGATGGAACATACATATCCGATCCACATATCACAATTATCTCAATACTGGTTCATTACCGTCTATGTTATCATACATTTATATTATCTCCTTATTTTTACTGAATCAAAATCACCGAACAGTTGTATCATAATCACAAATATACGTATTTCCTTCTTTATCCCATACTAGGGATTCTTTCACTTACATTAAACATTGACTATACTATTCTAAGGACATATATCAATCTAATCCTAGTCGTTCACTAAAGTATACCGACAATAACAATGTAAACTCATAACATAGTTCCTGCACCATCATATTCTTACCGAATTCTCAACCATACGAATAAACGTATAAACTAATATGTCGAATAACCTGTAATACATCCAATGCGCCTTTTCCACAATATTCTCAAGTTTCTCACATGATCTTTAATCTTATTATGAATTCACACATATTCTTTTTATTTTTCTAACATATCGGTGAGCTAAACAGGATTCTATATACTAGAAGTGAGGTAGCCTATTTATTACATCACCCATTATCTTATTTAAATACTAATTTCCCTTTTTCAAGCTGATGCTAGCTCTCTGTTTCTGCAAGCTTAAGTTCTCTCTCAAAGAATTGACACTTGCCAAAGTGTGATTAGACTTTTGCCGTTTTCGCAATTCACAATCATAACAATAATCTGTTTGTGACTGCAACTAGAGGTAATCCTAGACCCTCCGCGACATATGAAAACCAGAATACAAAGGGAGGTCATGAATAGCTGTATGAATAGTATTTGTTATAGAAATTCGGCAAGAGTTTGCCTATACATATAAGCTGCCCTACCTGCACAAGAAAACCATGACAGTCCCCATACCAAATAAAACACGTGTTACTGCCTCATTGCAATTTACACTAACACAAGCGACTCTTAGCAAATAGAAGTATTCTACCATACAGTTTGAATCTAATAGGCACACGAATTCATTTCCCTATAGATTTGTCATAATTAAGTAAATTATGGATCGTGGTCACGATATCCACCGTACACTTTAATATATGTATACAATGGTCATTCGCCCACACCGGGTTCCTCTGATCAACAGGATAATTAGTTCTACCATGGGTTGCACGTACCCAAGGACGCTACGAAAAACAGCCGCTTCCAACTATGGGTTCAACATACCCCGCGGGCACCATGATTTTTATTATCATTTCTCAATTGCTGTGGGTTCAACATACCCCGAAAGGCACCACAGTCTTACTATCAATATAGAGCTGCTGTGGGTTCAACATACCTTGAAGGGCACCACAATCTTACTATCAATACGGAGCTGCTATTGGTTCAACATACCTCGAAGGGCACCACAGTCTTATTATAATGATACTGCTCCATTCTAAGCGGCTTTACTAGGGTAACAGAAAAACTACCGATCCATAATTATCCTAATTATACCAATTATCCACACAAACTTATCTTTAGTCGACTCAGTCACGACAACACGACCATTTTACCTACATTAACCAAGCAGCATTTTAGTAATTTCATGATAGGTAATATAATTACCTATGCAACACACTTATTAGTCCTTATATTCTAAAAGAACTTCATACGTATGGATTTGTCGTAAGGCTAGTAGTACTTAGTCATTGAAACATATTCCACTCTAGCATATAAATAAACCATAAGACAATCAAGATAAAACACAGAAATATATTACAATTCAAACACATGGATACACTATACCACTATTAATACAAATTCGTAGAAACATATTTTAATCGGTTATCATATATTGCGTCATTACACGCAATCCCAACATGTCATCCTAAGTAAAAATATACTCATTACCTTACTACGGCACAGTAATTATAATATACTAACGAATACACACATGTTAATTCGAATAGCATTGCAAAATATCGAATGCAGTATCTACTCAATCATTCAATCATAAGGGCATAATTATGTATATATATACAAGCGTTTCTATCATATAAATATATGTAAATACAGACATGGGACATACAATGCCGTATAGGTATTTTAGAATACCTAATCTAGCACTGCAGGTCGACGGTAATGGTATTACGCTTATAATTATATATATATATATATATATATAACAAACGGATATTAACACTTCTAATTGCACAATCATGCCCATACCCCATTAATGGGACTTTTCTACAATTTAACCCATTACTATGATGTACATTCATGCAATTATAAATATTATAAATATTAAAAATCTATTTTTTCTCAATTTAAATATTATATTATCTTACCTCCGGGCACCCAGTGCCTATACGAATAATGAAAAACTGTCCCGAAGAGGGTATACGCGTTCTAAATACTCCAACGTACGCTACGAAATTTTTTTCGAAAAACGTGCAAGTTTACTGTTTATGGGCACTATTTACGAGCACTATTTAACCCACGAAATTTCAGTTTTCGTTTCACGAATGGAACACACCATTGCCATCCTTGCGATGTCGGGATGCTGTCCATGGTGTCCATATGCCACAAAACACAATTTCAAGCCTTCAAAATCACTAATCATCCTAAAATTTCAGATTTTAAGGTACCTACTTTGGACCCTAAAATCATCATCGAAACTCATTCCAAATTGAGATCTAAACATACCGTGTTGAAGTATGAGTGTTGGAGAGCACACTGGTCGGTTTGGATTCCACCGGAGCTACACCAATCGCCGAAAATTGTGCCGGAAACACCCATTCCCGATCAGCCTTCCCACGGCGGAATCTGGTGACCCAATGCCGGAACGGGGCACAACACCGTGAAGAGGGCGGTGAGACGGTGCTAAACGCACCGGAGGTGTTGGTCAACTCGCCGTGGACCGCCGTGAATCGCCGGTCAAAGTTCACGTCGGCGAAGCTTCAGGCGGCGCGTGAGGGCGCGTGGCAGCGGCGATCGGGGCGGGGTTGGCGGTCCTCCACTCGCCGGTGGTGAGGTGATCCGAGGTCCAGTGACGAAAGTCACTGTTCACAGGAGAGAGAACCGTGGGAAGGAGAGAGAGAAGAGAGAGAAAATGGAGGAAAAAAGTGAAATTGATTTTTTTGAGTTTTTCGACCCCGTCCCACTTATATAGTCGGGCACGCACGACGAAAATGACAGCTTTTCGCTTCCGTCGTCAAATTTCTGATACTGATAATGAAACACTGTATTTTTTGCTCATACAGTACGCTGTCCCGAACACCGGTCAACTCTCTCTCTTATTAAAACTCTCAAAAATACTGTATTATAACTCCATAACAAGGTTTTAAGAGTATAAAAATTTCAAGATGTTACAAGAATTTTAATAAATTATCCAAGTAAATGTTTTGCATGCCTACTCTATTTGCAAAGATCTAATGCTGTGAGATATAAGAGTTGTGATTGTGAAATTTGTCCCTTCATATCTTCAATTATTTTTAATTTTTTTAATTATTGTTATAAAAAGTGATTGGTGCATGTGAGTTTATGGGTATTTGTTAGGATCAAGCCTTATTATCAAGCCAAAAGTTATAGTTGATAGTTGAGGCACAATCGTATTTTCTTACGGCAGCATAGTACCCTACATCTATATATGTTGTGGGCGAGTTTGTGGCCCAAATAAACCACACCAACAAGATGGGCTATCAAGCACTAATAAGCTTTATGCGATAACAAGTCCTTAAGGGAGGTTCTTAGCATAAATCTTAACCAATCTCGCCCTTACCAATTGAAAGATTCATTCTAGAAAATATTTACCAACTTTAATTAATTTAATCAATTAATTAAAATATTACACCACAAAGTTAGTAAATAAAGAAGACAAGAATTTAACATGGATCTGATTTCCAAATACTACGTCCATGAGGTCACATCTAGAGAAAACATTCCACTAAGAAATTGAACAACTACAAACACATTGATTTAAACAAAACTAGAGACTCCCTCTTATTAAAGTCATTATTGTGTTGAATCTTTTTTTTTTTTTTTTTTGTAGCCTTGTTTAGTGAGATCCTTTTGCCTTATCATGTCGAAATTCTTTCCAAAAATTTAGCGAAACCCCTTTGTTTGATGCTATTGAATTCCTTTCAACTAGCATAAATTTTTCTCCCTAACGAACATCATGTTTGTCTTATGAAAAATAATATAAAACATGTTTTCACAACACTTAAAAGAATTAATCTCTAGTGTTATCAAAATAGAAAATATTGATGCATTAGTTTCACCAAATTATTTTTACTAAAAACAAAAAAGAAACATGAACAACTTATAACACAAGAAGGAAAACAAACACTCACAAGGGTCTTTCTATTGTGGCATGAAAAAAGGTGACTACACAACAAAAAAATTATATATCTACAATAAAACTCGAAGCCTTGTTAAAAGAAGATTTTGTTTCCTAAACATTAGAGTAATATATCTTCCTAAATTAGAAGGATTATGTCCTAATTAAAAATCTTATTTCTAAGCAATTTTTTTTGAGTTGTAGAATTTTCAACATAAGTTTGTTTGTTATACTTAAAGTCCATGCTTAAACTAAAATAACTAGTAAATTTAATTTTTTTTACACGTGAAGAATAAAATTTAGAATGAACAATAATCTACCTAGTTTGTTATAATAAAAATGTGTTAAAAACATTTGTTTCCAAAAAATGCTAATATTAAAATCCCTAACAATCTCTCTATTGGCATTCTTTTGGCAAAACATCTTCATACACATTTCTCAATCTAAAATACGCAACTTAAAAATATATAAAAAAAAAAAATATTGTGAGCTAACACTTTGTTCTCAAGTTAGCACACAATAATTCATGAAAAGAATTATCAAAACAAGAACAGCATCATATGCCAATACGAATGACTCCCTTTAAGTAAATGATTGAAATATATAATCATAAAGTATTTCATTTTTAACATAAAGCTCCTACACCCTTTATACCGCTCCCCCTTGATCAATTACTCCTCCTTATTATGTATTACTCCCTCTTTTTTGTTTAAAAGAGTCAAAGCAATCACAAAGAACC
Organism: Khaya senegalensis; assembly: GCA_032402905.1. Taxonomy (NCBI): domain Eukaryota; kingdom Viridiplantae; phylum Streptophyta; class Magnoliopsida; order Sapindales; family Meliaceae; genus Khaya; species Khaya senegalensis. The sequence goes on along the minus strand of CP135545.1, from coordinate 3,669,531 downwards.
AAAAGGAGAAATACACAACAATGAAGATGAATAGAAATAAATTTAGGTAGTAAAAATGAAAATGCCCAAGGTAGCACTAATAAAAATAATGTCCGAAATGAGAAATTACCCAAGGACGAAAACGCCCAAAATGAACCAAATCTAAGGGTGAAAATGCCTAAAATGAAAAATTTTCAATAATCAAACATCCATAAGCAAAAATTCAACATAAAAATTAACAAAGTAACAAAAAAATATCAAACATAAACTCCATGGTTAATACATCTAAGAGAATAATTACCCAAGATTTCAAATATTAACAACTTACCATCATTCTAAAATGTAAAATAAATTACCAATGCTAAAAAAAATTTCACCTCACAAGAAATAAATCAATTTAATGATGATGCGAGGAGTATCATAGAGTTATTTAAGAGGTTGTTGTGTACTTCATGGTGGAGCAAAGAGGTGGAACTATAGTAACTAAAGGTTGCAAAGCTTGGATTGAAATGTCAAGATCAATCATAATATGTACAAGACCAAAAGAAAAAGCATTAGGTGATTATAAAGCAAAAGTTGAAGTAGCAGGATCTCTCAAAAATGCAAAAGGAGTAGAAATGTACTGTGACTCACCTCAAGATAATGTAGATGAGTGATTTTAAAGAAGACTTAACAACATACAATTTATAAAATACTTTTATGAGTTGAACCATTGTTGTTCCAGCAAAAAGAAGCAGATAGGAAAATTTGGAGTTTGGTCAAATATGAGCAAAACATTTCCAATTTAAATGAAATCTAGCAAATATAATTTGAAACCCTGCATGCATTTGTGGTTATTTTTACTAAAGCCCAAAAAATTTACAAACCTTGCAAAATAGTACCCATAGGAAAAAGTTTAAATTGCTATTATTTTAACTATTATATATATATATATATATATATATAAATTGCCAAACTGATTGAAATGGGTAAGTAAGCAACTGTTAAGCAGCTCACTTTATTTTGCCAAAGGTTACATACTGTGCTTTTAAATAAATAATATAAAAGCATCATGTTGTGAAAATTATACAAACACGTGTGCATATTATTGCAAAAAAGGAATAAGGTAATGAACTAAATATCGTTTCAACAAGGATTGTTTATATAAAATCTAAATATATTTTACCTACTTTTATTATTATGTAAAAAGTTAAACCAATTTTTTTTTTTTTTACTAACTAAAATGATCATTAAAATAAAATATGACAACAGCTAAGGTTGTTATCAAATAAAGAGAATTTCAGAGCATCTAATTTTATCTAAACCAATTCATATTTAATTTAGTATTCTCATTTACCAAAATTAAGTCTATGGTTGATAATGAACAATCTCTAAATTATTAACTTACTATATTCCAATATGAATTCGAATAATTAGAGATTTATAAAGTTTATAGATTCCATATAAAAACTATTCCAAGTATATAAGTATATTATTATCTTACATGAGTTTGATGGTATTCATCTCAAGATTATAGACATAAAAGACCTTTTCTAGTGTAACAATATATAATCAATTCATCTAATCAACAACTAATTGGCATAGAAGCAATAAGAATAAAATGAACACTCAGCCATATAACAAAATCTAAATCATCTCAAATAAATAAACATCTATCGTTCATGGTTTGGTTGCATCTTAACCCTAAAATAATGAATTTAGTTCATAATGTAAAAAAAAAAAAAAAAAAAACTAAGTTCAATATTTTGAAACAAGAAAGATAAGGTATGAATAATTAAACTCAGAAAAAAAGTTAGATTGGGAGCAATAATATCCTCTTCTCTTTTGTTTCCTTTCTTTTTCTTCTTATATTCCTTGGTTTTCTTCTTTCTTTTAGTTTCCAAAATGCCTTCTCCTTTAAATCCTCATTTTTTCCTTTTAAATCTCAAAAAATGGAAGACAAAATACTATGCTTGTCTTCTTCGAGTGTCATGGCGCTAAACCTACTAACCAAGATGATTCCTCAGGGTTGGAGCCATGTCCTTGCAATCTTGGCACCACAGTTTTGATGCTTCTGCCATTCTTCATCATTTTCTCATTTTTTAAAGCAAAAATATTTACCATTTGACATTTGTTGACTCTAAATCAATTTTAAACACTCATTCTTTCATTAGCTGAAAATTAAATGAGAAAATACTTTAGTTCTCCATATAATCTCAAAATCTTAGCTAAATATTAATTAAAAGTCTTTCACTTAATGGATATAAAATCTCTTATCACATGTATATAAAATATTGTCGAATCATAAGTTTGTATATAGCTTAAAAAATGACTATTTTATGGTCATCGCCAATTAAATTACGTGTGAAAAGGTCAGATTCAATTGAGAATCTATTCCTCCATACTTGAGAGTCTAATATGCAAGGTTCAATGAATGTATTAAATAATATGCATTTAATTTGTTGATGTCAAATTTGACTTTATGAACTGTTCGTTTGATATTGAAATTTTAGTCAACAAATAAAATTTATATTATAATATATTCAAAAAAACATGGACAAAGTCTTCAATATGGACTTTTTAAATACAATAAGGAATAAAATAAAAAAATATCTAGAAAAATAATTATAAAAATACAAAAAGAAAAAGATTGAAAATATGATTAAAATTGTTCGTTTTCCAAACGCCAACTTTCTCCATTGCAACTAAGGTAAAATCTTGGTGGGGATCGTCAACATGATTTTTGGGTGATTAAGTCAGAAATTTCACTGAACTCTCAAGAAAAGAAAATCTGAAATTAGAAAGGCAAAATAGTTTACTTGCAATTTTTACACTGCTAATAAATGAATAAAATAAGAAAAGGTGTCGATGATTGAATCATTTTAGTTAAACCGGTATATTCCTTTCTGGCAATCTATCATGTTATCTAGTATAATTTCTTAGACCTTGATCTTATACCAACTAAAACACTTATTGTTTCTCTTATCTCACTTAACTTTGAAATTTTATGTAATTTTGTGCGGTCATGTTTGGGAGCGAGATAACAATTATGATTTAGACCTTTCGTTTTGCTTCATTTTAAGTTAAATGTTAGGAACATTACTCCTTTTAAAGAAATCTAAATTAAATAAAAGGTAATACAAGTCTTATGAAAAATAATACATCAGACTTTAAGTAAAAAGGCCTAAAAAAGCAATTCAACATAATGTGATGGGTTATACGACGAATATTCTCTATAAATACACAAGAAGAATAATTTAAACTATCAAGTTATTATTTATGATATCACGAGGTAAATAAGCAAATATAATAATAAAATTTATTGGTGTTTATATTTTTGTAATTGTGTTAAACAATTACAATGAATTTTTATCTGTTACATAGATTTAGTACAAACCACATTAAATTATTGTCTCTTTGCATATGTATGATTTATTTCGTGAGTTATTAAATATCAATTGAATGCTATGCTTGTGTTTATTTATTGGTGTGCCATGTTAGTAGATACAATTTCTTGGATCTCATTGTTATATTGATTAACATAATTATTATTTCTCTTATCTCTCCTAACATCGACATTTGATGCAAGATTGAGATCACTTGTAAAATAAATTATACCATTTATTGTATATTCTCTGACAATAAATAATTTTTAGATGAAAGTAGTCTATTGAGATTAAATACCAATCTCTTGAAATAGTTGAAGTATTAATTTATTGAGATTTAGTAATTACTGAAATGAAGTAATAATCTTTGGAATAAACGAATTGTAGCAAAATGATAGTGAGATCTATTAAAATTTTAAGTGTGATTGTTGTAACTTTGAGAATTACTAGAATTGGTAAGATTTATTGAAATTTAAGTGTGATTAGTGTAATTACTCTTAGAATTTTATTGAGATGAGCATTAATTTTAATAAGAGAAATGGCAAGATATAAAAATTTAAGTGTGATTTGTATTATTGGGTTTTGGGTGTGAAGAGAAAAACTAGTGACGGTATGGTTGTAATAAATATTTAACATAATAAACATTTTAATTATTGTTTTTAGCAGCTGTGATTTTTTTTCGATAAAGAAGTTTTCTATGTTAATACTTGTATATTGTTTTTGATCTTTTTCTTTATTTATAATTTTATTTACTATTTATTTGATATATTTATTCTAGAAAATTTATAACACTTAAAATTTCCAATAGATAGTGGATTAAGTCTTAACAAGATACTTGTGCTACCAATGTAAAATTATCTACTATGATCCCTTTTGGTTGTGAGGTGACAATTAAGAATTAGTTTATCTCTGTTCCTTCATTAAAACATATAAATGCTATGATAAAACTTATTTATTTGTCAAATGTGAAATTCCATTAATATTAAAATACTATGATCCCTTTAGGCAGTGAGGCAATAATTACGAATTTGGTTCACTATTTTGCTTTATTATAACATATAAAAGCTATGATGATATATATCATTAGTCAAAAGTATTGTCTAATATAGTTTCTTGAACCTCGTTCTTGTGCCATTGAACATGGTTATTATTCTTCTTATCCCACTTAACATTGACATTTTGTGAAAGAACTCACATTTTACCTTATGATATCAATTCTTTGCACTTAACATATGAAATGGAGCATTAGTTTATGGAGTAGACAAATTTTAATAAGAGAATAGTAAAATATAAAGATTTAAGTGTGATCGGTATAATGGAGTTTGGGTATAAGAAAAATTAGTAAAAGTGAGATTGTAATAATTTTTAGTAATAGATATTTCAATTATTGTGTTTAATGGTCCAGATTTTTTTCAGAAGAGAAGTTTTTTTTTTTTTATGTAAATACTTATGTTATGTTATTGGTTTTTTTCTTTTATCATTTATACTTTTATTTATTATTTATTTGTTATATTTATTTTAGAGAATGTAAGAAGAACAAACATAAAATTATCTACTATGATCCCTTTTGGTTGTAAGGCAACCACTATGAATTAGGTTCATTATTTTACTTCATTATAACATATAAGTGCTACGATGATACATGTTGTTACTTAAAAGTACTGTCTGATATAGTTTCTGGAACCTTGCTTTTATGCCAATGAACACAGTTATTATTTCTCTTATCCCACCTAACATTGACATTTTATGAAAGAACTCACATTTTACTTTATAGTTGATCTTATATAACATCCTCAAATTTAGGTATTATCTAAATTTGCTATTATATTTACATTGAAGTGGATGATATAATAGTATTGGAGTAGAGAAATATAGAAGAGAAGTTTTAAAAATGTGTTTGGAGAAAATTTAATGAAAACAAATACTATTGACAATAAAAGGTAAAATCGTTATTTTGATAAAGTTTCGATTAACCAAACTAGATGTTGAGGATGTAAATTAGTGAAATAGAGTGTGTTAGAAGGAAAGATAGATTTTATAACTTTAAAAATGTCAAAATTACTATTTTGAACGAAAATGGACAATTTTGCTAAATATGGATGAAATAGTCATTACGTTAAGGGTTGGAAGGACTCCGTTAAATTTCGATCACCCAAAACTCTTGCAAATATTGTAAATAAGACATAGGAAAAAGTAGAATCAAATTTAGATGTGAATTTTCCTAGAAATGATAAAAAATGATCAAAATGACCAATTTTCTTTATTAGAGGTAAAATAGTTTTTTCACAAGGAATTTCAAGAAAAAAATGGGATTAAAACTGATGAACTAAAATAAAAAAATCTAAAAATAACTTGGGTAGCCTCATAATTTTTTTGAGAATTAAATTTAAGTTTTAAAAAATTATTGGATAAAAGTATAATTTTTAAAAATATTAAGTTGGATAAAACTCTTTGACTATTCAAATTTGGATCAATTTATCTTCTTCCTTTTCGCTCCTGTCCTGAATTACTCTCTCCATTCTCTTTCAAATTTTTTTATTTTCTTAAAAAAAAAAAAATGAAAATCCACAATTTGCCCAATTAAAAGCATTACCGCAGAAAGAAAAATTATTTTATGCTTTGAGAGCTTTAATTTGATGATAAAAGTTCTTAATTTTATTAAGTTTTAATTTATGAATTTGTTGAAAAGTAATTTTGATGGTGGATTTATGGTTTTAAATGGTGATTTAAGTATTTTTTTAACTTGAATTTGGTGTAATTGTCATTAATTTTGAATTTGAAGTATAAATCCTAAACCCTAACTTGATAATTTGGGGGTGTAGAGTTTATGTATAATTTATGAAATTGAATGTTTGGGAATTAGATTGAAGTTAATAGAATTGTATAAAAAGAAAAAGTTTGGTTTATGTATATTAAAACATATTCAGTTACTGTTTATGGAGCACTTAAATCCTTGATTTTGATATGTTTTAATATGTTTAAATGTGTATAAATGTGTGAGGGAATAAAAAAAATTGGTAGGAATTGATTTAGATGTGTAAATTAAAAAAAATAAAAAAGGATAAAATTAAAAATTTTAGATACTGTTTATTGAGGCCTTGCATATTAATTTTTATAAGAATTATGTGTTAATAATAATATGGTGAAACAGTAGAATTGATCGGACTTGATTTGGTTGATTAAAACAGAAGATAAATGAAAAAAAGGTAAAATGATAATTTTAATTACTATTTGAGTAACCTTAATTGATATGTTTATATATATTTATAAATATATTGTAAAATATTAAAATTGGTAGAATTTGACTTGGGTGAATAAAAATAGAAGATATTAGAAAAATAGTATAAATAAAAATTCAATCATTAGGGAGTGTAAATAATTATATAGGTTTTATTACATTATGCTTTGATGAATATATTAATTTATAGATATGGTTATAGAATATACTGAATTAAATTCTATTGATGGAGAAAGTGTATGTTTATGAAACTTAGAAGTATTGAGATAATTTTGATTGGTTATCGAAAATAGAATAGATTATATTGGAATATGTACTATATTTCGTCAATATCCATCGCCATACAGAGGTATTTTAAAATACTTTTACGGCGTTGTATTTTTTTATCATAGTGTATGGTATGACGTTGTAGTATAGTACCTATGAATATATTAATATATGTGTGTGTGCGTGCGTGTGTATGTGTGTGTATTAATAGGCATTATTATTTTATTATGATTATTGATTATGGGTACATGCATTTGTGTTTGTGTGATTTAGTAATGTATATGAATTCCTTTTAATATTCATAAGGAATTATAGAAATGTGATATATGTGGTTATTATGGTTAATGTGAAATTATTGATATGCTCTTGAAAATAGTTAAGCATAAACAGTGGTAATATTGACATGGGTGAATGAAGAGAATGAATAATTAGTAGAATTAGGATAATTATGGATCAATAGAATTTTTTTACACATTAGCAGAGCCGCTCAAGACGGAGGGTAATTATTATTATTTTAACTATAGCTCTCTAAAGGGTAGACTAAACCCACAATCATCCTTGTGGTACCCAAAAAGGTATGTTATAATTATAACAGTCTTTCATTGTGCCTTGGGGAGTATGTTGAACCCATGGTAGGAAGTGGCTGTTCGTCATAATGCTCTGAGTGGTATGTTGAACCCATGGTAAAATCGGTATTGTGCACAATTTGATAGTGGAATGGGTATGTAGGATGAGTATGGTAGCTATGATCTATAGTTATCCTAATTATGACTAGTCCAGAATAAAATGAATCAGAATTAGAGTAGAATAAATTGAATGTACTAAATTATTTTGCTTATATGTTGATGTGTGCTATATAGTTTAATATGTATACTATACTGTTAGGATACATAACATAATACAAAAATAGAATCCAGACTTTAGACTGAAAAAATAGAATGAACAAAATTAGAATGGTATAGAAATATAACAGAAAAGAGTGAGAAAAGAAAATGTGTAACAGAATCTTTATGCGTGCTAAAAGACAATGTGTAGTGGTATTAACATCTGTTGAAAAAGTAGTAAGTCATTACTGATTGATATTGGGAGTGTTCTGGTTTCCTTTGCAGGTAGTATAGTTTACACACACACACACACACACACGTAAACTCTTACTAAAATTTTTATAGAAAATACTATTTATGTGGTAAAGGTACTATTCTAGTAAATGGATTAAGTTGAATATGTACCTGTTAGAGTTTTGAATTCTTACCAAGTAATTTTCAATTACTTACCTTTATAGTTGATTGTCTTTTTAGGTATGATTAGCGGCGGGACGGCTCCGAGTGATTTCTCTAAGATATAGCAAGAATTTTAAGAAGCAACATATCATGTTTTGCTTTACAGAATTTTGAACATGTATTTTAAAACTACGATTGTAATTTATAAATGTGTATATTTTACTTTTATTAAAAAAAAAGTTTAATATAAGTTTTTCTTTGATATCAATGGTTTGATTAAATAAATTAAAATTTTGAATATTTAATCTTAATATATATATATATATATATACACACATGTATAAGTATATATATTGAGGTTGTGGGTTTCACATATCAATCCTTTTCATTTAACATGCAAGATGAAATATTAAATTTTAAAGTAGATAAATTTGAATGAAAAAACTAACGAGATATAGAGATTTAAGTGTGATTAATATAATTAGATTTCGATGTGAGGAAAAACGAGTGAAAGTGTGGTTGTAATAGGTTTTAATATGATAAATATTTCACTCAATTGTCTTTAGTTGCTGTGACTTTTTTTCGATAAAGGAACTTTTTACATAAATATTGTGTTGTGTTTTTGGTGTTTTCATTTATAATTTTATTTATTATTTAATTGATATATTTGTTTTAAAAAATTTAGGACAAGATTTGAAATTCTTGACAAATAATTGGTTAAGTCTCAAATGACACTTGTGCAATTTCATTAACATTAAATACTATGATTCTTTTGGGTAGTGAGGCAATAACTATAAATTAGGTTCACCATTTTGCTTCATTATAACATATAAAACAATAATGATACAAATTATTTGTTAAAATTATTGCCTAATATAGTTTCTTGAACCTTATTGTTATGTCAATAAACACGGTTATTATTTTTTTTATCCCACCTAACATTGACATTTTATGAAAGGACTCACATTTTGCCTAATGGTTGACATCAATCTTTTGCATTTAACATGTGGGATGGACTGGTAAAAGCTTCCAAGGCAATAGTTGACTATGTTTGTATTATTTAAGCCCATTAAAAAACAAAATTTAGGTCCAAAATTTTTAATTTCTTTAAGCTCAAGTTTTTTGTTTTTGCCCATATACTATAGTATATAAATGTGTGTGGATAAATATGAGTTAAATTAGAAATTGGGAGAAGATTTTAGAAGTCTCGAGAAAAGAGAAGAAGGAAAGAAAAGGGAGAAGAGGAAAGAGAAAGAAAGGAGGAAAGAAGAAGATAAAAGAAAAAAAAGAAAAGAAAAAAAAGAAAAGAAAAAAAGGAAAGAGAGAAGCAATTTAGGAACAAGAGAGGATAATTTTAAGGTAATATCTTTATTTTTACTTTATTTTATAAATAAAAATATTTATATTTAGTATAGAAATTATTATAAATTGTAAAAATACGTGAATTTTATTTTAATACTTTGAAGTTAAAATTATAACTATTTTGAGTTCTTCAACTCCAAAATAATAGGTTTTGAGTTGAATTTGATGATTCGTGTAACACTCCTTTCCTTTCATTTCTATTCATGTGGCATATAGTACATTGAAATTATCGAAAAGACAAAAATCAACGCTTTCTCATAGTGAAGCGAAGTTTTCATTTATTCAAAAGAGTTTATAAAAAGTAACCACATAAATAGTAACAGCTAAAATAGTATTTTTTTTTTCTAAAGAATTGTTATGCATTTTAATGAAATTAATACTTCAGAGTACACAGAAGTAAAATTACATAACAATGACCTAAACCTTAAATATATTATGCTCCACCCGAAAATCTTTGCCTCAACTGCACTCTCCGGAACCGCTACCGCTATGCCGTATTCGCTTGAAAATAATAATCCCACAAGGGGTGAGCACACCACATGACTCAGTAAGATAATACAATACTTACATAAAGGAATGACCATGTTACCTGAATCTCTACTTATTTTGGCAATTTCATACAATTCCACACACACAAGTAAATGCATGTCCACATATCAATGTACATGTTCCAACAAGCATATGCTCAATAATGTACACAAGATATTATATTATCTATGAATTCTGTATAAATATCTCAATCAGAGTAACACTCTTCATGATATACCATATACAGATAATGCAATCTCAATCAATATATTTTCTAAATAAATCACGTTATCACCGGTGTTCGTTTAAATTCTATTTCTATTCTTATCAACGAACACCTACATGATCATATAAAATCATTACGTAGTTATTCGTATAAATAACGGCTAATGCCGCGGTCCCATACAGAGGAATTGCTTAGAAGCCGGTATAACCACACAGTATCAATCACACACTCGGCCCGAGATAGCCAAAATATCCTAGGCACACAATCAATACCCACATAGGATACAAATATTTCAAACACTTAAATATAGATACAACCGAGGGTATTAGTAAAATAATAACACTGTTTCTGTATGCCATTTCCACTCCCGGAAGGTTGGTGATAGAAATTTTATTGCGTTTACAAATGATCGATTATACTAAGGAACATTATGGATCATGGTTGTTACTCTAAGCCACTGGGCCATTTGGAGGACAGTTGTGGATTCCACTTACCTCTCGGGGTACCACAGTCTTAACGTCACACCTCCATTAGAAACTGGCTTACAAGCCCAGCTGAGGGAGATGGAACATACATATCCGATCCACGTATCACAATTATCTCAATACTGGTTCATTACCAGTCTATGTTATCATATATTCATATTATCTCTTTATTTTCACTGAAGCAAGA
>CP135545.1:3519786-3608783 GCA_032402905.1 Khaya senegalensis | reverse complement strand
AGTATTAGAAAACAACTTAAATTTAATTTAAGTCAAGGAATATATTTATAGCCAAAATAATTGATACATATATATATATATATATAAACACGGAAGCTGGATATGTATAATATCCTAGTTACACACATAGTTTATAGTATATAACCCAAAAAATATAAATTCACTGTACCAACGTATATATATATATATATATACATATATATATGCAAAATTATGCATTAACACCAAAAATACCCTCGTCATCAAAATACGAGCTATGTTGACGCCTCGAAGAGTTTGCATCAATATCCCACGGCGCCACATTACCTGTAAACTCTGTCCTGATGATTCGTCTCTCTGCGGTATATTGGTATGAGAAGGTCTAGCTGGCACTGCAACTGTTGTCTGCGGTACTTTTTTTAGCACCTTATTCGCATAAACCTCCATCCTTAAAGCCCTATCCAATGCCTCACCATAAGTCTATGGAGGCTTCGGACTAGTCATCACATATGCAGCTATATCTGATCTCAATCCTTAAAGAAATCTATCTTACCGCATCACCTGGGTACTCACCATCCCTAACGCAAAGTTCGCCAAAGCATTAAACCGAGTAGAATATTCCTTATCTGACATGGCACCCTACTGCAACATAATAAACTCTTGTACCTTCATAGCTACCACATCCTTAGTCCTATACTGTGAGTGGAAGATACTCCTGAACTCTGCCCATGAAAGAAGTGTAATATCCTGGGTCTCCTTAACCAGATCCCACCAAATCCTAGCATCACCCTTAAATAAATAACTAGTATACTAGACCTTCTCTCGGTCAGTCATTGGAAATAAATCCATAGCTATCTCCACTGACCTAATCCACTCCTCCGCAACTATGGGGTTTGCAGTACCTCTGAACTCCCGAGGAGAATGCCGGCTGGGTAAACTATATATCGATCCTAAACCAATCGAAGTAGTCTAAGTCGCATGAACAATTGCCTCTACTCTTGCATTCTCTCTACCCGTACTTGGGGTAACAACTGGTATTTCCCCAGCCACAGGCCTGTCCAAACTTCCAAAAGTACGCCTATCAAGTGCCTCCCTTACTGTTCGGTCAATCATACCCTGTAACAAAACTTCATTAACAAAACTTCATGACCAAAACTTGGGGTCACCCCCGCATCACGAGCCTGTCCTCGTCCTCATCCTCGATAACGCCCAGAACGAGTACCTCGCATCTTCACACAATAAATAGAGCTGTTGCTAATAGCTCACTCAATTATATACTTATACAGGTAATAAAGTAATAAAATTCTTACTGCCATCAGGTTTAGATGCAGCTTTGAGGCGACATGACATCCTAATACATATGCATGTATAATAATAATATAAAATAACCCACTAAATCTAAGGTCATGCTCTAATACCACCAATGTAACATCCTTATATTTTAAATCAACTACACAAAATACAATCTGAATTTTTTTTTTTTTAAACATAAAGATAATACACATAACCATTAATTAAAATATAATCTATTTTAAATAAAATATACGGCAATATTGATAGAGTGTGTACCAGAAATTATGCATTGATATAATGGATAATCCAACGGTACACCGATGTGGTATACCCTTACACACACGCACACACTTATATCTAATTATGCAGTCACATACTACCTCAATATATTACTAATTATGCTCAAACCATTATTTTCATCCAATGCACATATTGAGTACTGTCCTTAATACTGATGCATGCACACACAACCACCTTTAAGATGTAGTATGCCACTTGGTAGTACGCACCCTATCTAAAAACAATAATCATATAAATATATATATATATATATATCATGGGTTAAGTATTAGAAAACAACCTAAATTTAATTTAAGTCCAGGAACATATTTATAGCCAAAATAATTGATACATATATATATATATATATATATACGAAAGTTGAATATGTATAATATCCTGGTTACACATAAAATCCATAGTATGTAACCCAAAAAATACAAATTCACTGTACCAACGTGTGTGTGTATATATATATATATATACATATGCATACATATGCATAATTATACATTAACACCAAAATACCCTCATCATCAAGATACTAGCCCTGTTGATGCCTCGAAGAGTTCGCATCCATATTCCGCAGTGGCATATTACTTGTAAAAACCACAATCCACAAAAAGTGAGCGAAACAACTCAGTAAGGAAACATAATATTCTAGTACAGAATTTATTTCTCTACCATATATGCTATACGATATTGATGACGTAGAAGTTATTAAACTCATATCGCCTTAATATAATCTAACGAAATAAATATACTCCGACCATACACTCTGTATCACTATCCACATAATGCTCATAATTATTGTATAAAATGCAAATAAGTCTACATGCATTTCGAAATCAATATCACATGATATTTTCAACAAATTACCGACAAATATACAACCAGTCATACTATCACAGTTATAGATCGTGGCCACAAAGTAAATCCGCCAAACCCTCATCTATTCACACCACTCGTCTATTGAGTTGGGGGTATATTTTACATATGATCGATCATATAATTTGGTTATAATCAAGCCAACAGGTGTGAAGGGTATCTGAATATTCGGATCCATAACTAATGTAGTTATACAATTAATACCACATGACCCAAAGCCATGCATTTATTTTTCAAAAACTATTGTACACTCAAACCATACACAATGAATACCACATATGCACACATATACACACAGAAATGATAAATAGCATCCACATCTCGATTTTCATGCACATATGAAATTCGTTCACACGATGAATGCATAATGCACTTATAGATAGTGATACCTAATCAAAAATTCATAATACTTCCATAATCACATACACTCGCAAATACCCAGTCTACCAGATTCACTGAGATTTATTCATCACAATAATAATTTCTACCATCACGATAAATATATTACATAACTATCCAATATTAATGGATAACCACATCAATGCATCATTTACTAATAAAAAAAATTTACATAATAATTATAATTGTTATAATTATTATGACAACCAATATGCAACGTCATGAATACTACAATCTATTTTAAATTCTATTAATCATGCTCTGATCACACAACCATAATAATAATTTATTTACACATTCCAACAACCATATAAAATATTATACATACATAACACATCAAAATATTTCTAAATCTCTACAATAATAACTAAAATTATCATTTTACCCTTTCTTCAATTTTTCTCATTTTGTCCATTCAACTCAAATGTACTATTTTCAATGTTTCACAATTCACTTCTAAGCATATAAATAAACTGTAAAAATAATAATTAAGGCCATTAAACAGTAGATAAAATTCTCATTCTACCATTTTTCCATTTTCCTTCCATTTTAACCATCTAAATTAATTCTTACTAATTTCATTCACTCCCCAACACACCTATACACACTCGAATATATCATAACATATTAAAATTTATCATTTAGAGGCTCGATAAACAGTACTCTGAATTTACCATTTTGTCCCACTTTCTAATTTTCTTCCATTTTATACATTATCTTATACCCAATTTCGTCTAAACACCATTCTCAAATCTATTCCTATACAAATCAGCCACCAATCACAAATTCTATAAAAAAAAATTACATTTCCTTATCTTTAAAATATACCAAATGCTTGAGTAAACCTCTTAATACTGTAAAACCATCTAAATCACCATTTAATACCGTAAAACCACTTAAATCACCATTTAAAACCATAAACCACCATCAAAATCACTTTTCAACAAATCTATAAATTGAAACTTAGTGAAATCAACAACTTTTACCGTCAAATTAAAACTTTCGACGTGTAGAATAATTTTTTTTCTGTGATAACGCGTTTAATTAGGCGGATTGTGAGATTTTGCTTAATTTTTTTTCTAAAAATTGAAAGAGAAAGAAATGAGTATCTCACGGTAAGAAGAAGAGAAAAAGTTCATTTACTTCAATTTTAAAAAGTCAACCAATCTTATCCAAATTCATATTTTTAAAAATTATACTATTACCCAATAACTTTTCAAAACTTGTATTTAACTCCCAAGAAAATTATGAAACTACCTAAACTATTTTTATATTCTTTCACTTTAGTCCATCAATTTTAATTAGCACTTTTTTTTCTAATTTTCTTGTGAAAAGATGTAACACCTTGAAATTTTTATACTCTTCAAACCTTGTCATGGAGTTATAATATAGTATTTTTGAGAGTTTCGATAAGAGAGAGAGTTGACCGGTATTCGAGACAGCATACTGTATAAACAGAAAATACAGTATTTCATTACCGGTACCAAAATTTGACGACGAAAGCGGAAAGCTGTAATATTCGTGCAATATTCTCAAGTTTCTATTCAAATGAAAATTAATATATCGAATAACCTGTAATACATCCAATGCGTCTTTTCTACAATATTCTCAAGTTTCTCACATGATCTTTAATCTTATTATGAATTCACACATATTCTTTTCATTTTACCAACATATCGGTGAGCTAAACAGGATTCTATATACTAGAAATGAGGTAGCCTATTTATTGCCTTACTCATTATCTTATTTAAATACTAATTCCCCTTGTTCAAGCTGATGCTAGCTCTCTGTTTTTACAAGCTTAAGTTTCCTCTCAAAGAATTGACACTTGCCAAGGTGTAATCAGACTTCAACCGTTTTTGCCATTTACAGTCGTAACAAAAACCTGATTGTGACTGTAATTAAAGGTAATCCTAGACCCTCCGCTACATATGAAAATCAGAATACCAAGGGAGGTCATGAATAGCTGTATGAATAGTATTTCTTATAGAAATTCGGCAAGAGTTTACCTATACATATAAGCTGCCCTACCTGCACAAGAAAACTAGGACAGTCCCCATATCAAATAAAACACAACGTGTTACTGCCTCATTGCAGTTCACACTAACACAAGCAACTCTTAGCAGATAGAAGTATTCTATCATGCAGTTTGAATCTAATAGGTACACGAATTCATTTCCTTATAGATTTGTCATAAATAAGTAAATTATGAATCGTGGTCATGATATCCACCATACACTTCAATATATGTATACAATGGTCATTCGCCCACACCGGGTTCCTCAGAACAACAGGATAATTAGTTCTACCATGGGTTGCACGTACCCAAGGACGCTATGGAAAACAGCCGCTTCCAACCATGGTTTCAACATACCCTGCGGGCACCATAATTCTTATTATCATTTCTCAATTGCTGTGGGTTCAACATACCTCGAAAGGCACCACAGTCTTACTATCAATATGGAGCTGCTGTGGGTTCAACATGCCTCAAAAGGCACCACAGTCTTATTATCAATCCGAAGCTGCTGTGGGTTCAACATACCTCGAAGGGCACCACAGTCTTATTATCAATCCGGANAGCTGCTGTGGGTTCAACATACCTCGAAGGGCACCACAGTCTTATTATCAATCCGGAGCTGCTGTGGGTTCAACATACCTCGAAGGGCACCACAGTCTTATTATAATGATGCTGCTCCGTCCTAAGCGGCTTTATTAGGGAAACGAAAAAACTACCGATTCATAATTATCCCAATTATACCAGTTATCCACACAGATTTATTCATAGTTGACTCAGTCATGACAACATGACCATTTTGCTTACATTAATCAAGCAGCACGTTAATAATTTTCATGATAGGTAATATAATTACCTATGAATCACATTCATTAGTACTTATCTTCTAAAATGACTTTACACGCATGGATTTATCGTAAGGCTAGCAGTACTAAGTCATGAAAACATATTCCACTCTGGCATATAAATAAACCATAAGACAATCAAGATAAAACACAGAAGTATATTACAATTCAAACGCATGGATACCCTATACCACTATTAATACAAATTCGCAGAACATATTTTATTCGGTTATCATATATCGCGTCATTACACGCAATCCCAACACGTCATTACAAGTAAAAATATACTTATTACCTTACTACGGCACAGTAATTATAATATACTAACGTATGCACACATGTTAATTCGAATAGCATTGCAAAACATCGAATGCAGCATCTACTCAATCATTCCATCATAAGGGCATAATTACGTATGTATATATAAGCGTTCCTACCATATAAATATAGGTAAATACAAACATGGGACATACAATGCTGTATAGGTATTTTAGAATACCTAATCTAGCACTACAGGTCGACGGTAATGGTATTACGCTTATAACTATATATATATATATATATATCTAACACAAGGATATTAACACTTCTAATTGCACAATCATGCCCATTCCACGTTAATGGGACTTTTCTACAATTTAACTCATTATTATGATGTATATTCATGCAAGTATAAACATTATAAATATTAAAACTAATTTTTCCACAATTTAAATATTATATTATCTTACCTTCAGGCACCCAATGCCTATACGAATGATGAAAAACTGTCCCGGAGAGGGTATATACGTTCGAAATACTCCTCCGTACGCTACGAAATTTTTCTCGAAAAACATGCAAGTTACTGTTCACCGGCACTATTTACGAGACACTATTCAACCCACGAACTTTCGGTTTCCGTCTCACGAACGGAACACACCATCGCGATCCTTGCGATGTCGGGATGCTGTTCATGGTGTCCATATGCCACAAAACACAAATTAAAGCCTTCAAAATCACCAATCATCCTAAAATTTCAGATGTTAAGGAACCTACTTTGGACCCTAAAATCATCATCGAAACTCATTCAAAATTGAGATCTAAACATACCGCGTTGGAATACGAGTGTCGGAGAACACACTGGTCGATTCAGATTCCACCGGAGCTACACCGGTCGTCAGAAATCTTGCCGGAAACACCCCTTCCCGATCAGCCTTCCCACGCTGGAATCCGGTGACCAAATGCCGGAACGGCGCACACCACCGTGAAGAGGGCGGCGAGACGGTGCCAGACGCGCCGAAGGTGTCGGTCAACTCGCCGCCGTCCGCCGTGAATCGCCGATCAAAGTTTACGTCGGCGGAGCTTTGGGCGGCGCGTGAGGGCGCGTGGCAGCGGCGATCAGGGCGGGGTTGGCGGCGTTGCACTCACGGGGGTCCGGCGGTCCTCCACTCGCCAGTGGTGAGGTGATCCGAGATCCGGTGACGAAAGTCACTGTTCACAGGAGAGAGAACCGTGGGGAGGAGAGAGAGAAGAGAGAGAAAATGGAGGAAAAAAAGTGAAATTTGTTTTCCGAGTTTTTCGAGTTTTCCGACCCCTTCCCGCTTATATAGTCAGGCACGCGCGACGAAAATTACAGCTTTTCGCTTTCGTCGTAAAATTTCTGGTACCGGTAATGAAATACTGTATTTTCTGCTTATACAGTATGCTGTCTCGAATACCGGTCAACTCTCTCTCTTATCGAAACTCTTAAAAATACTATATTATAACTCCATGACAAGGTTTTAAGAGTATAAAAATTTCAAGGTGTTACAAAAGATCATTTTATCCTTAATAAAGAAAATTGGTCATTTTGGTCATTTTTTATCATTTCTAGAGAAATTTACATCCCAATTCAATTCACTTTTTTTATATCTTATTTATAATATTTACAAGAGTTTTGGGTGATCAAAATCTGGCAGAGTCCTTCCGACCCTTGACGTAATGATCATTTTACCCTTTTTAGTAAAATTATCCCTTTTTATCCGCAATAGTAATTTTGGTATTCTTAGGGTTATAAAATTTATCTTTTCTTCTAACACGCTCTATCACACTAATTTATATCCTCAACATCTAACTTGATCAATCAAAATTTTATCAAAATGATGATTTTACCCTTTCTATCTTCGACTTTGCAAAAAATATGCCAACTACATCTGTAATTAAAATTAAACTTACCAACATGATATTTATGAAGTTCTAAGATTTTTTATGTGATCAAAACTCACTTTGACCTCAATTTTGAGTAAAAAGACTATTTTATCCCTGCCTGATAAAATGACCTGTTTAATTGATTTTCACTCGATCTCCTTCCAATAACTTCATAAAATATTTCTAAGAACAAGAGATAATAAAGATTAGGGTCTACTTATATCTGAGTGTCACAATATTGCATAAGTAAATTGAAACATTCAAATTAATAAACCAAATATAAGTAAGATAACTATCATACAATTTTCTCCCCAACTAATTCATTAATTAGTGTCTCATCCTTACGTGTATGTCCAGCAATCCAAACTTTGACTCTAGCAGCATCTTCTAGATTTTCACATACTTCTTTTTATACAAAGCTTTATAAATATGTTTTTATTTATAATCAAAATATATTATAATGTAAATCTTACCATTTCTTTTTCTTTCTTTGTATATCCTTTTTGACTTAGCCCATATGGTAGGTTATTCTTAGCTCTAATTTTTTTAAAAAATTTCACTTATTTCCTATTGAATGCATGAACAGTTAGACCATTCAAAGTTTAAATTTTATAAAATCTAATTATTACATAGATCATTTTATAAGCATCATAAACAGTTGTCATAATGACAATGGTATGTGTGATCCTTAAACTTGATATCATCATAGTTTCAAACACTGAGAGTGATATATTTTGATATTTGTAAATATTATTAGTAAAAAAATAGTAAAATATACCATAACTCATATAGAGATATGCGTATGATCAAAATATAATTTAATCCTATTCTATAATACGAGTGATATGTTGAGTTTTTTAATTAAGTGAGATCATAAAAATACATAGTTATACTTTAATGAGTCAATATGTGACATTTATCTCATTTTTTAATAAGTCTACTCAAGTATCAAAAAAATGTGAAGATTAAACTATACGAGGGTGACATTTTTCATGCCTTATATTTAATTGACATATTTAGAATAAAGAGAATAAATTATACGATAATATTGGTTACGGATAAGGTGATGTCGAATCACTAATAATCTTGTCACTTGAGTAGTCATAATATATTGCTAGACACTGTCCACTATTTATGACATCAAAAATTAGATTTTAATACCACTATCAATGTTACAAGAATTTATTGACTTACATATTAAAATAGAGAATAATAAAAGCGTAAATTCATGATATGAATTTTGATATAAATGAAGAATCCTAGTTTTGACTAGAACTCTTTATGCTATTTAAGTATTGGATTTAGTTAGACTAATTATGTAAAGTTGGGCTAAATTTGTTAGTATAAACTTTATTAATTAGATTGCGGTTATAATAAAAGGCTTAAACCTAATGAGTTTATTTTTAAACCAAAAACCAAAAATAGCATTATAAATACGTAATATTCTAGTGTTGTGCCTAGAGGTTTTTTTCTTTTTACTTTAATGTGTTTTTCTTTTGAAAAAATAAAAACACAAAAAATAAAACATTTGACACACACAAAAGACATAGAAGCTAGTATTCTAGTTTATGCCTAGTCATATGAATATCGTAGAGACGCAAGATTAAATCTATGGATGTGATTTGAGTCAATCAACATATATATGTGTGTATATATATATATAATACTAAAGTTTTATCATATGGATCCAAAAAAGAAACTGAATTTTTTTTCACATGTGAAGTGGTTTTCTTACAAAATCATAGGATAGTTAAATATTAATGGTATCTTGAACAATTTATTGTATTTTCTTGATTATAATGTAGAATAGAACTTCATTTCACCTATGGCTTGTTAAATCCTTATTTATCAATCAATTGTAAGAATTTATCCATGAACCATGTCTAGTAATGGCTCGAATAAATTGGACAAGTGAAAGCTATTAAAAACAAAAGATGTGCCACTCCATTTGTAGCTTTTTTATCTCACAATTTTTCCCATGATATTTTGCTATTTTTACTTGTTTATGTTTTTTTTGTTGAATTTGCTTTTGGTTTTTCCCTTTTCAATAGTTGTCATCACAAGTGATATTTCTGATATTTTACCTTTATATAGTTAGATATTGAGGATAATTTCTCAATCTAGTTGGGGGGAAGAGATAGTTGACACAAGTTATTTTTATTTCTATGTTTGTATGAAAAAAAAAAAAAAAAAGACATATCCTTTATACTATAGATGGCATATTACAAAGTAATTTTAAGGTCATCATAATAGTAGTATTTGTTTTGAATTTTGAATTTCATAAATAAGGTTTTATCATTAACTTTTGTTTGAATTACTAAAACTTGTAAATTTAATCATTATCACTTAATAAGTTATTTTGCTCATACTCTTGTTGAACAATGATTCATAAAACCCTTTTTCACACACACACTTTGAAACATGATTGTAGATGGTAAATTAGAATATTGTAATATTTTATTTCTTTTGTTTTGTCAAAGTAGCATGTATAAAAATAAGGAATTTTTTCAAAAAAATAAAGAATGCTCTAATTAAGCATTTAATTAGTAACCAAACTTCTTGCTTAGTCAATAATGAATGAGAGTGTCAAATTTTAATATGGATAATTTCACAGTCTTCTTAACCCAAGTAATTAAACTAAATGGGGAACTTAACACTTAATGCCTTAACGCCAACAGGTTTATGAGTTATTAGCTCAAAGCCAGTTACATAGGTTAAAATTGTATTTTTCTTTCATAATAATAATAATAATAACAATTTAAAATAATCTCTTCACAAAACAAAAAAAAAATTACCTTAACAAAAACTAGCATAATGTTGTTTCTTTTCAATTAAGCCCCACAACAATGTATTTGTCACAAAAATCCTAGAAAGAAAGTTTATTCATGACTTGAGCAATTGATATTTAGCACATAAATAATGAAATTTTAAGTAATAGTTTGTTTATTTGGAAAGATCAAAAGAAGAATGATTATCACCTTGGATGTAAATTTTAAAAATTATTTCTAAATTACTAAGGACTAGTATTATACTGGTTGAATGGTGCTATGAATACTGAAAAAGTATATTTATTTAGAGTTTAAATAATTATTTTATAATTAAGAATGTTATAAAATTCTCTAAACTAAACGAATATATTATTTTAGTAAATAATTTAAAGGCATAAATCATGTTTTAATCCAAACAATATTCCCTACCTTATTATTATAGCCTAATCTTTAGTCTTATTATTAATGCTCTTTTATTTTTAACTATTTTTCAAAACTCATTTAATTAAAATAATAGTTTTTTCTTTGTACATACATATTTGTTCAAATCTTGTCAAACTATTAATGTTGTAAAATATACAATATATATATATATATATAAATGATACATGTTAAAATATTATTTTTTTAGATATTTGTAAAAGTAAATAACTAACACCAATACTGAATAATGTAGACAAAAAAAATATGCATTGATAACTAACAAAAGAAAAAAGAAAAGATAAGAAACTGTCTTATTAAAAAATTTATACAATGCAAACAAAGACTTTGCCCCCATTGGACTTTTTTTTTTTTTTTTCTAACATTTTTACTATAGTTTTTTGATGTGTAGTACAATGTAGGGTAAGATTATTACTTATCATTATATAAAAATAATTTAATCAGTCTAGCTTTTTTGTGTAGTCCAAACCAACATACCAAACACATAAAAAAAATAAATAAAATATAGAGACTGATAATTAACTATATATTTAAAAAAAATAATGCACCACATAAAAGGATACAAATACTAAACATAATTCATCTTACATAAGATCACACCAAACAACTAATAGAGCCCCTTGTATATGTAAGTAGTGGTGTCATATTTCTTCTCAAACTAGTATTTTCATTCTCTACATATAAAATAGATAACTATCTTCATCAAATCAACTTACAAACTATTTTCTTTTAAAGAATTTGTTTTTCATTGTTTTGCAATAGTGAATTTTACGTTATGTTAGATATAGTAAATCTAATAAGTAAATTACTACTAAAAAATGATTAAAATACTTTCTAATAAAAAGATAGAAAAAAGAAGTCAAAAACCAATAACAATAACTAAATGTTTTAAAAATAAAACAGATGTTGTTGGCAATGACACAGTCAAACATTTTTTGGATTGAACTCCCGAATTGGACTCGTTTGGCCCATTATGGGCAAGAGAATCCTCCACTTTAACTTACTTTTGGAGTGTTTTCATATAAACACTTCAATGATCTTTTAACACCTTTTAACAAGACAACGTAAGATATTGATATTTTAGAATACTATAAACAAATATCTAACAAACATATTATTAAGAGATATATGTTCTTATACAAATTATTTAAGTTAAAATTAGACTTATAGTCTCACTTCAAATGAATATATATATATATATATATCTCTCTCTTAAATCACTTTTGCCAATTCCTGAGGTTATAAATAATTTCATATTTTATATATATATATATTTTTAACTTCTTGTCTATGAAATATTATTGCATTTTAAAATTGATTTATTGGGAGGAGTTATCAAAATAGAATAAAAAGGACCTGACTGGTCGAGTGCTGATTTTAAATTTGTAATTTTTTATGGATTGATGAATAGAAATTTGTATGTTTTAATTGTGAGTCCATTAAATCCTTCAGGATTGAAAATCTAACTTGCAAGGTTGAACGCATGTATTAGATTACCTAAATTTTATTGGTGCTACAAATTTACAGAGTGTTACAAAGTGTTCTGCTAATTTGGCAATATGTACCGCAGTCCCCTTTGTCGCAAAAGTAACAAATTATGAATTAGATCCTTCTTGTTACTTTATTATAACTTTAAATCTTATTTATGGATCATAGTTTTTTTGTGAGGTGAAGACATTTATATGTGGCAGTATAACTTGTATCTTTGTTAAGGACCATCGTAGCGTGCATGGTCATCGCGTTACTTCTCATCAAATATATTATTTCTTTATTTGAATTTTAAACAAGCAAAAGTTAAGTTTGTAATTAATTTGATGGCAATAATTTTTATATTTTTATTACAACGTATATGTAAAGATTCGAATAGCGTGCTGGGATAATATTTTTGCTTCGTGCCATCTATGAGTAGAAATTTCCTTCAATGCCATTATTGACCAGATTTGTCTCCATATAATTTTGTCTCCCTGGAAACTCTCTGAATAAGCAATGCCATTTTAAGCTTTTCCAAGAGGAGAAAACAATTTTGAAAAGATCTGCCTTGCAATACCATTAGTACTTTTTTCCTCGGGTGTGTCTTTCTTCACGAAAAGTACACAATGCTTGTTTTGACTAGTCTTAATTCTTCATTGTGTATTGGTGACGCAATTTACACGTTAAAAAATATTTTTAAAATTTAATTGCTTAATATACTAATTTAATATATTTAAAATATATAATAATTTTGTCTGTACATGTCCGCTTGCAGGACTTTCATATCTCTCAGGACGACAATGCCATCCCACCTGTTGGAATATAAAAATTTTTTAAATAATTTTCTTATTTTAATATTTTATGCAATAAAAGAATATTTTCTTATTTTATTATATGTATAAGAAATTAAAAAAAATTTCAAAAATGTTGATATATTCTTTACTATTTTCAATTTTTACTCTTGCAGGCGGGCACCTTTTTTGATCCGTGATTCGGAATATTCTTCTAAAGTTGTATTTGTCTTAGGAGCAGAAAAAATCTTAAAATTTTATACCTTTTAACATCCTTATATAGGTTACACACATAACTTAGACGTAGACAAAGCTCCTATTGCACATCTCCTTACTCCTAGCTCTTCTCAGGATGCAACACCACATCCTGATCATGCTAAATGACTAAAGCGTGATCTCGAGATGCATGGGCGGATTATGACCACCTTGTCTGAAGAATCTCTTGGCTTGATTGTTGGCCTTGACTCCACTTACAAGATGTGGACTACTTTGCAAGATGCTTATGCTCAGGGCTTTACCTGGCGACGTCTTACTCTTTAGCAAAAACTCCACAACATGAAAAAGAAAACTGATATGACTCTCTCAGATTATTTTCGTGAATTCAAGAAAATAGCTAGCAGCCTTTTTGCTATTGGATATGCAGTGGAAGACAGAAAAGTCTTTTATTTACTATGGGTTATTGGCTGGTCTTATGAATCTTTTGTGGCCTCCATGATGCGACCTCCAACCCCTACATACTATGAAATAATACCCTTGTTATAAAGTTTTGATTCTCATGCTAACGAGGATGATGATAACACAAAAAATTTGCGTGGCTTTTATGGCAAAAAAGGCCACAAGAAATCTAACAAAAAACATTTCAATGCACCAAAGAAGAACAGTACTCTTCCTAATGTCAAGTCTATCGAATCCTTTACGCAAAATCTACAACAAGGTCATGATAAGGCCACTGAACATGCCTCTATCTCTATAGTTCGTTGTCAAATTTGCAAGAAGCCTAACCATGAAGCAAACATGTGTTGGTGGCGCTATGACCAATCTATAGATGATGAAGATGCCCATGATGATGTTGGTGATAAAAAATGGACAGCTGAAACCTGTGCCTCTGCCCACATGACCTCTAACAAAGGTATGTTATCTTATTTATGTCCATATCGTGGACACGAAAGTGTTATGGTCGGGAATGGTACCTTATTGGGCATTACTCACATCTGTCATACTATTATTTCACATGAAAATACTGTCTTACCTCTTAAAAATGTTCTTGTTGTTCTTGACCTTGAACGTAATTTGCTTTCTATTAGTCAATTAACTACCAATTATCTTTTAAATTGCGATTTTTTTGGTTCTGGCTTTGTTGTAAAGGAAAGGGACACGAACAAGATCCTCTTTTGAGGAAATAAGAAAGGCAACTTGTACACTCTCCAAGACTCGCCTGAAGCACATTTTTCTATGTGATTTCAAGTTACGAATGGCAACTTGTGGCATCAATGGTTAGAGCACCCTCGTCACTTTATTGTTTCGCACCATGTATTCTAATGGACTAATAAAAATAAGAGTCTATTCTTGTAATAATATCTGTGAAAGTTGTCAAATTGGCAAGGTGTACAAATTGTCCTTTCTTTCTCGCTCAAATACTCCATATAATTTTTTAGAAAAATTACATTGTGATTTATGGGATCCTACTCCTACTAAATCATGCGGTAATTATCTTTATTGTCATTGTTAATGATTTTTCTTAGTATGTATGGTTTTTTCCCTTAAAGGCTAAATTTGATTTTTATCGCATATTCACATACTTTTTAGCCTTTGTAAAATGTCACATCTCCCGTCAAGTGAAGATATTTCAAAGTGATGGTAGTGGTGAGTTTTGTAGTACTGATTTTTTCTAATCTTTTATAGGTTAAAAAAATTGTCCATCAAATGTCTTGTCATTATATGCCAAAGCAAAATGGTTTTGCGAAAAGATGACATTGAATGATTAGATAAAAAAAATTGTCCATCAAATGTCTTGTCATTATATGTCAAAGTAAAATGGTTTTGCGAAAAGACAACATTGAATTATTAGAGAACTAGGATTGGCTATATTATACCATAGTAGATTATCTCAAAAATTTTGTACTAAAACATTTTCCACTGCAATGTATCTTATCAATCATCTCCCTTTGTCAATACTTTCAAATTCTTCTCTCTTTTATCTAGTTTATAATCAACATCCTAATTATCATTGCTTGCAAGTCTTTGGATGTAAATGTTATTTGTACGTGTGGGACAAAAAAACAAGTTTGATCCAAAATCATTACCATGTATTTTCTTGGGATATAGCCCACGTCATAAAGGATATATTTGTTTTCATCCACCCTATGGAAAAATATATGTATCTCGGCATGTAATATTTGATGAACTCATTTTTCCTTACAAAAATTTGACCACCATTAATCACTATAATTCTAATATGTCAAATATGGGTATTTATAACGCATGACCATGTGATATGGATCATAATTTTAACAATATAATTTTAAATGTTCCATCTAATAATTCTAGCCCATATATTATTTAGCCATCTTTAGTACCTTTTGTTACATCTTCATGGGTTGCTCCTTTGGATTTTGAACCACCATATTCTTCATCATATACTCTTGCTGATATGCCTAATACATAGCTTGTAAGTCTAATTCTTTCTTCGGCTCCTGCCCTACCTAATAATGTGCCAAGTGCTGAGGTTCCTCTAATTACTCAAAATCAACATGCTATACGAACAAGAAGCAAATCAAGTATCCTCCGACCAAATATTAGGTATGCAAATCTTCATAGCTTGCAACCTATTCCTTTAGAATTAAAGTAAATTAAAATGGCTATGCAACATACTAGTTAGCTACAAGCAATGAATGAAGAATTGCTTGCACTTAAAAAAAATAATACTAAGACCTTAGTTCCAAACGAATCTAATATGCATGTGACAGGAAGTAAATGAGTTTATAAATTCAAAATCAAGTTAGATGGTTCTTTAGAAAGATTAAAAACTCGTTTGATAGCCAAAAGCTATAATCAAATTAATGGTATTGATTATCATGAAACGTTTTCACCCGTTGTTAAACAAGGAAATATTCGCATTGTGCTTTCTCTTGCTCTTGTTAAAAATTAGCATATTAGACAACTTGACGTTAAAAATAAGTTTGTGCATGGTAACTTATCTAAAACTGTTTTCATGGCTCAACCATCAAGATTTTTAAATGATAAATTTCTCACACATGTGCGCAAACTCAATGAGGCTTTTTACAGATTAAAACAAGCTCCTAGAGCTTGGTTTTCATGATTCAGTACATATATTCAATCTTATGGTTTTTCATGTAGCGTTGCTGATCTTTTTTTGTTCATTTGTTATAAAGGTGGTGACATTCCTGTCTTACTTCTTTATATTGATGATATAATCCTAATAGGTTCAAATGCTTTTTGATTAACCAATTGATCACAGTCTTACATCCATAGTTCAAGATGAAAGATTTTGGCTATCTCCATTATTTTTTGGGTGTACAGGTAAAAAGAAATAAGCATGGCTTATTGCTATCCCAAGAAAACTATGCAATGAAAATTTTGCAGCAAGCTGATATGGCTGGTTGCAAACCTTTTTTGAATTCCTATGCTAGCAAAAAAATCTATTGTAACTGATGACACTTCCTTCTCAGATCCTACCAAATTTCGAAGCTTAGTTGGGGCTTTACAATATTTAATGTTCACGGGTTTTGACATTTCCTATAATGTAAGCTACATTTTTTAATTTATGCACTGTCCTACTAACACTCATTTTTGGATGATCAAACAGATCTTGCAGTACATCCAAGGCAGTTTAATGCTTGGTTTGAAAATTTGATCCAAATCCATGCTGCAGTTATTTGCCTTTACGAATGCTGATTGGGTTGGTTACTTAGCCACCAGATGCTCCACCTTTGGGTATTGCACCTTTTTGGGCAACAATATCATCTCATTGTTAGCCAAAAGCAATCTATTGTCTCTTGATTGACCACAAAAACTAAATATCGTGCAATGACACATGTTGTCGCAGAAATCATTTGGCTCTCATATGTTTTACGTGATCTTGGTATTTCTCTTCGAGCACCTTTACTTCTTTGCGACAATGAAAGTACATTAGCCTTGGCTGCAAATCCAATCATCCATGCATGCAATAAACATATTGAAATAGATGCTCACCCTGTATGAGAGAGGGTTGTTAGTGGCCAACTTCGCATTCGCCATATTTTCTCAAAGCAACAAACAACAGACATTTTCACCAAAAGCTTGTCTTGTCCTTAATTTGTCTTCTTGCATGCCAAACTTAATCGCATTCCCAGCTGAGTTTGAGGGGGGACAAAAGTTAGCAATCCCATTGATTTTATAGAGCCACAACCAATAAGGAATCTCTATCATAGCCACCTACATAAAAGCCACGCGATCCCGTCAATTATAGAGTCACAAGTAGCTAAGCAAACTCCTGCGTAACAAAGAATAAGAATAGAAATCATATCACTAGCTGTCATAGAGTCATTGTAAGCCTTCAATATATTCTTTATTCTACTTCTATATAATGAAAATGTCATATGTATCTAATACAAAAAAAAAAATTGAGAATTCTTATAAAATACAAGAGTATTTTCTTTTTTTAGAAAATTCGTGGACTAGCCATTTTTTGAAAATAAAATAAATATATACATGAGCATATATTGAAAAGGCATATAATTACTTTGCATGATAAATATGAATGCATGAAATGCACAAAATAGAATCTTTAACTACATTTTATCATGCATCGGTAATATAATTTTATTTTAAACATGCCTATGTAGGGTGGTCATATTTGTTATTAATTAAACTAGTACCGTATTAATTTATTATTATTGTTTAAATATCTCATATCAAATAATAATAAACTACCAATTTATTTAGCCTCCTAAAATTAATTAATAAGAAATTTACAAGGAGAATATTAATTAACATAAATTATATTTATAATCATTATTTCAAGTCAATTATATTTTCCAAAGAGAAAGCCAATCGTAGGGTAGCCAATTTTTAATAAGTTATATATATTAAATTTTATCATTTAAAGAAATCCTATCTAGTAGCTAATTTTGAATAATACACTCTATAAAAAAATTTTATTACAATAAATGTTATAAGGCCATAAATCATCACTCTAATGAAATTTGTCAAAGTCAAGTAAATCTTGAACCATGTAGGACTTGTGCTAAATGCTTTGTTCCCTATCATTGCTGAATGTTTAGTGTTCCCCGTTAAACTTGAACACAATAATATCAAATATTCCCTAAATCACGCAATGAGTTGAAAGAAAACTTCGACGATGGATATATATTACAATATTGTCATGTACAATTCATAATATTTTATACTAAAAAGGAATAACAATGAACAAATGCAGAAATATTATAGATTAAATAAGACTTTTCATCATTTCTACTCTTTATTTCCTCACAAAACTTTGATAAAGGAACAGAAATTAGTGCAACTACACAACAATGGAGAAAGGATTTTGCAAAACCCTTTTATGACCCGAAAAGTAATGAGCTCAGTATCGGTGTATAAGTTGCTTCCATGCTTCCTAATTTTGGGAGGAGTAGTTTATTTAAGCCTGCAAAACAAAAGCATGCTCATCATAGTTATAAAGCTCGCATAAGGTTTGCTGTTCTTTGTCTATTTCATGTTAGAAGCAGCTCAATTTAGCTATATGAGCCAACACAATTATGCTTGAGGCTTCACATTTTCCCGGCCTAAGAGAAATTGATCTGTTCCACTTCACCAAACTAAACTTCTTTCAAAATATATATATATATATATATCTTTTTTTTTTTTTGTTACTTAAATATTACTACATATACATAACCAAAGTCTTTCCCAACTCTAATTTGAGCTGGATTTCAGCCCAGGCCTCTTGGAGTAACCCAAGAGATTTAACTAAATAAACCAACCAATACCTACTTCACCTAAACTAGACAACTAGACTTTTGGTCTTTTCTTATGCAATCATGACTTTATAAAAGCAAAGAAAAATAGCACCAATCGATCTAGGATATACAGAACTCAAATTATAAGTTTAAGAAACATAACAACCATGGGATTTGAAAGTCAATTTCTGTGTCGATGGGTACAACAAATAAGGTTGTAACTTGGAAGGATAAAAAGAAGTTGTTACAGAAGTATTAAGGAGAAAGAGTTGTAAGACTAAAGTTTCTTAAAAGTTGCAGTAAGAATTTACTGAGAATATAAAAATATTCATGAACAGAATTGTTTTATCATATTCTTTTTCACCAAAGGCTTGAAGTGCATCATGATAGCAGATTTTAATGCATTATCTCAGACAAATTGACATGTTAAGGGAGAAGTCTTCATTGTCTATGAAGGTGAAGATGTCTTCTTCGCTAATTTTTTAGGACTAAATCAAAATTGATTCTTAAGCTAGATCTTCCTTCCTAGCCGAACATAATTTTAGAGTTCAAGCATGTTTTAGTACTAAGCTTCATGGCCTACGCATGAACTTAACTGAAAAATGAATTTACACGACTATTAACATATTTAGCTAGCCAAAATGGAAAAAATAGCGAAAATTTTTTGCGTTGTCATAAATCACAAAAGGTAATGATATGTTTATTAACCCATTGACTAAACTTGCTTTGAGATCATCATTTGAAAACCATGATTCAAACATAACTTGCGAATTCCTTTTATGTCAACCAAAAGCTTTTCACAATTACATCCTGCAAGAAATCAACTTTTCAAGAGCTTGTAATCGTTCAAAGAGCGATGTAGGCAGCTTTTGAAGTTCTCCATCAAGAGTAGCTGGGTTTGCCTATGCCACACAAATAAAATTAAAAATTTCAAGTTACAAGATAAACTTTCTTAGAAAGATGTTATAATAAATAGTATAATGGATATTTAAAATATAAAAAATTGTGAAGGGCAGTCATATTAAGGCAACATATATGCAAGCACATTATAAAATGCTCCTTTTGGCAGTTCTTAAAATCTTGGATCATGACTAGCATAGAGATGAGGACATACTACCTCTATAAGCCTTAGACATAACCCGGATGCATATCTAAATATGTAGATATTAAATTCAGATAAATACAAATTATATAAATAGAACTCACATGTGTATACGAATTTTGGTGAAAAAATGTAAATTTGATAAACAGTAGTCAGAGAGACCAAAGCCTGAGCTCTAAGCCACAATGCACTATAATAAATGAGCAGTAACAGAGACTCTAAGACCATAGCTATAGGCCACGCTGTCAAAAAAACTATACCAAATATTATACATCGTGTACAAAAAAGTATACCAAATATTATACAACACATATACCATCAAGCATTAGGTATCATATACACAAACTGAATGGACCCATAAAAAAATAAAGACCAATAAGTGACTGTAAGTGTATCAAAACATTTTAGTATTCTTCTCAAAATCCCTATGAGTGCTAATCTAGGTGTTGAATCTTGTAAAATTGAGAGGTGTGTGGAGAGTGAATTTTTAAAAAAATTCAGTGAGTACATACTAAAAACAAAAAATATGGTTTAGTTAGTAAATTTACTCTCTAGCATAAAGGCATAAAATTAAGACTTCATAGAACAACTAAAGAGTTTTTAGAATATCAAAACATTTTAATGTAACAAATACATGCTTTTCATAAAATTATAAATCAGTTTCAGAAAATTAGATATATTATAAATACATATACATATACAGATATCAGGAGTTAGATATCAAATCTCTCTTCGTCCTTTACTTCTCATTATGTATCGGTACCTATACATGCACATTTATCAAAACGTGCAATAAAGACACTTGTACTGCCCCCATTATGGCTCTCAATTAAAAGGAATCAAAAACAAAAATCCAGACTAAAGTTTATAATTATTAATTCAAAAATATAATAACATAAAGAGTACTTAATTAAATCATAAATCATCATTATGTTATGAGATTCAGAGCAAAACTATATAAATCAAATTTCAAAACTCATAATGAAGTCCAAAATAATTAAGCCCAAACAATTGTATTTACTATTAAATCAAATCAAATTTAATCATTTAGAATTAAATTTATCTATTCACAATACTAGTCCTTTTGGTTAGTCTAATTGTGGTGGAAGATCTTACGAAAAATCTATAAAAATTGAAACATAATAGTCTTATCAAAACAATGAGCGAGCTTGCAATGTATATATCTTAGTCCCCATATACGATATTTATACGTGTGATATACTATTAGAAATTTAAACATGTCTAAATTCATACAAAATCATAATGTCACCATGGAAGTCGTCCTTGCAATTTTGGAACCATAACCCCCAGATCATAAGTTATATTTATCTAGTTTCATATGCCTTGAGAATCATATAAAAATACCTCTTACAACTCATGTTATGCCTAAAACACCTACACATGTTCTAACATACTCAACCAGCATGACAACCAACTTGCAATCTTCATTGGGAATTTATCCAAATATATTTCATTCTAATTTTTGGATATGTTATTTGCTAGTGTCTCTAGTTTTCATAGAATTTTATATTACCTCATTTCAAATTCCAAAACTTAGATATGAATAAAAACATGAATATTATTTACTAAACTCTTAGACTTTGGATTTCATGAAATTTAATAGTTTTATCCAAATATATTCCTCTAACAACTTACAATACTTTATAAGCAAGTATTATAATCTATCTTTAAAGCCTATTCTATTTTAAATCACAAAATTCATAAAAACTCATTTCTAGAACTCAACTAAAATCAACAATCAATAAAAGAATCAATTAGGAAAGCATACTTAAACTACTTAAAGCTTGAATCTTACAAGATTAACAAGTAATTAAGCTTGATTGAAGAGTTTTTTAAGTGATTAAATTATAGTCTAGGGTTAAGAAAATAAAAGGAAATAAAGAAAATAAAGAATATTGAGAGTTTATATAGTTTCTAAAGTAAGCTTGGGCATCAATAACAAGTTTACTATTTTTATCTATTGTGACTATACTTTATTTATAATTTAAAGAAATGTTCAACATAAAAAATGTAACTCTCTTTGTTGACTTGCCGATACATTAAGAATTGCTTCAATCCAAGGTTTGTAACTCAAATTATAGCCAAAATATTAAAGTATGTTTAGGGACCCAAAATTATAAACTTAAGTTATAATTTTCTCTAACTACCTTAAGAACTAATGTTGTAAGACTATAACATGCTTAAACTAATTTAAAATTGGTTAGATTAAGGAATGAAGAGGAGAAGCATGAACATCACCTTTTGGAAGCCATTACTTGGTGTAATGAAAAGAAGGCACTAAACCTACAATAAGAGCATAAAGTTGCAGTATTAAAAACTCTAAAAAATACAAAAATTGGAATAGAAATTATGATATCACGGTAATAGAATTGTAGAATATTACAATTGTGATGATTCATAGAGCACATCTTACCAAATTCAATCACTAAAAATTACTTAAAATAATCCATTTATGTCTACACTTGTCCTCTATTACTATCCTACAAAGCCGATAAATACCAACTCTTACCTAAATAAAATAATTCATATTATTCAATATATCAAACTATTAATATAAATTTTTTATACCTAAAATATACACTAACATAATACTAAAAATTCATTCAAAATAATGAATTTGTCGTAGGATTATTTATATTAACATAATGCATTAACTTCCCTTTAATCATTATTAATCTTACAATATTTTTCCTAAGAAAAATGTTATCACAAAATAAACCAAATAGACTTATAAAATCAATTTCCCAAACTAAAATTCATCTCAAATTTTCTCCTAAAAAGTTAATCATTTTGGCATTCCAAACAATACTTCACATACATCATTACCATAATTCCACCTTTTTTATCATAAAACATAAACTAATTGTCATTTAACATAAATCTATATTTATCTACATGTCCTTTATATCAACTAATTATCAATATGATCATCAATTCATAAATTTTCCACCACACATAAAGATCACACCAAAGCACACATCCACATCAATTCGACCACCTAAATTTCCTTAAGGTCAACATTGAATTCATGCTTTCTACATATTTCAAACATGATTTTAAGTTTAAAATAAAATTCAAGAAACTTACCAAAATTTTCCTAAGCACAATATGCCCTTTTAGAATTTTTCTCCTTGAGTTTATCCTTAATTAGAATCTATGTGAATATCAAGAGATCCTTTAGTGTGGGCCTTATTTTCTTTGATTTTCTTTTAGGCTAAGAAAACTTCCTACAACTTGTGGGAAGCTAAAAATTTTGGTTTTGCAAGGTGAACGTGGCTCCAAGAATGAGAGAAGAAAAGATAATTATGTACATAAATGGAGAATTATGTAGAATTGCATAGATAAACTAAATAAATTTGACTCATAAGATTTGACTCATTTAAAATTTATCCTTATTTAAAAGTAAAATTTTAAAAATAGCCTTAACAATATTTACATTTTTATTTTTACCCTTAATAACTAATTTATTTCTAAATTATAAAAATATCCTAATAAAATCATAAGATTTTAACACTTGTACAACATAAAATATAGTCTAAAATTATAAAATTTAATACTTAAATATATATATATATAAAATAATATGTATCATATACCTCGATTACAAATCAACTAAGTATCTATATGTTCGATATAATACTCTTATATGTGAAAAATATTATAACGTATCTTGAATGTATCTATAATGCATTTAAATTTAATCTAGATTCAACAATCTACCCCTTAAAAAAAATTTTATTGCCAAAATTACTAAGATAAGAAATTTACTCGCAGTAGAGATCAAATGATAGCACTATTGTTTCATGGAAGCTTCTATTTCCCAAATTATTTCTTCTGTTTTGTTACTTCTCCACAACACTTTCACCATTAGTACAACTTTGTTTCTCAATACTTTTTCTTCTTGATCTAATATTTTCACTGACTATACCTCAAAAAATAAATCCTTATGGAGTTGAATTGATAGAGTTTCAAGAATGTGAGACAAGTTCGAGTTATACTTCCTCATTAGAAACACATGTAAAATATTATGAATTTGATCTAATTCAAGTGGCAATTTCAAACGATATGCCATAGCTCAAATTTACCTCATTTCCTAAATCTGATGACACACTTCCAAGGAGAAATATCTAGAAATACTTTATTATCAATTTCAAATTTTAAAATTTCTCCTTTGATTATTTGCATAACTTTTCTTTTTATCTTTTATTGTTTTCAATCTTCCTCGAATCACCTTTAGTTTCTCAATGGTAGTTTTACTTAGCTCAACATTATACAACTTCCTTTCACCCCTTTATTTTAGCATAAGTGAGCCAACATTTTTAGCTATAAAGTGCTTTGTATGGTGTCATTCAAACACTAACTTGGAAACTTTTGTTATAAACAACTCAATTTAAGATAAATTGTGATCCCAATTTTCCTAAAAATAATAAGTTACGCATGTCCTAAGTATATCCTCCAAAGTTTGGATAGTTATTTCATATTTGCCATTTGTTTGATGGTAGAACACTGTATTAAATTTTAGTGAAGTTTTGAAAACTTCTTGTAATTTGGTTCAGAGTTTAGAAGTAAATTTAGCATCCTTATCTAATATAATGGATAGCAGGACTTTATGAAATCTAACTATTTCATCCAGAAATAACTTACCTAATTTTTTCAGAGAGTCAATGTTTCGGATAGCAAGGAAATGGGTTGATTTAGTAAGTTTGTCAACAATTACTTAGATAGCATTATAACCACTTTAAGTTCTCGACAATCTAACTTCAAAGTCTATCATCTCATGCTCTCATTTTCATCCAAGAATAATTAGCAACTATAACATGCTTGTTAGTTTCTAGTGATTAACTTTAACCTATTAGGATATGTTAGGATATACTTTAGAAGTCATTCGTGTTATTGGCTTCAGAGATATTTTGCCTTATATATATATTTATAGCTTATAATTAATGAAAGAATGTATTTTTTATTCACTTACATTTATTGATTCCTCTATTTTATCATATATTTTTATAAATTATCTGAATAATTAATTTAATTATTAAATAATACTATTAAAACTGTTCTTTACGTAGGTGATATTGAATGGGCAACAATATCGCATAATAGCCATACTAAATATCTTCGGTAAATATCATGAAACGATACTAATATGGGTAAAAATGAAAATCATATTATTAGGATATTAGTATGAATTAATAATTAGAATCCTATTTTTTGAACATGACCTAGTGATGATAAATCACATAATAATGTATTTAGTCAATGATTTACAATATAATTATATTAATGTACAATGTAATTCTTTGACCTTAGATATCATAGTCAAATTGATGTAAATGCATATAGTTCATATAATATATAAGTGTAAGACTAATTACGTCTTATACGTTAAAGCTAATTTGATCATGTGTTATTTACATTGGAAATGAATGATGGTAAAGATGGAATTTTTTGGTTCGATATACATAGGTTTGGAGTATCCGTTGATTTCATTTAGATTCAATTTCTTAAATGAATATCAATAAATACTGAAAAGTAAATCTCTAATCAGAGTAAATTAAAGTCATACAAAAAAGTTCGTAATAATGAATTCACAGCATACTGATTAATAATTCATATTCACGGCATACAGTTTGGATGGGTTCCATAAAATACTTTTTCATTATAGTTTAAGGGTTATGACACACTGCTAAATATTAACCATAGTTATTAAACTTTAGAAGTGTTTGGATCCAAATAGTTCGAAACTAGTTTACAATTAATCCACAAAGAACCTATATGGTTACATCAATAATTCAATGAATTGAAAGATATTCAAAAGAGAGAAAATATTATCTATAAATAATTAGCACATTCTGATATAATGCAGCAGTTGAAGTATATGTGTGTGTGTGTGTGTGTGTGGTGTGTGTGTGTTATATATATTTATGGTTCTTTAAAATGTTTGAAAAATTTGTAGAATCTTGCGTTTTAATATAATTTAGAGTAAATTATATGACATATTAATAATAAAAATTATCAAAAGACCTAAATGTCAATTTTCAAAAATTGCTTTAATGATTGATAATTATTTGATAATTATCATTAAGCCCTTGAAGATATATTTAATTATTTACTTAATAGTTAAGTAAATATAATTATATACAAGAATAAAGACTAAAGTGTAATAAATAATAATTATTAAATAATTATCATTTCACTCTTAATTCGCACTTATCCATTAAGTTACTTAATTTTTAGGTTTATAATTATGGATAAGTATAAGGATTAAATAATAAATAAGAATATTTATTGGATAAATAGCTTAATTATTTCAATCAAAATAAAGAAAAAAATATAAACAAGGGGTATATTTCTTTATTTTTCATATAATGGAAAAGAAAATAAGCCTTCTCTGTTTTCTTAGATGGTAAAAATTATTGAGGTTTTATATATTTAAAACTCATCTTCAGCAAATCTTCAAAGTAGCAAGGTAAGAAACTCATCTAGCATTATACACATATTTGATATATGTTGAATTTGTACGTGAGATGCTTATGTTGTTGGCAAAATTTATGAATTTATTGCATGTTTAGGCCATAATATCCTTTCAAGATACTAGACACTTACAACAAAATCAGCAATGTCTCTTTTCATATGGGATCACTAATAGGAATCTTTAATAGTTCTGTACATTTTTAGTACTAGCGTATGCCAAATTAAGGGCTTCTTATATAATAGTTTTCCAAAGTTGCTTATCCTTATAAATATAAATACAAATCCTATCTTTTAAAACCAAAATACCATCTTATCCAACTTGGAGATAACTAGATTCTCTCTTTTTAAATTTTTTGATACTTAGATTTTTAAATATCCATTAAATAACTGCTACTCCTTGCTATTATTTAACAAGGAAGGCCTAAGCATGAAATTTGCTATAAAGGTACTAAAATCATTTGTTTTTATGGTTATTCTCAAAGATTTCAAATTAAGTAATAAAGGCAAGTGAGAAGATCTTGTATAAAATAAAGTTACCAAAAAAATTTTTGACAAAAAGCATTTGCCATTGACTTTACGTTCCACGAGAAATAATTAATCTTCAAATTATAGTTTTTTATTAGTTCCAACTATTTCCTTTGTCTTAAATTTAACTCTTTCTGAATTAATAAATATTTTAGACTTTTGTGGTTGGTGAATACTTAATACATCTCATCATATAGGTAATACCTTCAAATTCTCAATACAAAAATCATAGTAACTAGTTTAAGTCATGAGTAAGATAATTAATCTCATGTTTCTTGAGTTGTCAAGAAGCGTGGACTACAACTGTTCCTTTTTTCATTAAAACACATCATAAGTCTTATCTCGATGCATCACTAAATATAATGTATTCGCCTCTAGTAGTAAAAAAGTAAAAATTAGAGTGGAGACAAGTCGATCCTTAAGTTTTTGGAACTTCCCTTCGTACTTACCATTCCATTTTCATCTACTAATGAGTCAACCTTTCTATTAAATATTGAGAAATTTGAATTTCTTGAATTTTGCTAATGCCAACAAATTCCTACTTTCTTCACCACTTTCTATGCCCATATGACTCATTACTAGTAAATTCACAAAATACAATAACAATTTTTTTTCTATTATGGTCCAGCAAAATTCACTAAACCCATCTCTTACTCATAAAAATGATAGCTCTAATTCTCTATTACCAAACATACAGAAATTTATGATACCGTTTATAATAGTTAAAACACAATAACAAAATATACACAATATGATATTATAGCAAAACATACTACTTACAAAATTATTCCAACATAAGTTGTAAGAATTGACATTCTTTTAAAAGATCACTTCACAAAGAAACAAATAACATAAGCAATTAGAGTTCTATATATACATAACTAACTATTCAAAAAGTATGTACATAAAGTTCTTCTCATATGTCAACTCCTCACCACTTTGCATAATTCCTATCAACGACAACTAGTTCAAAAGGGTCATACATCCTAATAAGAAAAGGATCTACAATCACTGCTTTTTCCTTGTTGGTCTCACCTACTAAGCTTACTTCACATATTATGTCTCTCATCAATTTTATTAACTAACTTTCTCAGTCTAGTAAGTATTAAGGAATTACCAACTTATTTTAATTAACCCCTTTTCCATACACTCGTAAACCCATTAATGACTCTTGCACTCTTTCTTCAGTTGCCCTTAAACCTCTATCAATATTAGTAGAATGCACAATATTTCCTACTAATTTTGTTTTCACCCTATTTGCATGTAATTTTCTTAATCTTTTACAAGTATTCTACCTAACATACACTACTCATTTCAATTGACACATGTCTATCTATCGTACTTAATCCTAACCATACTACAAGATTAACAAAAAAATGACATAATAAATTTATAGAACAACAAAAAGTGATAATATATAGACAACCAATTCATTTTCAAAATTATACTAAAACCTACTACTTGTGATAAAACTAGTTTAACCTTTAAGAAGTTATCCCTAACTTTAGCTCACAATTCTTACATGCCAAATTATGGATTAAATACTCTCATAAAGGGTGATAACTATCAATTTATGTTCTAAAGAAATAAGTTTCTATTGACATGCTATGCAGATGAAATGCTAACAAAAAATTAAAGTGACCCTGAGTATGTTAAAAGTGAGCATGCCTCAAGATTCATAGTAATAATACAAAGTCATCCACGTCCCTTCATGGCAGCATTCTGTACATCCTATAATATACAAACAATGCAAATCTTTATCAACTATTTATGACTTATCTTAAAATATTCGTAAGAATTACTTATTCTTTTTGAAATCATTGCTCTGATACTAATACAATTGTCACGTCCCAATCCACTAATCCGAGTATGTAATAACCACTACACACCAATGAGGTGCACCTATCACTAGTATTATGCATAAATATATATCTAGATAAAGAGTGTGGTGTCAAACACTTATCATATTTGACGCCATTCAATTACCCCCTCGTAGATAATAAGAAGGAAATTATCATTCTCATACTCAATCTCTAATAAAAAAGTAAAGCGTATATATCAACGCATCATATATTAATATCTATGCACAAATGTATCTACAATTGGACACTAATACCATGTCGCAAATCACGAATTCATAAACACATTTTTATATCATATTTATCAAAACATATATCTATAGGCAACATACATGATTCTCGAATTATATTTTCTTATAAATTTATTCTTACTACAGTATTTCAAATCTATATTCATAAAGTAATTCATAAATTCAAATTGCATAATAAAATCAAACATTTTAATTTATTTTATTAAAAAGCATTGAAATAAATTTATATTCATAAAATATTTAAATTTATATTTACTCACTATTCATGAGAGGATTAACATTTCCAAATCTAATCTCCTCGCTGAGCTGGGTTTTTCACTACTATATCATTTCTATATAAAATTTATTCACATACAAACTATTAACATACGATATTTATTCTAAGTATACGATTTTAATGTAATCCGTATAATACATATGCTCCTAATTAACATTTAAGTAATTAGTCATAGTTTTATTCAATACGCTGAAACTATATCACATTCATATCACAAAATACTCAGCATCATTGTATCTATCTATAGAACATATCTCACTAAATTCAATTACTAAAATATATAAAAAAATAATTCACCTTTACCTATATTTGCTCACCGCATTCTTGTTACTTTTACAAAACTAATAAGTATCAATTCTTACTCAAATAAATATCCCATAATGACCACTATATTAAGCTTCCAACACAAATTTTCTACACCCAAAATATACACCAATGTAACACTCAAAATACACCTAAAAATAATGAAGTTGTTATAGGATAAATTATGCTAATATAGTGCATAAATCTTCCTTTAACCATTACTAAACATATAGTAACCAATTTAAAATATATATATATATATATATATCATGATTAAATATACCAAATAAACCTATAAAATTAATATATCCTACACCAAAATCCATCTCCAAGTTCTCTCCAAAAGTTTAATCATTTTGGCATTCCAACAACATTTACATCACCAACTTCATTCCATCTTATTCACCATATTACATGAATAAATTTTTATTTGACATAAACACAACAATCATCTACATATCCTTAACATCAATCAGATACCAATATGATCATAAATTTAAAATTTTCCATCATATATAAAAATTACACCAAAGTACACACATACACAAATTCGGCCACCTTAGATTTTCTTAAAATTAACATTCAATTCATGCTTCTAATATAATTCTAACATGATTCTAAACTTAAAATAAAATTCAAAGGACTCACTACAGGCTTCTAAGCTCAAGATCTCTCTTCTTGATATTACCATAAATTTTTCCTTTAATAAACTAATTGAAATCAATTATTTTTTCTAAGTGTTTATAACTTAGTTCTTGGTTGTTTATGCTTATAGGATTTTTCTATAACGTTTCTAAGGTATTTTGATGGTTCACCAATGGTGGGAGATAAGAAAAATGGTGGAGGAAGATGTGGAAAAAATTGTAGAAATTTGTAAAAGTTAAAAATTCAAATACATGAAGAAAATAAGCAAAAAAATGCCTTAAATACAACTTTTTCATCACCA
Source organism: Khaya senegalensis (assembly GCA_032402905.1). NCBI lineage: Eukaryota > Viridiplantae > Streptophyta > Magnoliopsida > Sapindales > Meliaceae > Khaya > Khaya senegalensis. The sequence goes on along the minus strand of CP135545.1, from coordinate 3,577,732 downwards.
AACATAATGTTTGAACCTTTATGTCAATATATAACTTGATCACTAACATAATAAATTGTGAAATTACTAAATTACCTTTAATTTAATGAGAGAAAATGAAGAAATTTGTAGAATTTGATGAAAAATGGGCTTGGGTCTAAACTAAGTAAATTGAGCCCGTAATATACTTAACCCATTTAAAGCTTATCTTTATCCAAAAAGTATAAAATAAAAAATAATCTTAACAAAATTTACATTTTTATTTTACTCCTAAAGACTAATTTAATCATGAAGTTACAAAAATATCCTTGTAAAATTATATAAAATATAACCTAAAATCATAAATTTACATTTCTAAGGTTTCAACATTTGTACAACATAAAATATAACCTAAAATCATGAAATTTAATAGTTAAATATATATAAAGAAATACTATGTATGTTATGCCTCGATTACATGTTAACTAAGTATACATATGCTAAATGCAATATTCTCATATGTTCAAAATATCATAATGTATTCTAAATATATGTATAATACATCTAATATGGTTTCAAGGATTTAATCATAAAATCTATTTCAATTTCGGTTCCACTTGAATCAAAACCTACCCTAAATAATTTGATTATTAATTTTTGAAATTATAACCTATCTTGTTTAATAGGGTATCCTATTTTTTTGTTCAAATTTAGTTCCGATTCAAAAATAAGTTACCCTAATTATCAATTATCTTAATTTTTTTAATTTGTAACTCCATAAAAAAAAAATTTAAAAATTAAAATTAATGGTATTAAATTAGAAAGGTAGCAACATACATAAATAAAAAATTGAGTGAATGAAAGAGAAAAGAAATAAGTTACTAAAGAATTAATGTATAACAAATTATTTTTAAAAAATATTATATTATTATTTGAGTTAATATTACATATCACGAAAAAATTTTAATTTTTTTTATAATAGTACAATAGTATATCTAATAATATTATATGTGTATATATTTATTCATTATAAATGTTAACTTGTTCAGTAATTTTTGAATAAGTATATTACATCACAATATTACTAAATTTTTATACAAATAATATAATAAATTAAGTTAAAATATTTTAAACATACTAATTAATTTTTTTTATGTAACTTAACAAATAAGAGTATTTTCTTTAATAAATTGTTTGTTAAATCATATATAGATATATTGGGCGTGAAAGTTATATTTGTACAAATTTAATAATAATTTTAATAGTATGTGTGAGAATTACATTTGCACAAATTTAATAATAATTTTAATAGTATGTTTTCAACTAGAAATGTTTATTTCTAATTAATGAAATTAATTTTTCATAGATTTAATAGAAAATCTCAAATGTATTAATTTTTTTAATTGAATAATTTATTATATATGAATTTGTATTTATTTTATCATCAAAAAAATAAGTTAAGTTAAATAAAATATTATAAGTAGTTTATCTAATATTGTATGAGTAGCATAATGGGTTAAATACTTCCATTCCAACATAAGGTTTGTTGTTCCATTATTATGGTTTGGCATAATTTTTAGAGATCATAGAACCGGAACCTATTCTAAAAAAATTTAGTTTTTAATTTTTGGAACCAGAACCTTATCTAAATAAATTGGTTCTAGTTTTAAAACTTATTTTTTTTGTTCGATTCTTGATAATTCTGATTCTACCTAGAACCGCTACACACTTTACTTTATAATGACAAGCTCATAGATCATGAGCCTATTTGACCCGTATTACTCATTCTCGCAACTCTTGGAAGACCTATAGTCCAACTAAAGGCCTTTTATTGGGATGCAAAGAATACGCATCTAAGGAAGAAATTAGAAATTCTTTATTAGGATGCAAAGTAAAAGTAGAAGTGTTTGGGGGTCTACATGTAAATGAGAACATGGGTTGCCTCTAGAATAATATGTTGTGGATCATTAATCTAAAAGACTAACCTATCAAATGATGTTGCATATTTACCCTTATTAATTTAATTCAATATTAACTCATATTTTATTCAATGGGATACATGACATCAAACAATTAATTTTACTAGAACTTTGAAACCTCACACTTTAACCATTTATATATTATTATTTCTTAATCACAAGTAGAATATAAATGTTTTTATTTTATTTTTTTATGTTTTGTCCAACCTAGACACACTTGTTCCTTTTCTTACGGTGAAGTAAAAAATCTTATTTTGTATATAAAGATTATATTCTCAAAGTTCCTACTCACTTTAACTATGTTATTATTATCATTATGTCAATGTCAATAGAATATAAATCTTTTCTCTTTCTGTGCTTTGTCCAAGCCAAACACACTTGTTCTTCTTCTTATCGTAAAATAAAAATTATTTAATAAAAAAAGGACGAAGTCAAACTAAAATTGTACTCATAACAAAAATTTTTACAAACAATACTCTTAATAAAAAAGATAGTGTACTGAAAGTCAAACCACAAAAAAAAAAAATTCTGTTGGTCCTTAATTTGTGCTATATATCTACATACATACATACATACATACATACATACATACATGTTGGTTGGCATTTCTTTCAGCATGTATTTTTTTTCTTACCTTCAACTTCTGTGTTTTCTTCTTCCACTTACAATTTAATTATAAAAGATCTTTTGAAAACGATTTTCGTTTTGCATATTTATTGTTTTTAATCCAGTAAATATATTTATTATTTGGAATTCAGTATTTTAATATACGTTAAATTTGGTTTTTAGTTTTCACTAAAATGGATAACATATATATCCATCGAAATAAGAGTCACTCTAAGATGTCGAGAAAGAAATGTTGAATTTTTTTTAGATTTTGTTAACAATGTTTACGTACCAAAAGTAGCATATGATCGAGAACTCATAAACTTGGCCAAGAAATGGCATCATATTCGTTTTTTAAGTCATTTGAATACTTTCTGTTTTAATTATTTTGATTTGACTTTTTTTAAGGTGGAAATGATTTCCCTATTCCATAGCATCGCTATTCGCAAGTATTATGATGGAAACTCTAAAAATAGTAGTTGCATGGGTGGTTTGTCTGTTGAGAAGGAGAGTAAAAGAGGGAATGATATTCGGAATGATTTGTAGAACAGAACTCAAGTATTTATATATAGTGCATGGAGGAGAAGAGGGGAGGGGAGCAAATCAAAAGCAAAATAATAAAATAAAGAGAGACAAAACATTCAAAGGCAGTGCCAGGCAGCTCCTTAATTTGGGTTTGGGATATATATAAAGAAAAATGGCGACGCCTTTGAAATTTTTGTCAGCAGCAATATTGCTGTTGCTATTCGCTGCTTTTGTATTTCCTGAATGTGATGCAGCTAATCATCGTTCTCACCGTCATCGATGTAACAGGGCGAGGACGAGGCCAAAGGCCAAATCCAGGGGTGTAAAAAAGCAGCCACACATATTTTATGGAAGTGTCCGACCTGTGGGTAATGAACATAGGTGGAGAAATGCTTGTAAACATAAGAGTACAAAACAAACACGCCGATCGGTTAAACCAAAACCAGCAGTTGTTCAACCCCAACCACAACCAGCTTTTGTTCAACCAAAACCAGCAGCTGTTCTACCAAACCCAGTTCAGCAACAACTAGCAGTTGTTCCACCAAAGCCAGTTCAGCCACAATCGGCATTTGTTCAACCAAAGCCAGTAGAGCCACAACCAGTAGTTGCTCAACCACAACCGGCAGTTGTTCAACCAAAGCCGGTAGAGCCACAACCAGTAGTTGCTCAACCACAACCAGTAGTTGCTCAACCACAACCGGCAGTTGTTCAACCAAAGCCAGTAGAGCCACAACCAGTAGTTGCTCAACCACAACCAACAGATATTCAGCCAAAACCAGTAGAGCCAAAACCAGTGGTTGTTCAAACACAACCAGCAGTTGTTCCACCGAAACCAGTAGAGCCACAACCAATAGGTGTTCCATCACATCCAAAAGGAGCAGTACTGCCAGTAGCAGTAGAGGCAAAAGTAGATCCAATTGAAAAAAGAAAAGAAATATTTACACATTCATACAAGCCAGGACCATGGAAACATGCTCATGCAACGTTCTACGAGGGTAACGATGCAACATTTGGAGGAGCTTGTGGTTTCGAAGATGTTGAAAGAGAAGGATATGGAATTGCAACAGCGGCATTGAGCACGGCTTTGTTTAATGATGGGAAGGCCTGCGGTGCTTGTTTTGAGATCAGATGTATAGATAGTCCTGAATGGTGTAAGCCAGGACAACCATCTCTATATATTACCGCAACAAACTTTTGCCCACCAGATTTCCATAAATCAAGTGATAATGGAGGATGGTGCAACCCACCCCGTGAACATTTTGATATTGCTTATCCTGCATTCGAGCAAATTGCAGAGTACAAAGGTGGAATTATTCCTGTTGAATATCGCAGGTAAGCTTGTGCTTATTTCTGTTGAATTTGGACCACATACATACATTTTCATTTTCCTAATTAATTGAATAAATGCGTGCAGGGTTCCTTGCGATAAGGTGGGTGGAATCAAGTATACAATTACTGGGAATCCTCACTTCAATCTAGTATCAGTATGGAACGTAGGAGGAGCAGGAGAACTCGAAACTGTGGAAGTGATGGCTGGTGATGGGCCTTGGGTACAGTTGAAGAGAAACTGGGGTGAAAAATGGCAGACTGGTACTAAGATGTGCGGCATGGAACTTTCCTTCAGAGTTCAGACTACGGATGGCCGATTTGTTACCACAATGGGTGTTGCTCCTAAGGATTGGCAGTATGGCCAGACTTTTGAGGGCGATAACTACGATTAGACAGACATCACATGCTCGATCACAACACAAAACAAAGAAAACTATTTTCACTTTATTCTTTCATTTGATTGATTTCGTTTGATTTGTTTCCCATATGTTCTCTCTTTCAACGTAATCTACCTTCCTAACAATAATACTAATAACAATAATTAAAAATAAGCTCATTCTTTGATATCAATCTCTCAAAACGATTCTACATTTCTATATGCAATGCAACAAAAGCCTCACTTATAACTAACAATAGAAGATAGAATTTCAAGTGCAAGTTGCTCATGGCGTGCAAAAGCAGCCGCAAGCAATCAATACAAATTAAAAATAAAAATAAAAAAAATAAAAAACCTGTTGCAGTATTTACCAACCAAACAACCATGCGCGCATCGTGTAAAATACAAGGGTAGCAAGTAAATCCCATCAGAATTGCAAAATTTATATAAATATCATTTTACATATATTACAAACAAAATTAGGAAACATAACACTCTTCAAATCTACATGCTTTGAGTGAACCAGCTGCAAGAAAAAGCAAAAAAAAATTATTGCGTGGAGATGGCCTTGATGAAGAAGGTCGCTCGCACTTGTAATACTATCTTCCAACCCCCTTTGTTTTGTGTGAACCAATATTTTTCTTGAATGTTTAGCAAATCTCATATCTTAGTTGTCAGTAAAGCATTTGTTTGTCTTGAAACCCAATTTCTCAAAACTCGATATAATGATCAAGCATGTATATCACTTGATTTTTTCTCTCTTTTTTTGGGTCTTTCGGCTTTTTGTCTAAGTCCTTGCTTCTGAACGTTTTGATTGCTGTGACCGGATTTCTTGCGATTTGGCTCTTGCATCACAAAAGAGTGCATCAGATCTCATTGGCATCAATTGCTAAATTCAACGATAGAAAAACAAGTGTTAAGACTTTTTCTAATCAAAATTCATTTTGAAATCAAAAAACATGTCATTCACAAACCTTGAGATGATCCGTTGCAGCAAGATTAAAACCCAGAGTGTCTTTGCATTCCCGAAACAAGTTAGAACCATCTCAAGTTAGCAAAGAATAATTAAGTTTCTCAGCTTTATTCTTCAACACAGAAAGGAGTACCTGTTAGTGTGATTAAAGTTCTAAACTTGGTTCAGTTGGTGTAAATTCATGTGAAGGTGAAGCTGTTGATAATCATCTGAGCTGGAGGGAGTCGGTTAAGGTAGCTGAGTTGGCAAGAAAGGAGTGCATAAAACTGTTAAAGGTAGTTGGAGTTTGTATCAAGTAATACAGTGCGTTTTATCTGTAGTGATTACTTAGCATATAAAACCCGATACTTACAAGCATATACACACTTCTTCTTTGATGAATAAAATAGCTGAGAGGAGAGATCAATTCTCTGAAAAATCGTGTCAAATATTTGTTCTTCTTGTTCTTGTTTCTTGATCATCTTGAATACAGAAAATCCAAGGCTTGTATTGTTCAGAATTGTTCGACTGCAATTGAGAGATTAGAATGAAATGTTCTTGTGGTATTGTTGGTTAAGATTCAAGCTGCAGCAGCACCTAATGGGTAACTAAAATGAAATTTAAAAGAGCATGGTTGCACGGCTGCATTTGTTGGCAGATTGATTAGAAACCCTTTCGAGGGAACTTGCAAAGAAATATTAAGCACGTGATCAGACATTATAAATTTGAACTGATTAAGCTAATAGTTGTGGTTCATATATACTCTTTCAAAGGTGAAGGACAAAAAAAATAATAATAATATGAAAGATACAGCTTCCTTTGAATAGAACCGCAGGGATATCCAGCAACAATAAGCTAAGGTCTTCAAGTACAGTAAAACAATTATGTGCATGAAATACACTCTTACAAGGGATAATATGTAACCAATGATACAAATACACGGGACCCCATTCATGCAACCGTTTTACCTTTATCAGAAACAAATTATTGGTGCACAGCATTTCATATAAAAATGTGCGCATCAAATAAGAACACAATTACAAACATGAAATAAAGTTTACAAATTTAGTAGTTTACCATTTAACACTACATCAAAGGTTAATGCCACATCCAGATCTCCCTCCAGACATGCTCTAGCAGGACTGTCAGATAGAATCCTTTCAAAAGACCCATTTTTTGGCAGAATAATAAGATATGATATTCATCACGGGAATTTTGTTTTATTTCTTGTGTATCAATGTTTTGAAGGACACAGCATTAATCATAAAACTGTGTTTTCTCAAAATTTTATTGAACTGTTGCACCAATGAAAATCTCAGATCTAATAGCATCACGTGAAATATATGGTTGTTAGCAGTGAACCAATGAGACATGAATTTGGTCCAAAACAACATCAGATGGGAATATTCAGCAAACGTCACTACAAGCATTCTACTGCATTCGATTGTCAAAACTCCACAATCGTATTTAGAAATAATACTGCTCCCTTCACCTTGTAAAATTCAATGCATTGTTGGAAGAAAAAAGCATTTTTAACTTGACTCTTGCATATAGAGTGTCTTTGAGAACAGTCAACACAGGTCTGGCGGATGGGGTAGTAATTAATTGATGATGATGTATCTGCATTAGCACTGTAGCAACCCTGCAAACCAGCACAACCTGTGCAAAAATTATTACACGGAATATCTCAACTATTTTCCCAGCCATTGACAAGCAAGTAAACTACCTGACTTATTGAATCTCACAGTTGCCACCCTATCCTTGCTTTGTTGCTGAATATCACCAAACAGCTTCAGAACTTGCCATTTATCCTGAGAGGAAGTATCTCCAATGTTCACAATTTCAGTCCCGGTAACATCAGATCTGGACTGTCCATCATGTAACTCGTGCTTAACAGTGTAAAATCTCAGTTCTACATCTGCTGAACCGGTGACCAGGTATATTTCCTCGGGGTCAACATCAACGGACCATATTTCACTATGATGACCACTAACTTCTTGCATACAATGCTGGGTATCAAGATCCCATACTCTCAAAATTTTATCTTTTGAGGAGCTAACAAGCTTTTTACCAAAACCCAAGAAAACAAGGTCAGTCACCTACCACACACGCAAACACGCATATCAACACCAAATAGCAAAACAATCCAGCCACAATCATAATGCATGGGCATAAATAAAATGTTGGATCACACCTGATCACGATGCCCACGCAGACAAAACAATCCAGTCTCTCCAATCACATCCCATAAAATAACATCATTATCTTTGCTTCCAGATGCAAGCAAAGAACCAAGCTTATTATACCGTAGCACAGTTACAGGCCCTTTATGTCCATTCAATTTAGTCTCACAGGTTCCTTTTTCACTATCCCAAATTCTTATACTACCATCTGCATACCCACTAACTACCTACATTCAAATCAGTTTTCACTCTTTTATGTACTAAAGAACTGAAAAAAGAATATTGTAGCTGCAAACAGTAACAGACAATAATAACGTGTTTAGACTGTTTTTGACACCATTAAGAATACTTTTAAATAGTTTAAACCTGTTTTCATCAGTTCTACAGAGTTTATGAGAAATGCTTTGAAAAGTAAAAATTAATAGATATGCAGTCAAGAAAGCACTTCTGAAACGACTGAAAAAGCATTGTATAAGTTTTATCTTCTTTCTAAGCAAAAGGGGCTTTTAAATTCGATTGTCAAAAGCTCTTTTACTGGAACGCACTCAAAAGCGCTTTGAAGAAAGGAATATCAGGGGCGCCTAAGGGTCCTTTTGGTAAAAAAGTCCCTTGTGTACCATAGTGCTTCTGCATTTGTGCTCGTCTATAATACTTTTTAGAAGAATTCGTTAAAATACCTAGTGCTACCCGTGAAGCACTCTCTGCTATTTTAATTAGTGTGTAATTGTGTGCTAATCTGAAAACCACAACTAGTGCTAGTTAAATTTAACAAGCATCTTCAAAACACAAGTGCGATTTAAATTTGATAAGCAACTTCGAAACAAATAGCAAAACACATTAATAAGTGCTTATATTTTGTAATAAAATTTATCAACAAGAAAACATATTCAACAAAAAATTGACAATAACAAAATTTAAAAGTTTTAAGAAACAAAAACTAGAATTCTCGAAGCTTTGATACGGTTCATTCTGTGTTCTAAAGAAACCGAGCCAAGTACTAAGCTTGCATGTCTCACGTATCAAAATTTCTGTTCATTAATAGAGAATGGTAAAATTCATCAAAGTAGAGATATTTGTTGTTTACAAGGATTGTAAGCTTGCATTTTATTATAAAATATTAAAAAGGAAATAAGAGGTACCTGAGAAGAAGAAAAGGCAATAGAAATTGTTGAATTTGCCACTTCACTTAAAAGTTTAATCTTCGAGGTAAGGGTCCGGACAATTATATTTAACAAAAGTGACAGCAGTGAGAAAGTAGAAGGAACTAGGGTTTTGGTGTAGATGCCTTGGCGCACGTGCCAAACTCCCATCCAATTACATCCATTTTAACAAAATGAATGTTCAACAAAATGAAACGACAAATTCCAGCTTGGAGAGCAGCGAATGTGTGACAGCTTGGAGAGCGACAAGTTTGGTGGTAGGTGTGCGACAAGCTAAGTTTGGGATGAATGAGAGTTGGGGATTTGAAATTAGGGTTAAGAAGAACTGTTTATATTTTAATTTATTAAATTTACCATATTATTCTTAATAGTAAGAAACCTAGAAAAGAGAAAATTTTCAAAATTTTCTTAATTTCATGAATCAATTTGTAAAAATAATTATGCAAAGTGCACGATATCAAACAAGTAACAAAATGATGAATGATTATCTTTCACTGGGCACATCCAAACCTAGTCAATTAAAATCAATTAATCCAAACAAATAGTTTAGGTGGATTTGAATTGATTTGAAAATTTATTAGACCAATTTCGATTTGAAAAAAATTGAATTGTAGTAATTAGATTAATTTTTGAATTGAATTTGATGCAAATTTACCAAACCGAACTAATCTAATAAATTTTTTTAAAAAAAATAGAATTTTACATTTGATAATTTTTTATTAGTTGTTTTGACAATGTGAAAAATAAATCTAAAATTTTATATTTGATGATTTTATATTTAGCAATTTAATAGATGAATATTTTAATTTGATTATTTTTGGACTTAATGATAAATATAATTTAATGTGAACTTTTTAATTTAGATTTATTTTTTAGGCCTAAATATAAATGTATTTTAATGTAAGTCTTATATCTAAATTTATTTTTTTGGTTTAAAAGTAAATATAATTTGATAAAATAATTTAATCTTATAATTATGATAATATTTTAGACTTAGGTCCAAACTGATAATCCAAAGTGATTCAATTATTGGTTTCAGCTCTATTATAGAATTGGATCATATTGACTCAAATTGAAACCAATAATTTTAAATCAATTTAAATTTTGGCTTCAAATAGATCCAAATTCAATTTGCCTACCCTAGTTTCATGTGAATTAACTATTTATTCTTTAAATACTAATTTATAGTATCTTAATTTTATTTAAATGACTTAGATATCAAAATGATTTATGTTAAAATTAATTAAATACTAAATTAAAAGAAATAAATATAAAGTTAAATATAATCACAAAGAAAAAGTTCAGCTGAAACTAATTCGCTAAAATTCTATGTATTCTCAATAATTTAAACCTAAATTCATGATCAATAATTAAGAATATTATAACTATTCGTTAATCTTTTTGAAGATTACGATAAATTTATGTTATTTTAAAAAATATATACTTTTATTTGATAAACTTTTAAAAAGAAGAAGAAGCAGCAGCTAGTAATTAATTTTTACATTTGACGACAAGAAAGATTAATATATGAAAATATAATCATATGATATCCTTAAACAACAGCATTGATTATAAAAATAGTCTTCGGCAATAGTTAATAACTATTTCAAATGATCAAATTTGTTAGCAAGACTTTAATGGAGTTACTTTGAATTCAGGTTGAACTGAATTCAGATTAGCGATAATAAAGAAAGCCATGCATGGATGGATGAAAGAAAGCCATGCTCATGAAATGGCCTTCTTTTCTGGGGCAAAGCTATCTTTATTACTGAAAGCATGGTCAAAGAAAGCCATGCCTGGCTATTTACGTCCAAGCCCAGAAGAAGAATGCCATGCATGTCTTTTCTGAAATATTTATTTATTTATGTTTTCCCACTTCTATTTGTATCTTTTGGCACTTCTTTTGTCAACCCATTGAAGCCATAATCATAGTGTTATTAATGTGCATTTTTTTTTTTTTTTTACATTAAAAATAACATGATTAGCATAGCAACATACTTATAATTAAATATTGCTGAAAATTAGGAGTAAGAAAATTCAGTTTAAATCAGTTTATATTTAAAATTTAAATTGATCTAAAACTATTAGTTTTAATTTGAGTCAATACCATCCAAGTCCATAGTAGGGCTCAAACCAAAAGATTAACTCAAATTAAATAGTCAATTTAGATTATCAATTTGAACTTAAATTTAAAACATTATCTTAATTATAAAATTTAATTATTTTATCAAATTGTATTTACTTTTAGGTTTAAAAAAAATTTAATATAAATTAAAATATATTTATCTTTAAGCTCAAAAAATAAATTTAATTGTAAGACTTACATCAAATTGTATTTATTATTAGGATTAAAAATAATATAATTGAAAGATTTATCTATTGGATTGCTAAATGTAAAATTTTAAATTTTTTTACAATATAAAGTAGTTAATAAAAAATTATAATTTTTTTTTAACATCTATTAAATTAGATTGGTAGTTCAATCCAAAAAGCAATCCAATTATTGCGGTTTAATTTTTCTAAATCAAAACTAATCTAATAAATTTTTAAAACAATTCAAATTGATCTACATCGGCGGTTTAGATTTGTTCAATTCGGATGTACCACCCCTACTTGAAAACTCGTTGCCTTCTAGAGGCGAAAAATGCAATCCTAACGTTCTATTTTTGCTTGTTCTTGAAAGTTTTTTATTTAAGTTTCTTCTTCTGGGTTTTCAAAAAGCAGACAACGTTGTTGCATACATATCATTTTATTGAGAGGATTCTGAAAAACAACTGCAAATGTTTAACAGAAATGTCATTATGTGATAGCTAGATTTCAGCTCTTTTATGTATACGACTGCTTGTGTAAAGGGGTCAGTTTTGGTTGTTTTTCTCATCATATTTATAACTGAACAAAAAGAAGAAGAACAAGGCAATGCAATGCAATTTTGCTTATGAAAAACATGTCAATGTGGGTGGGGTTAATTCCCTTGTTTGACCGTAGAATAGTATATATGTGCACTCAAAACCGAGCTCACATGGGTGCATATCAACCGTGCAATGGCCCCCAAAATCGAGCGTCATTGTGTGCTCAAAATCAGCGCACCGTTGCACGAAGACACCCACTTTTTGCTTCTTCGCGCAATGGTGACACCTCCATTTCTATATGTTTTATGGCCAAAATTCAAGTCCAAAACAACTGATCTATAAAATTAAGCAAAAAATCCAACACATGCTCACACTGATTTCTAAAATCAAGTAAATATGAGAAAAATTTTAAAGAATTAATTGTTTATATATTCGAATTATTGATTGCTCGTGATTTTTAATATAAGACAAAACAAATGCTTAAAAATATGAAATAATTTTCTAATTGGTATTAAATTAAAAGTGCTGATTTTCATGATAATATTGAATTAAAACAAATAATATACTCAAAATAAAGTTATTTTAAAAATTTTCTCCCAAAAAAATCCATGAGTTCAGGGGTAAGTGTGATTAACAACAAACCTTCTATCCAGCTATAATTGTGTCAAAAATCCATGGTTCATCTAACAATTGGGCTTTTTATTTACAATTTGGATATGTTAGTGAGAATAGGCATATTCATTTGTGCCCTACTAAATACTATTGAAGATTTTGAGAAATTTATTTCATATATGGTCGTTTAATTAAGGTATATAAACCAAAATTGATAAAAAGTAATTTTGAATGTGTGTTCAAGAAATAAATTGTGAAAAATTAGTTTTTTTATTTAAGAATGTTAGAACTTTTAAGTTAACTTATTCATGAATAAAATTTAATAGTTAAGTATTTTTTAGAATTGTATAATGTTCTATATTTGATAATATTGCGGAGAAATTATTTGATAAGTTTAAGAATTTAAGTACTTGACCAATGCTTGAGGGGCGCTTGAGCATGACTTAAAAATTTAAAGAATTGAAGTCAAAGAGTTAGTACTTGATCTATGCTCAATTGACGCTTTACAAATGCTCGACTGGATCTTGAGCGGATTTAGTGTTAGACTGGCACTCGACAGATGCTTGACTAGAACTCAAGCGGGTGCTTTCCAGAAGCTCAGTACTCGACCAATGCTAGGCAGGCGCTTGAGCAGTGAACTTACTTGGGTAGACCATTCAACCTTCACTTGATATCTGTTTGAACAGCCTTGTGAAAAATATAAAATTTGAAGTCACTATTTTAAGGTTTGTTACAGTTAATTTTGTATTTTCCGTTTCTTCTTGAGTAAAGATTTTCCTCTGAATATTATTTAGACTTCCTAATTTAATTTGCTTCCTAAAATCAAAAATCTTATTTTGCTTATTATGATTTTGTGACTCTTCTTTTTTGGAAGTTATAATCACCAATTGTAATAGCCTTTTGGAAGTTTTCTCACTCTAAAAAACCCAACTATAAACCTTTAAAGTTTTAAAAAGTATTAGTAGTTGGAGTTCCAGTTTTTGAACGTGTTATTCATAGATTCATAGAATTAGAAAATAATTAGAGTTCTAATTACTAAAATTGCAACAGTTCTTATAAATAAAATCAATAGTTATAAGTTTTTTTTTTGTAATGAATTTTTAAATAACTCCCGGTTATTTTGGAGAGTTTTTATCTTATAAAGAGTTTGTCATAAAGTTTCTCTTCATTAACAAATTCTTGTATTTTATTTTTATTAATTACTTTTATTAATTGTCTTAATAGACTATATTGTTGAGATTTGCTTATGGTAGAATTAAAGTAATAGTTAAGAAATTTATTTGTTTTTGATTTATTTAAAGTGTAATAAATTTTAACGTATTTTAATTTATTAATTTAAATTTTTAATTTTCACATCAAACACCTTTCAACTTTCTCAAGTGTTTTAGGGTCTAAAGTTGCAATATTTCAAAAAATTATGATTTGTGTTTTTCTTGGTCTTAGTTTTATTTCGTGGGACAATAAAAATCCAACTTTGTTCAAATTGCCTGTCTTTGAATTAAGTTTTTTGACAACATTAGGTTGTCAGATACCCGTACCAACACTGCTTTTTTTTTTTTCTAATAATTGACAATGTTCTTGGGTTTCTTTAATTTATTGGAATTGTTTCATGTAATAATAATAATAATAATAATAATAATAATAATAATTTCCTCGTTAATTAACAGGTATGGGTCTTTAAATCAATGATAATGTTTTACCCCTCTTTTGCACAAAAGAGGGGCATAAAGTTCCCTTAATACTTTAAAAGGATATGAATACTAAACTAATCAATTAGAGAAATAAGTACATTTTTCATGAACTCATTAAGTACTTGTTGGACATTATTTATGTTTAGATAGTTATTTCTGGGCAAACACTAAGAGAATAATTTATAATTGGCGTGACAATTTAAGATGGATGACTTTGTTATACCCACTTAAAAAAAAGAAAGAAAAAGAAAAATTGGATATATGCAGTTAAGGGATTGAAGAATCTATTGCCTACCATAAAACCAATAAGCAACCCACTTTTTTTTTAAAAAAATGACAAAGATTATCATGTAGATCAAATTGATAAGAATGTTGTTAATTCTAATCTGCCCTCTAGCAATTTCACCATACCTCCTCTGCCACAGCAGACGACTAATCATAAAGCACAAATAAGTATATTAAGTATATTGTATTTAAATTATTGTAACAGCTAAAAAAAAAAAAAAAAGGCAAATAATCACCATGGTCATACTTATCATAAGAATATACGCACTGACTAATAAAACAAAGATGTTGGTCACCCAGTTAGGTCATTCTGAGGAAAAGATCAACGACATACAAGAATCTCTGCATTTTAGAGGTCGTAAAAAGTTGTGTTTGCACAACATAGTACAACTCCCACATAAAAATTAGCAGGTCCTACACGTGAACCCACTTGTATTTAGACCAGTCTCGTAATTTAGGCACGAAAATCCAACAGATTAGTATTTGAGCCGGCACTAAAATATCAATAATTAATTGAAGTATTTACAAAATTAAAAAACAAATTAACAAAACATGTAGTGATATTTGTATATTTGTAAAATATAATAATATGTTGATAATTTTACCTAAGTATGCGTTATAAAATATTTAAAATTAAAACTAAATAAAAAATTTACAAATTAACATAATACAAATACGAATTTATTAAATTTGTGATTTAATTAAATTCACTTTTAAAAATTAGGCACAACATGAAGCATGAATGAATTTGAGTTTTACGGATCAATATATAAGAATACATTTACATCTCTATTTAACAAATTATTTTAGTTGTTAAAGATGTTGAATATATCAAATGTTATCTATAATTTTATTGTAAAGTTAATAATTAAAATTAATGGTCAAGATCACGTAGGAATAATGTAGACATTATTTCAGCCGATATTTATGAAAGTTATAAGATTCTAAGCCAATCACTAGTGAAAATTTTTTGTTCATAACGGTGTCTGTAAGGCTTCACCATGGTAAAGAATCTCTTTCACCAATCCATTGAAGGAGTTGAAAGTGGATACCAAATATGATTCACACGCATCAATACCATGTTTTGAGGGGACGAAGTTTCAGGAATTGATAAATACCACATCTTGGTAGGATTAAGTTACAGGGAGGGTCAAGTTTGAAGAAAGTTGTCAAAGGAATCACGATATTTTCACAATAGTACAAGGCGATTAGATTAGCTAACTAGACATGCCACTAACTATAATTCAAATATATCTATAATTCAAGGTAACTATTTAATTAAATTAAGCTGTCATAATCAGATGCAATTGACCAATTGTAATCTTTAGAGTAATATATTTTTCATTAGCTTTGTCAGGTAAGCAAGTAAGAAACAATGCCAAATTTGTATATAAATAAAGTGAAAGCATATTCGATGAGAATATTGTTTACTAAAGGTGAAGTTGATTAGCAATTTCCTCATTTAGCTTTAGGAAAAATAAGTAAATAAAATTATGTTAAAGCTTTTTTTTAAGTTTTGGATAATTTTTAAAATTTAAATTATTTTTTTATTAATTACTTTTTTAAAATGCTATTATTTATTTTCTAATTTTTTGAGGTTCTTAAAAAGATAATCTTTTTATTTTAATTATCATCGATTAAATTATTTATTTTATGAATTTATTTAATTTTAAAAAAAATTGTTATGATTTTTAGTGTATGCTATTTTTTAATAATTTTAAATTATTTTGTATGTATGTATGTATGTATGTATGTATGTATGTATGTATGTATGTATGTATGTATGTATGTGTGCGTATGCATGTACACTGGCACAATCATAAGCCTTCTAACATTACACAAATTTTTACATTAATTTTTAACCCTTAAATCAACTATTTATTAAATATTAGGATTGAATAAAATAAATATTGTATTAATTAAAATAATTAATATATTCTAATTTTAAATATTTGTCTTTTCTTTTCATTTAATGATCCTATTAATATATCTTAAGTATTTATTATATTTAATACTGACTCTTAATAAATTGTTGATCTAATAGTTGAGAATTAATGTAAGAACTTGTGATATATATATATATATATATATGAAATAAGAGTTAATAACTTTTAAATTAAAAAGTTAAATTTCTAAAAATATATATATATGAAATAAGAGTTAATGACTTTTAAATTAAAAAGTTAAATTTCTAAAAAAAAAATTTCTATTGGTTATAAATTCAAAAAGTACCTTATGGTCTTTCAAAATAAATCAAAATAATAATTATCTATTAAAAGTATTATAGAATAATGTAAATACATGTTACACTTTAAAGCAATTGAATGGAAACCTAACTAGTCCAAAAAAAAAAACATGCACCATCTTAAAATAATGAGTTCTCTCAATGTTTCCCCAAGTCCTCAAGCTTACTTACTCACTCATCACTATCTATTTCAACAAGAATGTACCTAATATTAAGCAATTGAAAAGCTTTCGTGATGAATCCCAAAGTCTTCGAGTGTATTATCACCTTAAAGTCACTTTGGAGGGAAAAAGGAAAGGATGCGCAATACCATGGCACTCAATAGAGATAAATAATCACTCAATTAAGATAGTTTTATAAAAATTCTACATGGTCAATATAAAATAATTCATGCCTATTTTCATTAAAACCATCAATGACACTAAATTTCAAATAATTCACAGTTTATACATAATATATAATTAAAATAAATATTATCAATTAAATTAAGTAACCTAAATTAATTATGTTGCCACACACATCAACAATAATCACAATGGGATCACAAAATAATTAGTAAACAAGTTGCCATAGGGAGGCTGCAAACAACTTACTCTGCACAAATTTATGGATTTACACCCAAGGACAAGTTAACACTATAAGTACAATTTTGTATATCAAAAAGATTATATATAGATATATGTTACTGAAATTAAATTAAAGTACAAATAAAAGAAAGTAGAGAGTCAATTTATATTCTACTATTAGTTCAAAATACAAAACTCAAAGAGAATGAAATTTTATAACTTCGTGGTATGCTTGTATATAGACATGATTTAGAGAGGAGTTCGTGTAATCACATGATGTGTGATTGTAGCATAGTTTGGAAGTGGTGAAAATCTGCTGATAACACGCGATTCTAGTATTCAATGGCAACACTTTCCTTTGGATTGAACCACTTTTAATTATGTTGGATTTTTTTAATATTGGCTCGTTGAAAATCTTGTAAGTAAAATTCAGTAAGATAAAATATAGTTGAAGAAAAAAGAATGCAATAAATGTTTGTCCAAAAATTCATATAGTTCTTCTTTTGTAACAAAATAATCTTCTTTTTATGAAATTTTTTCTCTGAGACAATAAATTTTAATATGTCAATTTGTGAAGTCGGTGCATACCAATGTTATGTATCAACTTTTCAAATTTTGATATAGGTAAAATTTTAATGAACAAATCATAAAAACATCATTTAAAAAGATCTTATTTGTATAACATCAATTTATTGACTCTACTTAACTAATATATGTTTGATTTGATCTCCTTTAATTTATCTTTCTATAACTTGAGTAATAAAAATGATATTGTCTTTATATATTATTGTTGAAATATTTGTACCAAAGAATAGGTTTATTCTACCTTATATATGATGTATAACTGATTGTAAGACATACATTTCCTGCTTCCTTCATATAGTGTAAGAACCTCAACGTGATTAGAAAAAACAACAACAAAAAATTACTAGTAGATGGCTATGAGATTGTTGTATTATTGTAAGTGAAAATATATCTCATTTGTAAATGATCTTTGTGAATATAAAAAAAAAAAAAAATAGTTACTATCTGCACAACTAATAATCTTAAATTTTGTAATAGTTCATTTAAAAAAAATAATCTCAAATTTATCATTTCATCAAAGTAATGAAAGAAATATTTAACATCATTTTAATGTCCATGGGTAAGTGCATAATTGAATTTGGCTAATATGTTCACAAAGAAAAATTTGGTCAAGTATATTATATCACATGCAAAAAGGCCCCGATTATATTAAGATATCCTCAATTATATTAAGACATGTTAATTTTGGATTAAGTACCTCTTCATCATCTTTATTAGAATGAAATAGATCTCTTTTAAGATCAAGAGTATGAATAACTATAAAAGTACTTAATGGATGAGCTTTATTTATATTAAAATATTTTAAAATCTTTTTAATATAAAAAATTAATAAATAAATATTCTATTAGATTTGTGCTTAATTTGCAGGCCGAGATTATATTTAATTTTTTTTCAAATCCTTCATTTCAATCTCTTTTTTGTAAGTATTTAGCAATTTTTAGAACATCGTTAAAAGTTTTAATTATATTCATATCATCAACATATATTGCTATATTGACAAATCCACATTATAATTTCTTTATAAATATGCATGTGTATTTAGTACTGTTAATATATATTTCTTTTATCAAGTATTCAATTGTTTCATTCTAAATAGAGATTGTTATACTTTGATTGAGAAGAACCTAAGATTGTTTGATTTATAGTGTTCAAACATTTTGAATCCTTTAGAAATTTTTCATATAAATATCAACATTAAATGACTTATATAAGTAAATTGCCATTATACAGTAAGACATATATCAATCTTTCTAAGATTATCAAACTTATTAAAAATAAAAAACATAATTATATCTATAACATAAAAATATATTTCATCAAAGTTAATTCTTGGTCCCGCCTTTAAGTGACAAGTCATGCTTTATATTTTATGATTGCATTGTTTTCTTTATATTTTCTTACAAATGTCTATTTATATCCAATAGGTTTGACATCTTCAAATATTTGGATTACAAGTTCAAATACTTCATTTTTGGGAAGAAAAATCAATTCTACTTAAGGTTCATCATGCATCTAACTATATTTATTAACAATTTATGAGTCAAAATCATCTTTCAAAAATTCAGTTGCTATTGTAAAAAATAATACGTTGTTGATGATTATTTCAACTACAATATCTTATTTCATATGTATATGCATAATTTGTAAATTTCTTTTTTATTTTTGAATTCTTATGCCTCTTAAGGACAATTATCTCTTTAAGAAAAAATGTTGCTTCAAGGACATTTCAATTTAGGGATAATTAACTCTTGTAAAACTAGTTGTTTAGAAAATGTAGATATATTTATTGTTCAAATATTACTTTCAACAAGATCCTAATTTTTAGTTTTCTTTTTTGTATAACAATATTTTTTAATCCAATTAGTCTACTACACTTCTAACAAGCAATGTAGATTCATTTATTGCCATCTGATTATACTCTTCTTTAAGAACACTCACCCAACTTGATAGTGTAACTTCAACAAATTGTAAATCAATTATACGATGCATTCAATTATACTGCAAGATTAATCAATCTTGTAGTATAATTGAATGCATCGTATAATTGATTTACAATTTGTTGAAGTTACACTATCCTTCACACTACATTTAGTGTAACGTAAGAATTAAAATGAAACATAATAATTAATTTTCAAGAAAGTTTAAATTTTGCTTTAAAAAAATTTTTTTTAATGTAAAAAACTTATTACATCAAAATAATAATTTGTAAAGTATACACTAAATAGATTGTCTGTTAATGATTCAAAATATCTAATAATAAAAGGCTAGTAAAAATTACCATAAATTTTCAAATGCAGTGGAATCCCATCTTATCACACGTGTTGTGTTGTATGTATAATTACACCTACTCCTCTCTAGATTATGTCTATTTATATACTTACCATACAGTGAAGAAAAAATATTCTGGAATGGTTTTGCATATCGAGTTAATAGTGAAATATCAATTGTGTTCCTTTATTTTCTTTTATTTATATTTTAATTTAATACTTATAATACGTAGATATTCAAAGTTAGTTTTGTTTTGGACAATTTTTTCTTGAGACATCTATCAACGCTAACTTTTATAATACAATTAAAAACTAATCAAATTGAATTTGATTATATTATTTAAGTAAATTTAATTAAAAAGAATCTTAATTCTTAAGTGTGCATAATAATAATAATAGTAGTAAATATTTAAAGCACATGATCTACTCTTTCCTATTGAGAAAGTCTTACACAAAACACGTTTAATAGACTATAAATATTTTAATTATAATATAAATTTTTATTTATTTATTAATATTATTAAAACTAATTAATCTTAAAATAATTGTATATGTTATAAAATTTTATTAAATAAGCGAATGACATGATAACGACTTTCATATATAAAATTTTTTTTTGTAGTAATTTTTTTTAATTGTAATTACTTTTTATCATAAATTTAAAATATATGTTAAATAAAAAATATACATATAACAAGAAAAGAGGAAAACGCTTTTAAATTAAGAACAATGATAATTAAAATTCTCTATTATGCTATAATGATAAATTAATTCATGATTTTTTTTTAAATAATAGCTTTATTAGAATTTTAAGCAAACCACCGTCTAAAGATAGCAAGTGGTGGTACACACAACCATATTAGGGTAGATTGGTAGACAATCTAAAACATGATAGTAGTAACAAAGTCATTATTTGCCTCCCCTTTTTTTTTTTTTTTAACTGCACAAAGGTGACCAAATTTTAATCATCATTTGGCAACAGCCGGCAGATCAAACATGGACGATGATTATATTATTGTGTAAATATAATAACAAAGATTACAATGGTACTAGCAATGCTCTAAATAAATGACGGTGCAGAAGTGGCTTCTGACAATGGTTGTCTTGGGGAAAAAAAAAATAATGCAAAATGACTACTTTTGTAAATTACTTTATGGAAAGAACCAGGTTATTTTTCTTTATAACCAAACGAATTAAGAAAAAAAAAGTAGAATTTGAATGAGAATACCCTCAACTCCAAAAGTTATACAAACTTTACTTTTATATTTTGAATAGAACTCCAGACTTTTATTAATGAATAACTATAAATTATTTTAAAGTTTTCATATTTATACCTATGAATTTAATTTTGAACACGATTTAGTTCAATAAGCAAAATTTTAAATTTATTTAACATTATTCTTCTTTTTTAAAGTTTGAAAGTTCATTCAAAATTTTTAGAATTATGATTGGATGGTAGCATTCTATCACACATTATTCTACTCTAAGAATTTTGAATGGACAATTAAAATTTAGAAATTAATGAATAATAACAAAAGCTGTCAAAATCTTTCATATTGGTTACAAGGTTTGTTATCAATACACTCTATTTCATATTTGGGACTAAAATAAAATTTAAAAATTGTTTGTTAATATTTGTTAATTTCAGAAGTTTGAGGGTCCATTCAAAATTCTCAAAATTAGGTTTCCATGACAATATATTTTGTGATTCAAACCTTGATTCAAACAGTTTTGATAGTGACTGAAACTTGGTTTTGATAACAGATTTAATGAAACGTTAACATGTGATGGAAACCTTTAATATTTTATTTTTAGAATAATTTTATTCAAAAATTAATTATTTGATCTATTTGATAAAAAAAAATAATAATAATTTGATTATTTTATAAAATAATTTACAAAAATAATCACTTTATTTTGGGGGTGGGGGGAGGGGAGGTGGTGGTTAAGTTTCATATCACAAAGTCTGTCTATATGTTTCATGTCCTGCATCGATATTTTTATCAAAATAGAAGACACCACCATTATTAAGATTTTATTATCTTAGGTCTTAGCTTTCTTTAAATATAAAATCAACAACACAACATCCATCAATACACCGACATTACGTATTTCAAAATGTAATCAAACATTAAATTGTCTATATTATTTTAAAAAAAAATTTACTTATTAAATAAATTATTTAATACCTGCAAAAGTAATTTTTTTTTTAAATATTGATGTTTTAACTTTTAATAATAAAATTAGGGTAACAAGAGCAAGGACAAGTTGCAAGTTGTTAAAAAAAAAAAAAATTGTTTTGAATTAATTTATTAATATAAGTCTCCAATATTGACCACCTAATAAGAATTAAACATGGATGTCCGTCTTGGAAGTTTGTTTAACTCCTTTATATTTGATTATTATTTGTTATTGTTATGTAGGCGGCAGCCATTTCCATTAAACTGGCTCCCCTTTCACAGATTTCCATTTAGGTACCCAACTTAAAGAATTAAAAATTGTTATTATACTTAAATTTAAAATACAAAAATAATAATAACAATTATACCGTACAGCTATATCGTAACTCCAGTTGCTAAAAAAAATTATTTATAAATTAACAAACTATATAAATTAAATACTTAAAAAGTCTAATTGGTTCACGTAATCCAATTTATGAAAATGCCATATCATGTTATTTTTAATCATATCCAATATATGGTAGAGTCGGAGACAACATTATATTGTTATCTATTACATAAAGTAACCAACAAGCCGGTAGAGAGCTCAACTTTAGCATGTACTTTCATGCTTAAATCGATATAATATTATTAAACAGCACCCAGAATAAATTAAATTTAAAAAAAAAAAAGAGGACATTCGCATTTTAAAAAGTTTTAACAACTCAGGAAATACTATTATTAAGCTTCTTTGCAAAAGATTAACTTGTCATTATCATCATTAACTAATCTAATCCTGCATTGGATAAAACGACAAATTTGTAAGAATAAATACGATATTATTTATCGCATTAGTTGAATTTGGGTCCAAATTTTGTAGGTGTAGCTAGCTCACTTAGTCTAGTAAAATTATTTTTCACCTCAAGCGTCCGTACCGTTTATAGGCGAAAAGTTATGGTGTGGGTTACTAAAGCGGTGCGGCTAAGTTGCTCGGGATTCGATCCAAAAAGTCGTCGTCATCTTCCACCACCACGCCCCAAAAAAAAAGAAAATTAGGAATGCAGTGTGGAGTTGAAAGAGAGTATTTGAAGTAAAGATTTAGCATCCGTCATTGTCAGCTCTCTTCTACAACCACAAAAACTATCACTTCGCAAACTTACAGTTTCTGCAATTTGTTTCCCTTTGAAAGGTACTCGTCTCTCTCTTCTCTTTCTATGTTTCTTGATTTACATGATTCAGTGGGGAACTTGAAGATTTTGTTTTCATTTACTATCTAAACCTGAGGATTTAGCTTGAGGTTGTATTTGTATTTTAGTTTTTTGTATATATATATATATATATATCTTTTTTCTTGTTTCTGTTTTGTCATCCATAAGCTTAGTGTTTCAAATTGTGTGTTCGAATTGGTTGGCGTTGGATTTAATATTTCCACTTGTTGAACATCTCTTGCCTTTGTATCTATGGCTAGAGTGGATTCATTTCTCTTTCTATACAAATGCAATCAACATTTGGGCAGTGCCAAAATTTTGTATATCTTCCAAAATATCTGGTTATTTGATAATTTATCCTTCACCTAAAATTTACAAGACTCTTTTAGGAAGATTTTACTTCTTCTCTTGTTTCTAGAAACATGAGTGTAAACATGATTCGAAAAAGCATGTCCAAAAGTTTTTAATGACAAAATTATTATTGTCTTCTTCTCTCAAAACAAAGAAGAAAAACTGTTACAAAGAATCACGAATAAGTTCCCCCATTGTGATTAGAGGATCTGCAAAATTGTAAAGAAGGAATATTCTAACAGATTTGACAGTTTTTGTTTCTAAATTTCATGGAAACTTGATTATAGCGTTGTTCTATGACAAAACACGTATCACATCCCGCTTTTTCCTCATAGTTAACTATCAATTTTGCTTTCTACTTTCTATTCTTTCTTTTCCCCTCGTATATTCTTGTAATTGTATTGACGCTGGTATTGTATTTTGTTCTTGCTGTACCTTTGAATGAGAATATTTCGTTGACAGAGCCTTTTGTTTGTTTAATTTAATCTCTTTTGCAATTATGAATCTACGACTACGAGGCAGGACTCCATTTCAGAGGTTTTCTTCTACTCTTCAAATCATCAATTCTGCCAGTGTTGGTAAGCCTGTCTTCTTATCTTTTCATAGATCAAAGGATGGGGAGTTTCAAAGGTATCATGACAATTTGATGGTAAAATCTTCTTTATGACATCTCAAATTTGTTGTATAGTGAGCCATTATCTTGTAAGAACTGTAACCTTTTGTATGCATGTCTGGACCGGTGGCCATTGTTGGTAACGTCAATGGAGCACTCTCTTGTGCAGACAGAATAAAATCTCTTGACATATCTGACAGAGACCACATATCTGCATTAATCAATAGTGAAGCTGTCCATACTTGTTCCGAAAACACTGGCTTCAGAGTTCAGGAGCGCTGACTTCCCAATGGGGAATCTTATTCTGGGTCCTTACTTGGGAATGTACCAGAGAGTTCGGGTAAATATATTTGGTGTGATGGTTGCATATATAAAGGTGAGTGTAGATGTGGGGTGAGGCATTTGAATGGAAAAATTTGATGGCCTTCTGGAACTGTTTATGAGGGTGAATTTTCAGGTGGTTATATCCTTGGTACGGTAACTTATTCAATCTATGGGTTGACCTATAAGGGAAGGTGGCGATTGAATCTAAAACATGGATTGGAATATCAAGTTTACCCTAATGGAGATGTCTTTGAAGGCTCTTGGATCCAGGAAACTCCAGAAGGACCTAGTAAGTACACCTGGGCAAATAGAAATGTTTATTTAGGAAATATCGAAGGAGGGAAAATGTCTGGGAAAGGAACTCTTACTAGGACAAATGAGGACTCATATGAAGGAAGCTGGTTAAATGGTATGATGCATGAATTTGGAGTGTATAAATGGAGAGATGGTGGCTGCTATGTTGGAACTTGGTCACAGGGTTTGAAGGATGGAAAAGGATCATTTTATCCAAAAGGCAGTCGGCTTTCAGCATCACAAGCAATGTACCTCAATGCTTCGAGGAAAAGAGGACTGTTGCCAGACATGAGATAGCAAAACCATACACATGTTGATCGTGCTTCTTCTGTGGATATAGCAAATGCAAAGGTTTCTGGGAACTGGGGATTCTGACGAATCTCTGCTGACAAACTCTCGAACTTAATAAATTTGGAGCAGTCTTGCAGCAGGAATGTTTCCCTGGAAAGGGATTTGAGTCTTGAGGTATCTATTGAAAAAGTGATTTGACATGATTCATCATTTGAATTATTTGAATCAATCTCAGAAGGCATGGAGAAAGAGAATGACACAAATGTGCCACCAATCTTGGAACGTGAATATATGCAATTGTTTTAATAAGTGAGCTAGTGTTAAATAACAGTTTTTCTTGAGCCTCTAGAAAAGAAAAACTGCACCAAAGGAAACTAGTGAAAGAGGTTAAGAGGCCTGGCCAAGCAATCATTAAAGGTCACCGAAGTTATGATCTAATGCTCAGTTTGCAGCTTGGAATTGGGTAACACTTTCTTTTGCTTGTTCCTACCATGTTACTGTTTCACATTTATTAGACATTTCTTGAGAGCCATGCTTTTTTCTTTTCTTCTTAATAATCATTTACCCAGTTTCTTTTATGAGGCAATGATGTATAATTAGCATGTATTCCAGTACACTTATAAAAGTTGCTTGTGTAACCTATATTTTTTGGTGTTCTTTGTCTGTACCTTGCGGAAAAACACAATCTACTTGTTATACAAGTAGTGTCAGCATCATATGTGCTACATGTCTCATTACATTATTTTTGAAAATCTCAAAAGTTCTAACATGCTTGGATTGTAATCAGATATACTGTTGGGAAAATTACACCTGTACAGAGGCATAAAGTTTGGGCATCAGACTTTGGTTCTCAGGCAAGCTTTTTGATGAATTTTCCAAGAGAAGGATCTCAACTAACACCAGCTCATCAGTCAGAGGATTTTAAGTGGAAAGAATATTGCCCCATTGTTTTCAGGTTGGTAGATAATGTTCTTTATGTTTCAGTCTACAAGAGGTTTTTGCTCCCCATATATTTCATTTAATGGGTTTGCTTGGCATTCTTGTTTTGAGCTCCTTTTATTTTTCAGTTTTGCTTGTTAAACCTATTTAGACCATAAACAACATAACATATCTTTTCAAGGAAATAACTCCTCCAACTTGTATGGAACAAATCTTTTATTTTATGTTCACTTAAAAATACTTGCTATCATTCTTTACACTTAAATCTTCACAAACAAAACATGAAATATTAGCATGCTTTGCCTTTTATAATATGGAACCACTCTTCTCTATTGGCAATTCTGTAATATTCTTGTTCAAATGTTATAGTTTGCTAACATCCTAGTGTATGAGGAAGGGGAGTGCAAGTTTCGTAATGATTTTGTGAATTTACTTCTCCTGTCAAACCCTAAAAGATGCTCCTTTTGGGATCATAAGCATGCAAGACTTCTTTGGATTACTACTAATTCTAAAACCTATGCCAAAATTTCCATTCCAAGCAATGTGGCATTCATCATGTGGGTGGTGAGTCAGTGAGATAATGCCAGAAATTTACCCGGAAAGTTGTGAAAATTCTTCATCCACATGATGAATGCCACATTGGTTGACATATTATTTGGGATGAAAAATTTGGCATATATTTGTTATGAGTAGTATTAATCATTCTTTAGAATTTATAGGAAAAGAAAAAAAAAATTATTAACTAAACAATTAGCTTATAATCTTTTCTTTCACTTTGAAAGAATGTATTATATATTTGTCATTGGATTTGAGCTATCCTTTTTTCCATATTGGTCTTGTACATTTTGTTCTTAAAACTCATTACAGGAATTTAAGGAAGATGTTCAAGATTGATGCTGCTGACCACATGATGTCCATTTGTGCAAATGATGCTCTCAGGGAACTTTCTTCTCCTGGGAAGAGTGGTAGTATCTTTTTCCTATCTCAAGATGACTGATTCATGATTAAGACACTCCGGAAATCTGAAGTGAAGGTTTTCCCATCTCAATTTAAACCTTGTGCATTTATTGCCTACTGTATTTTCATATTGCATATAGAACTTATCTTTTTCTTCTTTTTTCTTCTCTCTCTCTCTCTCTCTCTCTCTCTCTCTCTCTCTCTCTCTCTGTCGGTTGTATTGTTATAAGTGTTGATGCTTGATTGACTAAAATATTGCCTCAAGAAGTTCTTTTGGAAGGAATTTTTTTTATTTTATTTTTTATTTTATCTTTTTACAGTTACTGGGATTTTATGTTGCTCTAGGAAAATACTTTATTTCAGAATTTGCAGAAGTAGTGATACGAGGGTCAAGAGAAGTTCTCTTGCTGTTTCCAATTACCAGAGCTTTTGCATCACTAATCTGGTGAATATAGTTCTATAAGTTTTATTACCTTAGATTTGATTACAACCAAAGCCATTCACTTGATTTTTTTTTCCCCAGATAATCATTGGTTGAGTCGTGTTAACAAGGACATAGGGCCTTCTATGTGTTTTGGCATTTTAACTTTGATTTTAGAGGATCCAGCTATCTGATGGAGAGATTGCTTTCCATCATGGTCGTTGGAGTTAGTAGACTATATATGATTAACATGATATGATTTTCGTCAGTTTTGGTTTTTGTGCAACATGAGCTTTTATTTCTTACAATTCTTGCTTTATCACTTTGCAAAGAAGGTAAATTGGTACAATAATCCATTACTAATGCCAATTATAACTATGAAGTTTATTGTGTCAGTACATTCAATTGTAATTACTGATGCCAATTATTCATTTTAAATAGTAATTTGTCATTAAAAAATTTGCTTCTCATTCTGGAAGGAAAAGGGTAACCTATCTACAGATTAGTGCTAAGCCAATGATATAAAGACATGAAGTTCTTGCAATTGTATATATTGACCAAAGAACTGCTTAATGGGATGATAGTTTGTTCAGGATACGGAGTGAAAAGGAATAGCTTGAAGTACAACTTCAAGATAACTAACTGCTTTAACATTTGACTAATTGTTAAGATGTGCTTTTAAATCTTGCAACATGCTGCATTTTACTTGTATTTTTAAGTTGAGCAGTGTTGTATTAAATGTGACATGTTTGCCATGTTTGAAGTTCTACATCTCAATATCTTTTCCCCTTTTTGATAATTTTAACTTCTAGTAACAAAGTTATGTTTTGTAGGTTCTTCTATGGATGCCTCCAAATTATCATCATCATGTGAGATTGTACAAAAACACACTCATAACAAAAGTTTTTGGTCTTCACACGATCAAACCTTCAAGCGGTCAAAAGGTAATGAACAAGGTTTATCATTGCTTTCTCAGTACTGGTTTTTACCT
Source organism: Khaya senegalensis (assembly GCA_032402905.1). Lineage (NCBI taxonomy): Eukaryota > Viridiplantae > Streptophyta > Magnoliopsida > Sapindales > Meliaceae > Khaya > Khaya senegalensis. The sequence goes on along the minus strand of CP135545.1, from coordinate 3,549,016 downwards.
GGATATTTATACTTAATTTTCGGACATCCCCATTTTAGTAATTCTATTATGAAGTTTCCTTTGTGTACTTCTTTATTATCATTCAAGGAGCTTGCTCCTCAAGAATGTTGAATGCCTTCTATTTTTCCCACTAGAAGCTAATAGTTATAAACCAAACCCTGAATTGCAGTTTCACTATGTGGTGATGGGAAATATGCTCTGCACAGAACTAAGGACCATCGGAGATTTGATTTGAAGGGTTATCGCTAGGGCATTCCACAGAAAACATTGATATTGATGAGAACACAACACTTAAAGATTTAGATCTTAACTATTCGTTTTATTCGGAACCTTCTTGGCAAGGGGCTTTATTAAAGTAAGTGACACACTGAAGCTGTTATGTTGCAGTATTACATTTTTAAATTGACTACCGGTTAAGAGAACTTGCATAATATTCTGAGGTTTATGAGTCCTATTTTGTGTTAAACATAGTTGTGGGAAAATGAACAACAGGATAGCCCAATTGGTTAAAGTTTCATTTGGGATTGTGGTGCTTTTATTATGCTTTGAAAGCAAACCTAAAAAATTGTTCGGTAACACCAACTTTTAGTGGGACTCTCTATTTTTCGACTAAATATTTGATGTCTAGTGCTTTCATCCCACAACAGCTATGGCCTCAAAGCTACCACACCTCAATACCTAACAAAGCTTAAGTCTCTTGCAAGAGATCTAAAGATAAACCCCCTCACACCAAGCTTGGATTAAGATTGGTTAAATTTGCATCTGTGCTTGGGTAGGGTGTATGGTATTTTTTGTATAAAAAGAAATCAATGAGAAAATGCCAATTTTGTGTAATTTCCATTTGCAAGAATATAGATGGCTGACCTTCCAAGTATAAGACAGTTAATATAATTTTTTTTTCTCTCTAAAAATCAGTGCCTTATTTTGTACTAAATATAATTTGTTTCTTATTTGATGCACACAATTCTCACCTTCTGCTACATCTTTAGCTTACAACGTATGTCTTTGTGCAGACAGATAGAGACTGACAGCAAATTTTTGGAAGCTCAGCACATTATGGATTACAGCCTTTTGCTGGGTGTGCATTATCGAGCTCCACAGCACTTGCAGTCTCTCTTGAGAGTAAGAGATGGATTGGGAGTTGTTGCAGAGGAAGGTATGCATTATGTCTAACAGTTGATGTTGTGTTAGTAATTCCTCTGGACAGCTGAATCTGCTTGATGAAAAATTCAAGAGGAGATGATTAATTCAATTGTTAGAAATATCCTTTCATTGATAGGAACTTACAGAGTAGTAGAAGTGCAGAAAAAGATCACAAGAAAAGAAATTAACAGTAGTTGCTAAAATTTTATATTGATGTGATTATTGGGTACAATTATAATGAAATGGAGGGCTATAGATTCAAGTGGAGATAATATTTAAAAGTAATAATATAACATGTTGAAGCAAGAGGTTCAATTTCCACTAGTGGTTTATGTGGGTAGATTTTCTCCAGAGTAGTTATGCTCTGTAATAGATCTAGATATCCAGGGCCCAAGATATCTGGGTGCGCTATTAAAGATCTGATCCAGCAAGGTTCTGGTAGTTATCTGACTGAAAATTGTCGGTAATCAAAATTGCAAAAAGAAAAAATATAATGTTGAACCATTGAGAAATTGCCAATTAGGACTCATTTGAAACAATGAGCTACTTTATACAACATAGATGCGGTAAACATATGTTGTCCACTTTAGCTCTTTCTAGTACCGAATTGAGTTTCTTTGTTTACTGACTAGATTGTAGCTTGCGTAGTTATGTCATTTATCTGGATAATAAACTGATATTAAAACTTTGGTGGTGCTATGTCTCACTCTCTAGAGGATGAACTCTCCAACTACCCACAAGGCCTTGTTTTGGTCCCTCGTGGAACAAATGACAATAATGTTGTTGTCAGCCCTCCCATTAGAGGTAGGCGATTGCGAGCATCTGATGAGGAAGTGAATCTCCTTCTCCCTGGTACAGCAAGGAACGATATCTTTGCACCTCAAGAATGGTTTCCTCTCCATCGAAGCCCCCCATTAATCGCCTGCAATTTTAAAAAGATCATTAATTCACTGACCCCTACACATTGAATTAAGTACATAACAATGTGGAACGTTCTAATTGTACTCTTAAAAGGAATGGACAGACTATGCATTTAGCTCCAGATATTAGAAAATTGAGCATGTAAATTTTCTTGTTTGTTTTATTAAACATATCAGTGTAACAGACTCTCAGATTCAGCTTGGTGTGAACATGCCGGCAAGGGCAGGGCAGATCTATTTCATCAATGTTACGATGTTGTTCTGTACCTGGGAATAATTGATATATTGTAAGAGTACAACATGTCTAAGAAGATCGAACCCGCGTACAAGTCTCTTCAATTTGATTCCATATCCGTAATTTGCAGTTGACCGTATATTCTACTCCCAGCGCTTCTTGGAATTTATTCAAAAGATGTTCCCTGTTACAAGTTAAAAAAAAAGGTGTCTTCTTTTTGGTACTAATACTATACTAACGACGGCCATGTCATTGGGGTTGTAAGTATCGCGACGAAAGCGGCTTGTAAGGAGTTCATCAAATAGCTGATAAGTAATGGTTCCCTTATCTCATGTTATTCCCTCTGCTGATTAGTTTATGTATTGTGAATGGGTGAGCTCAAATTGATTCGCACGAACTTAGAAAGCCTGAGAGAAAATCATATTATTATAAAATTTAAAAAAAAAATTACCATAACTACCACAGTTTTAGTTTTCAAGCACACATTAACCCAACCTAACCCAAATCGAAACACTTTGAATCAAAACTCAATCTGAATTATCGACCAATCCAAATCAATTAAAATCAGTTTGATTCTATTTGAACAATGTAATTTTAAAATTTATTATTGTTATTTATTAGTGTTATTATCATTATTATTTTTTAAAAAAATTAAATTAATTAGTACCAAATTGATAACATAAGTAAACGACAAATTGCGAGACAATTTAGTTTAACAATGAAAAAATTAATTAAAACACATGCTAAGGAATACAAACCAAGTTAAGATAATTTTTACTTTTGTAAAAGGAAAAAAATATAAAATTAAAAATAAAATACAGCCCTAGAAAAGAATATTTGTTCATTTTATACAGGCTTAAATTGTATCATTTGAGTTTAAAAAAAAAAAACACTTTAATACAATTCAATTCATAATAAAGTAGAATTAAAAAATTTAATTAGTTTGACTTACCACCCCATTGACAATGATAATAAAAATATCTTAGAAGTACTTAATTCAGTTTTATTAAATGATCCGCCTGAACTGTCATCCCTAGGGCTTTTCAAATTTCACATTTGACACCAAAATTCCCTACTTGAACCTAACAAAATTTACCTTCGTTTGCAACGTCAACAACTCAACAAACACACATTTCTTAAGAAAATAAAATAAAACAAAAGTAAAAATGACAAGAAACTGAAAATACTATCAAGCTCTCTAATAAGATCCTGATTTCAATTTCATGCACATCAGATTTGACAGCCAAATTTATCTCAGAATGATACTTGACATAAAGAAATTTGCATCCACATTGGATCATTAAATATGACAGTAGCATACAGGATGGCAGGGTGGGTCAACTACTGTCCCATGTTAGGAGGTTGAGGGGGTGGACCAATCTGCATCTGCTGACTCATAAAACCCTGGGGGGGAGGAGGTATTGTTGGAGGCCTACCCATCTGGGTACCGGGAGTGAAATTTGCCATTGTACCACCACCGCCAGGAGGTGGTGGAGGAGGAGCAGGTGGAGCCCCACCAGTAGGCATGGGCCTTGGCCCATTCATCAATGGAGGTGGTGGAGGTGGTAATGATCCGGTCATTGGTGGGGGTGGGGCTCTAGCAGGATTTCCTGTAGGCAGGCCTGGTTGTGGTCCCTGTGGAGGTGGTGGTGGTGGTGGTGGAGCTGCTATGCCATTGGCTGCAGGGGCAGTTTGAGGTTTGTTTGTCTCCAGTGGTTTGGTTTTGAAATATAGCTGCAACTGCACATCTCAAATAGAGAAGTAAGCATAAAATCACACACATTCCAGAAACATAGAACAATATATATATATATATATATATATATATAAACAAAAAAGAACAGAAGTTTATAAAAGTTGATTAATGTCTAATCTTGCCTGAGTTAAAGTTTTTTCCTAACTAGTTCAACTTGTCAGCTATCATATGATCAACTTTATGGCAGCAAGTCATACCTTATAAACTACAAGGAAAAATATCTACAGTAAGAAACCTATATCAAAACTAATTGAACCCAATCGGTTGCAAGGTTGTCTTAATTTTTCTAATCCATGTAGGCCTTTGCAATTTCAGTCACAGACAGACATTGTGAACCACTTGACAAGCAACCAGCTTCAATCATCTGAATGGTCCAAGTCCCAGAAAATGGGAAGAACCAAAAAAATTAACATAAAAATAAAAGGGTAAGTATAATCAAACAAACCGTGAACATCTTTGAGTCTGGATCCCAATGGGAAAAGAATTTGGGAGTAGATTTGTCAATCTCAGTACTAGGAACCTAAAACATAAATGCAGAGCTAAATGGTTAATATCACCAAAACTTAATGGTAAAATGAAAATCAACATGACACAATAAGATGGTCAAATTACCTTAAAAGCTATGATCTCATATGGTTCTGCTGCAAACAGAAGATACTGGTATCTCTTATCAAATGGTTGAACTCTCTGCATAAAGATAAAATTAATATATTTGGCTATGGTTCTGTCTAGGAAGAAAAAGCAAAATGCTTACCATCGAGCGCAATACAAGTTTTTGAAGTAAACAATCTTATAGTCCCATTGAGCATAAAAAACTGTAACGCACAAAACCAAAGTAAAATTTTGAGCCTACCTGCTCAAAAGATGACATAAACCGATGCCTTGGCTTCATTAAATCTTCTATCTCAGGATATTCAATCTGCATTTGAAAGCAAATCCTCATTACCCATAACAAAATATATGATACTGTATTATGGAACCAAGTCCAAGAACAAAATATGAACAAAAAAAATATCATATACCTGGAAAAGAAGAGACCTCTGCTTTGTCTCAGGATCAAACTGTTTTGTCACGCGATAGCCAGGCCTACCGATTTTGACTGCATGCACACCACACACAAACATAATCTTTAGTTGATGAAATATTAGGCACAAATCTTATTAAATTACAATTCTTTTACGTCTCAAGTAGAGACAAGAATGGATCAGTGATTTATGCAAAAGCTTCAAAGCAACACTACCAAAAATTTTCAATGATATCAACACAACAATAAAAAATTATGGCATAACAAAAAGCATTCAACTAACAGACTCATATGCACTATAATTTGGTTAACCAGTCCTTGTTTGATTATCAAAGTCAATTAAACAATCGGTAGTAATGATAATTAAGTACCAGACTTCAGCGCTAAGGTCATGGACAAACCACAACCTGTCTTGCCTCACAGAAATGTACCACACAAGTTTCAACCTTTGTTTCAATCCAACTAACTTCTGGCCTTAAATTTAGAACAGACTCACAATATCAATTTTACACTTCGTATTCAAAATCATAATACTATTTTAGAGACAAAATTGACATAAATCGGATATTTATCCTGATAGATAACTATGCACGCCAGGTATTTGAAAGAACCAATTAGAAGAAATAAGAAACTTGCCTGTTTTACGAACGGAGACTTTGCGCTTGTGAGGCTGGGGCTGAGCAGGAGAGTCCTTGGCCTCGCGCGCTGCTCTCTTAGCCAAATTGGTCTGATGCCGCTTCCCTTGTGTATGGGCCAAATAATTTCCCTCATTATTGTGCAGTGTCAGACACAGCTTACATTCGTAACTACAAAATAACCAGAAAAACTCATCACAACATATTTAACAACATCAAACACACACAAGACTAACAGAGAGAAACAAAGACATACCTGCCGAGGTGGTTGCGCATGAAATAGGGGTCTTTTGCAAGATCTATGGTTTCGAGGGCCAGCCTGCGGAGGCGTTCGCGACGGTCGATGGCTTCATTTTGAGCGGAGGCGGCGCCACCACTGCCGGGCTTTGAACCCCACTCTCTGTCCATGATTATGATTTACCTTTTGCTTTCTCTCACACCGAAGACCGAAGCAGAAGCTTCTGCTGCTGCTGCTGCTGTAGCCTGCGGCTTTGCATTAGTATATACAGTACTTCAGATTGAATGAAGGGCAAGCAATGGGCTCGGTCCAACCCATACCCAATTTGAGGGATTTCTTGTTTTTTTTTGCGCTAAAAAGTGGCCCATAACTTTTATTTTGTTAGGATGCGGTAATGGACATTCTCGTCACCGTCAACCTAATCATTTTTTAAATTCAACATCTGTCGAGATTATGCTTAGATGCGATTTCTTATAGGTTAATTTATATATGTGAATCAAAAATATATATATATATATATATATATATCTACTCCTATATTATTTAGGAAAAAAAAATGTGCCATATTCATTTATGAGATATCCAAACCCTAATTTAAGCCATCTTCATTCTTAAGAGGTGCATATAATAATTATGTTAAAACTAAAAATACAAACTAGCAAGTAAATACAACACCAATCCAATCAATTTCTTTTTCTTTTTCTTCTTATTCTTATTTATTTATTTTTTTTAATCTTTTTTGTTTTGTGAAACTCGTACCACGCAAATAACTTAACATATTACTACCAACCCAATTTCTTAAAAAAAATATATTCAACTTATTTTAAGGTGAAAAAAGAAGAGAAGCATATATATTTCTTCCAATTTTAAGAAAACAAATACGAGTCTTATAACATATAGGGCATGTTTGGTTCAATGTATTAGAAAATTAAATTGTATGAAAAAATTATACAATGTTTGACAATTGCACAAGCTTGCACTACACTGCACCACATAATCAATTGCACAAGTGATAAATGTTACAATTCAAGTTATCATATCACATTTGCGTCGTGTTATATAAAGTCTAACCCAAATTTAACCCTTTTAATAATTGTATTAATAACTAAAATTTTAATCCAATATGTTGTAGTTGTATAATTCATTTAATATGTATTTTGTAAGTTTTATTATTTTTTAAGATATATTTGATACTACGCAATTCAAATGTTAATCAATTTTATGTTAAATGATACTAAACACCTTTTAAATGTGACAAATATAATAAAATATTTATTTTGATCAATATATTATTTTAAAAGCGTTAACTTTTTTACCGATAATATTTTTTCTTTTTAAAATATTTCTCACTACTTTGATTATTAGTGTGACTATGTAGATTTATTTTGAAATAATTGTGAACTTGTTTCAACATTTTTAGATATTAAACACTTTGAAAGTTTAACAATTATAATTAATATTTAGTAATGTACCATAACTTTTAAGTTATAATAAAATAGTACTTTATCGAACTTCATCTCAATTGTACATACTACGTGGGTAATATCCTTTCGTTATCCAATTCTAATATCTATAATATATCAAAACCCTATATCAATATAAATACATATTATAGATAAATATGTGCTAAATTTATTATCACTATTTCTTTGTATAACATTTAATTTATTCTAACAAAAAATTTACTGTTTTGGTCACTTATTAATATTCATTTAAAAACTCAAATTTAAATCGAGTTAGTAAAAACTCTAAACTTATGTATACCAAGCTAACAAATATTATTTTGATCATCATTCATTTTCATATATAAACAACATATAATCAAACCAATTTTAAAATATAATACGTAATTAGTTTCGTAATTAGTTTCATACTTATATACTACATAAACCATATACATTTATATTAGATTCGACTATAATGTCTCTAGTCAAAAGGATTATATTACGTACTAGTATAATTATACGATAAATTATTAACTATATAATCTCATAATATTCATTGAAGGCATTCAATATCTCACTATGTGATATTATTACCCATTCAATATCACCTATATAGGAGATAATTCACAAATGATTAAATAAATTATTCAGATAATTCATAAATGCACTTTATTTGAATGTATGACAAAATAAAAGAGATAATTTATATTTATAAATAAAAATTTTTTTCTTTTATTAATAAAAATAATAAAATTGTATATATATATATATCCTTTAAACCGATATTATGAATAATTTTTAGAGTATATTCTAACAAAAATTAAGAGAGAGACATGAAGGTAGTTAAAATATGTAAGAGTAAACAATGATAATAAGCATAGAGAACCTTTTAATCAATATTGCAGAATCTATGAAATTAAACTTGGGAAGATTGCATTAAAATTCCTTAGTAAAATGGTGGGGCAAACAAAATTGAAGAAAGAATTAGATGTATGCTTTTTAGTGTCAAATTACCTAAATACTTTTGAGCGAGACAATGCAAACTACAATTCAAGTGATTAACGTTTTTATCTTTTAGCTTCAGTAGATAATGATGCACCCAAGAGAGCATGAATAGGCAAATATATTTCTTAAAAACACTTGTGATTGTTTAGTTGTAAAGCTTAATTATGTTCATATCCTCTGGGATTTGAAAGATCAGAGCCTGATATGAGGTGTATTTGTTCTTGGGCTTTAGTAATGAAAAGTTTAGGTACAACATACGAAATCCAATTGTAAAAATATTATCAGAGATAGGGTTATTGTGTTGCTTAAAAATTAAATAGTTAATGATATTGAAATTGACATGGGTCTTAATCTTGTCTTGAAACTTTGACTGCATCTAGTTTAATTCCTCCACCAACTACTTAAAATTATTATATCAAAGAAAAATTGAAATACTAATGACTGTCTCCTTGAACAACCACCTATAAAACTATCTACACAACTAGCAAGCTAGATCTCAATTGGAAGATTCATGGTAAAGTGACAACCTTCTACAAGACATTTCTACATTGGTATGTGATGCGATTATTCATAGATGAAAGAGCAAGAAAACTTTTAAGAAGCTGTAACACCCACAATTGATATTGATTAGAAATTTCTTTATTAATGATTAATGATCTAATTTTATTTTAAATTGAATGATCAAAGTTAAGTTTGAATTTTAAGAAATGAAGATATTATATTTTATTTTTGAGTTTTAAATTCAATTTTGAGTTCGAATTAAGATAGATAGTCATCATATATATATATATATATATATATATATATATATATTAATGCAAACCTCAGACTGTAACTATGAGCCAGTAGCAACGTTCCCGTCACTGTATGCGGTCTTTCTTCTACCCTTCAAAAACTTTACCCAACTTTAAGGAGAGGATTGCTAAGGACGAGGTTGATGTCTTGATTGAGGTTAGAGGTACATATGGTTTCTGATTGCTAATCAAGGTAAGTAAATTCATGCATTAAATGTTTTTATGTCAATATATCAGATATGGCATGCAAGCACATGGATGTTTTGAAATCGAATAATTCTTATTTTTATAATTTAAATTCTACCGAGTTCCCAAATTAAAGCTAGATATGATCTTAATTTGCAAAAAACAATTGACAGTGCGCAATAACTGTTTTGGGTTACGTTGTACTGCATTGGCCACTGGGGTACTAATGATATAACGTGGCATAAGCAAAGTTATTACTCTTTTTTTTTTTTTTCTTTATGTTTTTGTTTATAATCATGCTTACATGTTTGTTGAACGTTCTAAAAATTATAGTTTTATGTATAAATGCTTAGAACATCGTGATGTTATGCATTAGTTTGCTTACTATGTTGATGAGTTATCCTTTATCATTAAATTTTAGATTTAGTGTATTTTGATGTGTAATTTTAATTGAGGTCTTATTTTAATTTTAATTTTTTCATGTTTATTCATATGTTAAATTTTGGGGTGTTAGAAAAGTTATGTCATGTTTACTCATATGATAAATTTTGTCTTAATTGTTTTTTGTTTTGTATAAAAATTTGAATTTATAAATTAAAAAATTAGATGCAAACATTGTTGGAATGTGACTCTTTTTTCTATAAAAGGTAAATAATGTGATTCTTTTTTCTATAAAAAAATTATATTACAAGTAATAGGTATCCTAATCTATTTTCATGTTAATAATTTTTTTTAGAATTCAAGGTGGAATTCTACACTAATCTTAAAAGATTTTTAAAAGATAATTTTAAGGATAAGGGATCCATTGAGATTATTGGATTTATTAAGAGAATTATAAATATTTGAAGTACAAATTCATGAAATATATTTAAATTTATTGAGAATATATTTGAGGTAAAAATAGTAAGATATGTCTAAATTTATTAAGATGAAGTATTAATTTTTTACAAATTTTAATGAGACTGAGATTTAAGTGTGATTGGAGTTAGGTGCAAGTCTTTACTGTCATTATTATTATTATTATTATTTTGAATATAGGAATTTTTTGACAATATTTTTTTATAGTGAATTTATTTATAGGTATGCCTACATTTTTAAGTGTGGAACCTTGGGTTTGGCCTGAAAAAATGTTAAAAAAAAAAAAGTGTGGACAATCTATTAAAAAAAAAATATAGAGTCACTTTTCTGTTCATGCACTAACTGATAATGAACACATAAACATCTAATTAGGTCGGTTCAAAGGAGAGGAACAGACCTTTCTTTGATAGTAGAGAAAGCTAGGGATCGGGGCACAACAAGAAACAAGTCACCCAAATTTGGAATCTCTCTGTCTTGACTAATTTGCATATCCTTTTTATTGTTATTAGATTTGTTTTGTTTTCAAAGATTTTATACCCTTCATTTAGCTACATTTCGTGCAAGCACGACTCAACGTTCTCTCTCTCTCTCTTGGTGAATTAGAGGAGGTTTAGAGTGAATCTATCCTTTATGGCAATAGAAGCAAGCAATTGTATTTTATTAGGTTTCTAAAAGAAGTTTAGGTTTGTGTATAAATAAATGTTCTCCAACATAAATATCTGCATTTATTTTTACAAATTTTTGGTTTTATTTAATCTCAAATTTGATTAATTTATTATTATTTTTGTACTGATTTAATAAAAAATTAAGAAATTTTAAATTTTAAAAAAATTTAAATGTGTATATATATAAATATATATCATTATTTTTGAATGATATATCATTTTAATAAAATATTATTATCATAATTAATATATTTTTAAAAATTTTATTTCAATAATCTTAAATTATGATTAAGATTTATTAAAATAAAATATTAATCTACAAACATATGGTGTATCAATAAAATTTTTTGTCAAAAAAATAATATCAATAGTTAGAATAATTTTGTAAAACATAAACTATGATCATAATTATCGCATTGGATCATGTATTTAGAATATTTAAGTTTCTTGAAGTTATAGGATCCCATGATAATTTTTAGTTTATAATTTGGTAAACAAAATTTTAAAAAGAAAAAAAAAAAAGCGCACACACACATACGGGCTTTATTTCACTGGTGGTCTTTGCTTTTTGCCTTAAGAGGACAAATTCTCCAACAAACTATAGAAAACTTTTCTTACCTAGCGAAGAAATTATTCATAATTACATGCTAATTAAAAAAATATTAAATTTACTTTTGAGATAATATTAAATATTTTTGTAATTATTTTTTAAAAATTACAAAAAACCATCAAATTATGTCAGCATTTATTCTTTAGTATTTTGAATTTAACAAAATTTTTGTAAATTATAAAAAAATGTACTTTATATTTTAATTTTAGCTAATATTTTTGTATGTCACATTTTGCAAATTAACCAATAAATGTTACAAATTATAAATAAATCATCTCTCAAATGAGTTTCAACACTAAAAAAGGAAATTTTATGAGTTTAAGAAAATATATCAATAAAAAAGATAAAAATATTCAAAGGTCCTTAGTCTTTGTCATAATTTGATAAAAATATCCCATAATTCGTACAAGTAACTAGATATTTATATATTATAAACCATACTTGCTACAGTTATATAAAATTATGATTTTTTTTATTATTAATTATAAGTTACATATTTATATTTATTTAAAAAAATTTATGTCTTTGGATAATTATAATCCTTACATGGACATAAAGATATTTATCAAAACTTGTTTATCTTGAATCTATGCCCATCCATTGTTCAAAATATGTGAATGAAGCATTACATCTGAATAATTTTAAAAAAATTGCTTTAGTTGGATGAATTTATGAACTTTGTACATTGTTGTTAAAAATATTTTCAAATATTAAATAAAAATATTAAAAATTATGTCTATTCTAAGTACAAAAATTTAAATTATATTATAATTATATTAATTAAAATTTGATCCCAATCAATAATGCAAAATTAAAAAATGTTGTTAAAAGCATTTTGAGTTTATAAAATATGTGTTTATTCATTATTTACAGGTCATATTTTTTAATTATTTATAAATAGTGTTTGAATTTAAAATTTAAATTAATTTAAAATTATCGATTTTAATTTAAATAAATTCGATCTAATTTAATAATAAGATATAAATATGGTTCAATTATTTTATTAAATTATATTCGCTCAAAAAATAAATACATCACATTATATTTATCATTAAATTTAAAAATAATCTAATCAAAAGATTAATATAAAACTTTAAATTTTAAATTTTTACACTATAAAATATAAAATTACCAAAAGTAAACTGTTAATTTTTTATATTTATTAAATTAAATTAATTTAATTAATTTAGGGCAAACTTAATTTAAAATTTGATCTAATTATTATAGTTTAATTTTTAAAAAATAAAATTAATTCTATAAATTTTTAAACCGGATCAAATATTGGATGAATTTGAATGTGCTCACCCCTCGGCGCCACAATCATAGTAGTTTGGAAATGAAAAAAAAAATTAAAAAGAAAAAGTGAAGAATAGCGTTGGCGTGTTGTGTCAGAACGACAGACAGCTGAGTCTTGTTCCTCTCGTCAGCCGTTTTCTTTAACTTGTATTTCTTAGCAAAGCATTTATACATTGATGCCTACCACTGCCAGCTTTTCTTTTTTTATTATCTTTGTAATTTTTCTCTGTAATTTTATATATACATATATGTATGTATAAGTATATATTACAAGTGCTCTGCACTGCACTTTTCTAACAGAGAAAAAGGAAGAACATCATTCAATTGCAAGAAAGTTTTGTTCATCACTACAACTAACACAAAACGGAACGTAACAGAACAGAATTGTAATCAAAGAAAGAAATAAAGAGAAAAATTTCAGTTCTTTAGAAACATTCCATAATGGGATTCTCTTCAGGACAGAGCAACAATGGCTACGATCTTTCTTTCAAGATCTTGTTGATCGGTGATTCTGGTGTTGGTAAAAGCTGTCTACTTGTTAGCTTCATTTCCTCCACTTTAGATGATCTTGCGCCCACCATTGGTACTTTCTTTTTACTATTTTTTTTTTTCCTTTTCTTTACTTTCTGTTTGGTTGCTCAGAAAATGTTAGTAACTGCAGAGTAAGGCATTTGCTTGATATTTAGTACCAGTAATTAACCTACTTTTACCGATTGGAGGTGGAGTTTAATGAAACCAGAAAGAATGATAAAATGAAGTATAAGATTTTGTGTATATTTCTAAGCTTTTAAACAGTGGATTTTGGTGTTGGATCTCCGATAATATTAGATTCTCAAATTTGGATAGTGAGTGTGAACTTATTCCAAATTTCTAATTTTATGGATTATAGGATTCTTATAGTTGTTCTGATTTTATAGTTTATTCAATTAATTACTTGATTTGGGATGTCGTCTTCTATGAATATCAAGTTTGGGGTTCTTCATCATGTCCTTTCATGACGGCTTTCAATTTTTTATTACATTATTAATGCAAGATATTATCAAATTGTGGAAAATGTCTTCATTTCCTGTCATATCTAGATGACCCAGCTGATTTTTACATGTTAGTTTATAATGTAGAATTACCAAGTTATTTTTATTCTCCTATTTTTTGCAGGTGTTGATTTTAAGATCAAGCTGTTAACAGTGGGTGGGAAAAGATTGAAGCTGACAATTTGGGACACAGGTGAGCTATCACTGTCATCTATTCTTTAATTAGAATCTGAGTACACTTCTAAACAGATTTTTAACCTGTTTGTTGTTCTCACCAATATGAGTTCTTGTTATTATGTCATTATCGTTGCCATTTTTTGAGGCCTAGATGATGCTATAATAAAATCTACTTGATCAAATATAAATGTAAAAGTTAGAGAAAATGTGCTCACGTTATAGGCTCCAGAGGTTGCTTCAATCGGAATAACTCTTTTGCTTCAGTTTTAACTTAGAATCCAGGTCTATCATTGGGTTGAGCAAAGTATCTTCTGAAGATTTAATAAGGAAAAGAAATGGGAAAGATACAATATAATGTCAAACTTCTGCATTATTTATTTTGTCATATTGCCTCTTTCATAACCCATGAATGACTTCTCTCAGTAATGAATTATACAATTTATCATTGAGTTATGAACTTCAAAGATAAAGGTCGTTGTAGATTACTTCAATAAACTATATAGATGCTTTTTAAACCCATTTTTCTTTTGTAAATTGCATACTATTGTGATGTTCAGGATAATTTACAGCACGACAAAATTTAAACTTTTACCAATTTAAGGTTGTTCATCATTGTGATAACATAAATTATTCTTTGTCATCTCATTGAAATGTTTATTCTTTAGAATAAGCATTATAATTCCTTTTTGGCAATGTGAATGAATCGTGGTTAATTGTAAATCTGTTGTTTCTTGCAGCTGGACAGGAGAGATTCAGGACATTAACAAGCTCTTATTATAGAGGTGCTCAAGGAATCATTCTTGGTGGGCCATCAAAAATATATGTTGCATGTCATTTTGCTTAAGCATGAAGGAAATGTTATGTTTCCTTGATTTAGTTTATTGAGTTAATGGTATCAACTTGCAAAATATAGTTTTTTAATATCACAATGCAAAAGGTACTAACATGACTGGTAGCTATTACTTGTTAAAGAAGTAGGCTTGGATTCTTGGTGGCTGCCAAGTCGAATAATATGGTTTAATTAAATTACAATCTTCTATATTTTACATACATTTTAATAATTTGCCAGTCAAGCTCCTCTCCTAAAGTGACTGAAATGTTTGAGTTGAAATTACATAATGAGGATTCATAATTACTAGAAGTCATGTATGTCAATAGATTGGTGAAAGGAAATACAAAAGATGACATTTTAATAGATTACCTAATGCTTGTTGGACATTCTAGCTTTTCCTTTCCTAAGAGAGGGTGCACACACAGTGTCTTAACTAACACTAAACAAAGTGGGTTTCTTTCTTTTTTTCTTTTGTGGCCCATAGGCAACTTGGGAAACAATGTGTTTTTTGGCCCCTGCTTAAAAATAATTGAGGTTTTCCCAAAACCTTTTTTTGCCTTTACCTTTTGTTTTGCTCAATCTCACTCTAATTGTGTAACATAGTTGCATTAATGCATAAATTGATTGTGCTTGATCTTTAAGAAATAGAATTGGTTTTAGCATGCATTTTCTCAAAGAACTCTTTGTTCTATTTTTTGACATTCTTTTACAAAGCAAGCTTCTGTTTTGTTGTCATTGATTGCTGTGTTCTTTTGGTCAATTGTGGCATTTGCCAGCCAATTGGCCTGAAACTTATCATCAGTCATGACTCCAACTATACGTTTCCTGCTATCTATTGAATGATTTTTCTAGGCATTTTTCTCATATCATTTTCATTTCCCATCATACATTATTAAAGACGTACTTGGTTCCTTGTTTTTATTGTAGTTTATGATGTGACGAGGAGAGAAACATTCACAAATTTGTCAGATGTGTGGGCTAAGGAAGTGGATCTTTGCTCCACCAACCATGATTGTGTCAAGATGCTAGTGGGAAATAAAGTTGACCGAGTAAGTGTTGTAATCTCTACCTTCTTACCTAGATTTGAATCCCAGAATAGATGATAAGCTCACATTTGCCACAATGTACAAGCACATACTGTATTTACCCATTGTTAATACATAGTGTCACTTGAAGAATACTGTTGAAGTCATCTCATTACTGTAATTTCTTTTATGTGAAGCTGATCATTCAGATTCATTATCATGCATGTCAAAATCTTGTCAAGTCTATATTACAATTTGCGGTAGATAAAATTCTCATGTTATTATATTTGAATGATGTGTGATTTCAGGATTCTGAAAGAGTTGTACATAGAGAAGAGGGAATTGCTCTTGCAAAAGAGCATGGATGTTTGTTTCTTGAATGTAGTGCTAAAACCAGAGAAAATGTGGAGCAGTGCTTTAAGGAGCTTGCATTGAAGGTACTGTACTCTTCGAGAAAGCACTTACTAATCTGTCCCATAGAAAATTGGTAGTTTATCCTTTCTTTCCCCCTTTTCTCCCTAAATATTACATGAAATAAACCGAAACTCTCCCCAATCATAGTGTGAACGATATTCAAACCCCAAATGTCTTGTATTAGTCCAAAGGAGTTTTGTGCATCTATTCATTCAACTAGTACCCACAGTGATATACTTTATACTATAAGATCAAATTGAATAGAAGTAGATTAGTATAATAGTACATGTATCATTCACCAGCTTAACCTGGGTTCTGAATAGAAGTAGAAACATGCATTATATCCGCACACAAGTATATACATTTTACATTTACTAGTCTGCTTTCATGCTGTGGATCAAGATTAATTAAAGATTATTGTACAGATAATGGAGGTTCCTAGTCTTTTGGAAGAAGGATCAACTGTAGCAAAAAGAAACACTTTAAAGCAGAAACCAGAAAACCAATCGCCTCCTAGTGGAAGCTGTTGCTTGTAAGTTGCAGCAATGAACTGCAGAGGAAGGTCTCAATGGGAAGGCAAAAGACTTGGGTATCAACAAAAGACGCATGCACTGTTTTCTTGTTAGCATGATGATCGGATAATGTTGTATATGTAATTTCTTCTTTTCTTTTTCTTTTTCTTCATATCATATCATTTAGTGCTGCTGCTGTTGTTTTCATTGAGTTGCCTTGCCATAGTTATGGAATCCTAGCACTCTGAATAACATGAATTAGATAACATTGTAAATGCGTCCCTTTTTTAATTTGGTTACTGATCCATGTAGAAAAACAAACTACTTGTATTTATTTTATGAAGTGAGTTTTCTATTTCATGCATGCTTGCAGTCATGCTAGGATATTATATCCCAGCAAGTAATATTAGAATGTGCTTGGATTCACATTTTAGCAAAAGCAACTTGTGGGTGTGATGATACAATGAATTATAGCATATAATTCTTAATACTATTATTTACACTTTTACTTTCAAATTTAACCTTTTACATTAAACAGTAAGCAACATGATATCAACTTAAGCTTGATTTGTGATTTTGTGTTCGAATTCTTTTAAAAACTAAAACACATGACTAATATGACTTATGTGACAAGGTCATTATGTATAATCTTTCAGTTGAACCATATAGGATTTAGAAAACGCACAAAATATGTGTTGAATGTGTCATGTCATTGGTGTTTCCTATCATTTTCCTTCACTTGAAAAGAACTTGTCCAGTGATCATACAACGTAGCTTTCAAATGATAAGACAGATCAAATTACATTAAATACCCATCTCAGCAGGTAGGTTGACCATATACACATTATCATTGATTTGCTTTAAATGGCAAATAATGTTTTTTCCACAACTTGCCGTGAACATTGTTGGTAGTCTTTCCTTACACAAACACCTCAGTTATGGCCATTGTTGGGTAGCTTGACGAACAAATGGTAGGAAAATAGATTCAGTTCTTATTCAATATTCCTCTGATTTACATAGAGATGTTTATATGAATTTTTTTTCCTAGAAAGTAAAACTTGAAAATATAATTAATATCCAGTTAGATCTAAATAGGATTGTTCAAAGTTAATATTTAAAAAAGATAATACTAAATACGCCAACTGATCTCCTAATAATTTGAATTATCTCAAATTAATCTTATCCATTCAACATTCCCCCTCAAGCTAGTAGAAAAATGTTTAACATTCCTAACTTACTTAGACAATCTACGAATCCTTGTTTTCTAACGCCTTTTGTAAGTAGATCAAGCATCAATAACTTTGAAGGAATAAAAGTTATATATATTTCCTTATAATCTATTTTTTTCTTTAGAAAGTGTTTATCAATCTCCACATGTTTTGTACAATCACGATAGAAAGGATTATGGGCAATGTTAATAGTAGCTTTATTGTCACAAAAGATTTTCATTGGTTTTACATAAACTCTCCTCATATAAATAGTCTCTTGATTTATATTATCTCTTAGGCTCTTTATGTAAGAGCACTTAACCCTGCTTTTGCACTCTTCCTTGCTACCACATTTTGCTTTTCACTTTTTTATGTAGCTAAGTTTTCTTAGATAAATGTACAATAGCCAGATGTAAATTTTCTATCGTCAATTGATTCTACCTAATTAGCATCAATATAAGCCTTCATATTTCTCTTATCACTCTTACCAAAAAATAAACCTTTTCCTCGTGAGAATTTCAAATACTTTATAATTCTATAAACTAAATCTAGATATATTGAATGGATTATGTATATATTGACTAACTAAGCTCATTACAAAAGCGGTCAAGTTTAGTGTGGGATAAATAGATCATCTTTCCCACTAATCTTTGGTATCCCCTTTATCTATTGTATTTCCTCCTTTTCCTATATTCATGTTAGGCTTTACTGGAACTTCATATGGCTTACACCTTGCGTTTTTGTCTTTTTAAGTAAATTTAGTGTATACTTTCTTTCAGTGATAACAATACTCTTCTTGCTCCTTACTACTTGCATTCCCAAAAAATACTGAAGTTGTCCCAAATCTTTAATTTCAAACTCCTTTACGGAAATGAGACTTTTAGATCATCATCTATTAAAATAATATAATCCACATTCACTATAAAAATAGTAATTTTTTCATATGAAGAATTATTGAAGAGTAATGTATGATTTACTTGTCTCTGAGAATACATAAATTTATTCAATGATGTAAAGAACCTATCAAACCAAGTTTTTGATGACTGATTCAAACCATAAAGAGATTTTCTTAACTTATATACATTTCCTTTGCCAACTTCAGTTTCAAATCCTAGTGTCGACTTTATACAATCTTCTTTTTTTAATTCTCCATTTAAGATTGCATTTTTCACATCCATTTCATAAAGTGGCTAATCTAGATTTGTTGTAACAGACACCATAACTTTGATAGTATTAATCTAGTCACATGTGTAAATGTTTTTTAGTAGTCTATACCATAGGTTTAAGTGAACTCTTTGGCAACTAACCTTACTTTATATCTCTTTATATTCCCAGTAACTTTGTACATGATATTGAAAACTTATTTGCAAACTACTGGAAACTTTTCATTTGCTAGTTTCACTATGTAACATGTTCTATTCTTTTTCAAAGCATTAAGCTTCTCTAAAGTAGTATACTTCCTTTTTCGACTCTTGAGAGTTTTAAAGATGTTTGCTGAAATTTTTTCAGCTAATATCTTTAAACTGAATGCTCTATATGACTAAAAAAGATTTCCTAATAACATGTGATGTTGCATTAGATGTTATGTGAAAGTTTTTATACCTTTTCAAAGAGCAATCGATTGATCCATCATGTCTTCTTGACATTCTTCTTTCTTGAAATTGTTGGAATCTTCATTCAAATATGGATTTGCATAGAGATTAGAAACTTGGTAATTCTATTAGGTAGCAATAGGCTGTATTCCTTGACATTTCCTTGCTCTCTGAGAATAAGTCAAAGGTACTAGATTGTGTTTCTACTTTTGTCTATTTGCATTAAATATGTTAGTTAATGGCATAAAAGACTTAAACACGAAATTTATAGGACTTAGATTTGAATTTTTTGGAATTAGAATTAGAATTACTAAACCATTAGCATGAACATCTATATTTGTTAAATTTTCAATGGGGACATTTATAGTAGAAACATCAAGTATGTTAGAGTTATCTAGAATTTAAACTCCATCATTAGATGAATTCTTCACATTTGCACGGTTATCTTCAACAAAAAGTTAAAAAGTTCAATTTCACTAGAATTCTCCCCTTGGATTGAACTTTGAATGAAAAGACTATCTTAAAAAAAAAAAAGGTCACATTTATAGTTACAAACAATTTTTTTTTTTGTTTTTGGATAACAATATTTGTACCATTTTTAACGTGGTTAATACTTTAAGAAAATGCACATAGTTGCTTAAGGATCTAATTTTGTTCCTATTAAAGAATGAACAAATATTGTGCACGCAAAGATCTTAATAGGTAAATTTTGAAATAAATAATTTTAAGGATAATACTTATAAAGGATTTGAATAACACTAGATGGGAGACAATTATTAACATATATGGTTGTAAACTTCTCTCCAAAAACTCTTAGAAACATTATTAGTAAACATTAAGGCCCTGGTAACTTTTAAGAAATGTCTATTCCTACAATTTTCAATCCCATTTTGTTGAGGTGTTCTTACACATGAACTTTAATAAACTATTCCATTAGCATTAAGATATTTTCTTAAAACATGATTAAAGTAATCCTAAGCATTATCAATATGAACCTTTTGGATTTATGTTTGAAATTATGTCCTAATTATCTAATGAAATCTCTGAAAAATGTTACAGCTTTAATTTTTTTACCTTAGTAGAAATACCCAACTAACTCCCGTGTAATTGTTAATAAATGTAATAAATCATATAGCTCTTATATGGACATTTTATATGGACATATAGGACATGAGTCTTGTGTGTGTTTTGCAAGTTGACGAGTATCAAAATAAAATGAATTTGCATCTTTATTATGGAATAAATCTAGAAATAATTTTTAGTAAGGGAAATTAGGATGGCCAAGTCTATTATTCCAAAACATTATTTTTTTTTTTAAAATTAAATTAAAAGTAAAACTTGAAATTCCATGAAGACCTTGGATATGATTATTCACTCTATGCTTTTAAGTATCATGATAGTATAATCCATTACTGGCCTTAACACTGCTAATCATCCTTATCGAATAAATATCATGAAATTCACGTGGATACGAGAAAAAAATTAGCCTTGCTATTCAGATCTTTAAATAAGTTAGTAATTAAAATCATATTACATGCAAGATTAAAAACATGAAATATTAAATATAAGCTAATATATGGTAAAATAAAAATAGTTCCTATTCTTGCAACAAAAGATAAAAAACCATCTATAATTCTTATTTTAACTATTCCATAACATTTTCACATTTCTTGTCATGCAATTTAAACTCCTAAATCTACTATTCATTCTTTATTGTTTGTTATCCATCCAGTTAAAGTAAGAGAAAATCTACGTTACTAGGCTATGTTGCAAGTAGAATATAAATATGGTCGATTACTATAACTTAATTAAGTCTTAGTATGTTGAAACAATTTTTAAAGTTCCACTAATTGTTCCTCATTGAAACTTGAGTGTTGTTTATTTTGCCCTTCTTTAGTAGCTTGATATTCTTTGCTTTCTTTTTGTTTCACGGGCTTTCAATTCGTTAGCTTTCTATAAAGCTTTTAGCAAGTTTCTTAATTATGATTAGACCATTGATAGTGATCACATTACTAATTTCTTTTTAAACTTTGATCTTCAAAATTATTCTTCTGATCCCATTGATTGTATAGGTTCTTGTTAATGGTATATTCTATAGTGTTCAAATTGTCAAACCTATTATTTGCCTCCTTGTTGCCTCCTAACATCACTCTACATTTGCTTTCTTCTTTGTGTACCTCGACAAAGGTTTCTTGAAGACTTGACAATGGCTTTGATCCTAAAATTCTCCCTTTGACTTCATTTAACTCTTTATGTAGACGATGTAGAAAATCAAAGACTTTCTCTACCTTAAGCTTATTTTGATTTTTTTTTATTACATTCGGTAAAATGCTTCATTATTTTTTTAAAGTGACTCTTGCTATAATCCTATTAGATTATTGTAGTAATTTGTAACTGACAATTTTACCTACTTACTATTTTTTAAGGTGGATTTAAACTCAAACAACAAAACTGAATTACCTATATTTGAGTACATATCTATAGCATTTTCTCATATATCCTTAGCAGTTTTGTAAGATAAATAATTTTGACTTTTTTTTTTTTTCTCTATAAAGTTCACCATTCAAGCCATGATCATCAAATTATCCATTTCCCATATAGAGTAAGTTTTGTTATTATCCAATGATGTAGGTTTTGTTTTTGTTAGGAAATTTTCCTTTGTCGTGTATCACCATAGTCATTGATTAAGACTAGTTCAGATAGTTAGATCCATCGAATCTATGTTGGCTAATTTGCAAAGCATAAATTTCAAAACTTGTATGAATAGATTATAGTTTGGGTAAGATGTGACAAAGATGAGACTAGTTCAGTTTGGGATATTTTAGAGAATCTAGTATAAATTTTTTGTTTTGAATTAACCACTTGAGATAAAAGAAAGGTTGTTCCAAAACTTTGTTACTCGATAAAAATGGTAGGAAAATAGATATAATTTTTTTGTTTAACATTTCTCTAATTTAAATAAGGGTGTTTACATGAGTTTTTTTTTTTCCTTAGAAAGTAAGAACTTGAAAACATAAATAATATCCAACTAAATCTAAAAACATATTCTTCAAAGATAATATCTATAAAAGATAATGCTAAATGAACTAGCTAATCTCTTAATAATATGAACTTATCTTAAATTAATCTCATTCATTCAACATTTTTGCCTTTTCTTCATCCACAAAAAAGACTCTTTTACTTATAACAAATTCTAAGAATATTAAAATATTTTTGTTAAGAATACACACTTTTTTAAGTTGACAAATAATTCATTCTTCCTTAACATGACTATGACTTGCCTAATATGATCAAGATGCATATCTATTATCTTACTATTAAACACGATTTCATCAAAATAAACAAGAAAGTGAGACATAAATGGTTTGAGTACTTAGGTCATGAGGTGCATTAGGTAACTCGAAGGGTATAACTAACCACTCATATCACCCATTTTTTACCTTAAAAGTTGTTTTCCATTCATTTCCCACATGAATTTTGATTTGGTGATAACTACTTCATAGAACTATCTTGGTGAATATTTTAAGATTGTTTAATTGATAAAGTAAATAATCCAATCTAGAAATTGAAAATTAGTACCTTAAGATTATTTTGTTAAAGCTCAATTGTCCACACGTATCCCCTAAGTTTCATTTTTTTAAAAGTAAGTATGATAGGCATGAAACAAGGGCTAATGGTTTCTCGTATATGCTCTTTTGGTAATGGTTCATGCTTTTATTCCCTTAAGATCATATTCTCCTTAGGACTCATGCAATAATGTAGTGGATTTGACAAGCTATATATAGGAACGAAATCAATTCGATGTTGTATATCTTGTATTGGTGGCAATTATATATTTTTCCTTTATGACTAAGAAAATACATGTTTTGACATTCTTTAGGTCTTCCATAAACTCATTCTTTTTAATAGTTATGGATAATAACATTTTTTCCTTCACTTTTAAGATAACAATACTTTATTGAGTATGAATTATTACAATCTTCTTATGATTTCAAATAAACAAGTATATGTTGTCTCTTCTTTTACTAGTTACAAAGCAAGAGACATTGTTAAGTAATTAGACCTTTTTGAATCCACTCAATGTTTTAAGGGTAAAGAGGTGGTTATGTTTTAAGTTTTTTGGTGATCTACAATACTTTGAGAACCAAATTCTCACTATTACAGTTGTTTATTACAAGATGACAAATGTTAGCACCAATGAAACACCTACTTTTAAAGATCCACTTACATTGTGTCTTATTAACTGAATTGGCATGTATAATAGTATCTTTATGACATAACTCCTCATTACCATTTTCCTCAAAAACTTCCATGTCCCTATTCTCCTGGACTATTTCTTTATTATTGGAGTTTTTTCATACTCATGAAGGGTGACATTAGCAAACTTTAGTTTAGAGTAGTCATTAGACTTGTGCCTTATTTCATTGCACTTAAAACAACATATTCCCTTAGTTCTTTTTGTCATGAGCCTACTATTTTATCGTCGATTTTGCTTAACGAGGCTTGTAGGACCTCTTTGTGTTCTTTTAGATTATATGATGTATTCAACTTTTAACACTAGATTTTGAGCTTGGTTAATTAACCACATTATTTGCATTACTAAGCGATCTTGCACGCCATAATTTATTCAATTGACTTAACGTACAACTTGTTAGTCCTTGTTCAAATTACACTTAAATTGTAAATGTATGAACTCTTTAGTATAGGCAGTTAAGGTGCATGTACCTTGACAATATTTTTATAATTCTTGAAAGAAGTTCTATTCATAATTGTGAGGTAGAAATTTACGTTTGAGAAAACTTTTATCTAAGTTTAATTCTTTACAATGGGCTGCCCTTCTATTCAATGTTGCTTTTGACAGCGTTGCTACCATGAGTGACAATAAGCCATAAATCTATCTTTCATTATGGTTCAAAAGACATGATATTAAAGAAATGTTTCATCTTATATAGCTAGTCTAAAAATTACTCTATATTGATAACCTCTGTCAAAAGTGGAAAGATGGACTTTAATTTTGTGCGTATCTTGTTATCATGATGCAAACCTTCTTTATGGTTGTTGTTCAAATTCATACTCTTTTTAAAATTCCTCTTTTAAAAGCATTAAGTCCTATTTCTACTGGTCATAGTAGAAGTACTAATTTGCATGCCCTAATAAATTTAGTTAAGATTGCCATGCTTTTGGCCATCTTTCCCATACATAACTTTACCCTTGCAAATCGATCTTCTTGATTATTTTCTTATTCACCCATCTTCAAATCTAGCTCTCATACCATTTGATGCAAACAAGTGTTGATAAGTTATAATTTAGTTCACAAAGATGCAAAATTTTATGTCATTAACAAGATGAAAACAAAAGAACAAAACTCAACTAAAGCAACCCCTTCTTGAGAAAAAAAAAAAGTAATCATCTTTTTTTGTCCAACAAATAAGGCTACATATATATAGGCTCTTAAAATCCTAAACCAAGTAAGAATAAAAATATTAAACTAAGTAGCATTTAAAGTAATGGTAAAAAAAGTAGGAAAAAATACTAAATTAAGTAAGAATCCTAAACTAAATATAATTTAAATAAAGTAATGATAAACAAAGCATGAATAAAAATACTAAGTAGAAAATAATAAAGATAAAATAATTCTAGACCATGTAAGATTTAAAAAATGTACAAAATATTTGTGCTAAATGTTTCATGTTATTGGTGTTCCCTGTCAATATATGGAGGAATGTTAAAATCTTTTAGTACTAAATTTTTATCTTTAAGCATAAGCTTGTAGAACAAATGATAATTGGACAACAATTTTTAAAATTTTCTTTGCCTTTAAGTTTAGGCATTTACAACAAATGATAAGTCAACAATTTTAAAGGTTTTCATTATAATTTACAAGATTTTGATACATTTTTTTAAAGTTTTTGTTACATTTCAAATATTTATAACTTTTAATTCATAAATTGAAAAATGTAATAAAACATTTGCCATTTAATATAAAATTTGAAAAATTCTTGACAATCTAATAGAATATATGGTAGGCTTGCTCATTTTTGTGACCATAAAATATTACAATATCATTAATTGCACAAAAGAGAGAGTTTAGAATCACACAATATAATCGATGCACAATAACTCTCCATTTTTATGAGCATCTATCATCACACTTCCCTTAATTTATTTTAATTAATAATATGCAATTCTAGTAAAAGAGTTAAAGAAGATTCTTTTAAAAAATTGATATTATAAGAAAATAAATCAACTCTATCCTAATTAGATATGAATGGTGTAGAAACTTTATACATGTCACCCTCACATGAATAGTTAATGTCACGTGTTATATACATGGGACACATTTCCCTCTTTACTGCAAATATGTAACTCACATGTGGAAAGTTAATGTCAAATGTCTTATATGCAGGACACATTTATCTCTTTTTGGTGAATTTGTGAAGATATGTGACTTTCATACGAGGAATTAATCTAATGTATCATATACAAATGGGAGCATTTCTCTCATTTTTTCTCCTTATTAACTTAGTAAAAAATATGTTTTATAAAAGAAACAATATTTTTTGAATAATAGTTGTTTATTGATTGAAAAGCATGAATAACAAATTAAGGTTGTTAGCCCTTTTTAGCTAAGATTCCTAAGTCAAACAAGATTCTTTAACTTGAAAGAAATTAGAATTTAGGATTTCATTATATAAATTCCTAAAATAAATAGAAATAAATTTAACTTTTCTTAAAAAAGATAACTCTCCTGACCAATTTTATCTATATGCATTAAGATTTAGATTCATGAATTTCTCAATTGAGAAATCAAAAGGAAAATTTTTAAAATTAACCACCTTTGTTAGTTGATAATTGAACTATCTTCTTTTATAATCTATTAACCAAATATGTCAAAAATGATAAAAATACCCTTGTAGTTAAAAGATAAACTTTCATTCTTTTTTCTCTCATTCTCTCTCATATTTTCATAATATATTCTAGCCAATATTGCTAAAAATATGGTGTTGTTGCCAAAATATACGGTGCAAAAATCTATGTCAAAAATTTTGGTTGCAAAATATGCCAATATATGTTGGAAGAGGTGAGGAAGGAGGTGTATTTGTAAGGTTTTAAAAATTTTTAGTAAAATTTATAATTTTCAAAAATATTTAGGATCTATTTGTCATATTTTAAAAATTTTTGCTACTTTTTGGCAAATAAATTTTGATAAATTACAAAACTTTTGCCATGATTTGGTAAATTACAAAAATTACCAAAAGTTTTAAAATAAAACAAATACGTCACCGAAGCTTTTCAAAATATTACAAATTCACCTCTACTAGACCAATTTTGGTCACCAAGAGTTAAATTTCAAAATTGGAAGAAGCCAAATTATCTTTTCAAAAGTATTTTCCACATGTGTCATTTTTGACTTTTTCCCAAATCAAAATAAGTGGATGGAATCATTTCTTCTAACTCTTTTTTGAATTTGATAATGTTAGTTGATGGTATATTTTATTATAGTTTTATGACACAAAGTGTCATTTCTTATTTGCTCTTTATGAATTTTATATTCAAAGTTGCGGATCTATGCATTGAAAATAATTGATTCAATACATTGTATCCAATTTTCAATCAATCTACATTGATTACCTACATTATTTTGTTGTTATCAAATACCATTTTTTTGGTTTTGAATCTTTAGAATCATTCTTGCAGTAGATTTGTAGCTTTTTTTTTTTTTTTTTATAATTTCTAATGCTTTGATAAAAAAAAAATTCAATCTCTTCAATCAAAATATGCCCAAAGCAATCGAAAATAAATCAAAATTCAATCTCTTTAAACAAAATATGCCCAAAGCAATTGACAATAAATCCCAAACTTGATAAAAATAACAACTAAAAGATACTTAAATAAAATTGAAACAAAAATTATTAGCTGTAATTGAGTAGTCAAAGTTGCAATCGAGGACTTGAGGTCACATAGTGCCCTATGTCACTTTCCTTTGAACTATGGGGTTCACACATATGAAAGCATCACCTTTTTATGAGTTACAAATTACTATGTTGCCTCCACAGAAGTTAATAATGGTGGTTTATATAAGTGTCAACATAGTAATTTGTGAAGGGACATGATTACTTTTAAAAATATTAATAGTAATTTGTATTTATAGGGAGGTCCTTAGTTAAGAAATTTATGCACATCCATTAAATTGTATTCTTAAATTTCAACCATGGTTTATATAAGTGTCTATCTCTTAAGTTTGAAACAAAGGTTGAATATAATTCGTTCTTTTTTAAAAAATAGTTGGGATAAAAATAAAATTGGAACATAAAATTTGTCTATTCTTGAATTTTAAATAGTAAAATTTATGTTGTGCCGTGATATAAAACTCATATTTTTATTTAATTCTTAAAACTTTTTTTAGATGCATTACATATACATTTATGACACTTTATGATATTTTACACATAAAAATATTATATCGAGTATATATATACTTAGTTGATATGGAATCGAGATATAAGATATGTAGAATTTTTTTATATATACTTAAATATTAAATTTCATGATTTTATGTTTTATAAGTGTTAAAAGTTTAGAAATGTAATAATATAATTTTATAAGAATATTTTTGTAAATTAATGAATAAATTAATTATTAGTGGGTAAGAATGAAAATGCAATTTTTGTTAAGATTATTTTTGATTTTTCATCCTTGGTTAAGGATAAATTTTATGGTGGGTTAGATAAATTTTAGCCCAATTAGTTTAGTTTAGGCACAAGTCCACTTTTCATCATTTTTTTACAATATTCTCCATTTTTTTACCACTTTCTTTTCCTTCTCTCTAGCTTTGATAAGTTTCCACTCTTCAAGAACCATTTTGTAGCTTAGAAAGATTGTAGGAAGTTTCTTAGGCAAGAAAAATTGAAGAAAAACAAGCCAAACACCAAAGGATTATCTTGATTAAACCTTGACTTCATTAAAGAGAGAAATTCAAGGAAAAAATTTCTAAGAGGCATTATTTAAGCTTAAAATCATATTAGAATTACATAAGAAGCATGATTTAAATGTAGAAATTAAGAAACTTTAAGTATCCAAAATTTAGATATATGTGTATGTTTATGTATTGTTTTCATATAGGATAAAATTGATGATTTGATGATTTTGTCTTGATGTTTTAATTGATATTAAGAATATATAGTTGATTATATGTTTATGTCAAATAAGAATCTATTTATGAAATTTTGGTGAATATGATGGAATGATAGTTGTGATGTAGGTAAAGTGTTATAGAATTTCTGAAATGATTAGGTTTTTGGCAAAAAAAAAATTAGTTTATCCAGTGTATTTAATGGTAATATTTTCTTTAGGTTGAATATTATATATTTAATAATGATTAGAAAAAAATTAAGTATTATATCAGTATAAATTATGCTACTAAAATTTTATTATTTTTAAATGAAACTTTAGTGTTATGTTGGGGTATATTTTGGGTATGAAAAATTTGTGTTGGAATTGATATAGTGTTGAAGATGAAATAATTTATTTAAGTGAGAATTAATAGCTATTGACTTTATAGAAATAGTATGAATTTTCATGAGATATGTTTTATGGATCAATATAGAGAAGTCATGCTTTTTGTGACA